>OY829513.1:10309330-10400227 GCA_963691665.1 Clepsis dumicolana
CTTACTTAGCATACTCACAATGTGGTTAAGTAGGTACGTGAAAGGTTGAATCAGTGTAACCTATAGTAAAGTATCTGTTAATAGCCATTGCAGCGTAAATAATAATTATGTACACTTGCGATGGCCTATAATTGCTCGAAATTCGGAAGTAATGTATCAAAGTAATACTGACTTTCTTAAACCAATTTTAGTATTAACGCATAAACCGTATACTTTATTTTCCCCGTATAAATTTTAATAATAGTGAAATGTAAGTAATGTATGTTATGTACCGAATACTTACGTTTTATAAAATTGGGACTGGCTGTCCGTCGCGAATCAACCCGCTGTGCACCATGATTAAGAATCGATGTTCAAAACCTTCTGACTAATAGCCGATTTCATCAAACGTGAGTAATCTAATCGTACACAAGTTATGTCTTACGGTAGTTTTTTATTTAAACTGCCAGATATCTTACACTATTTCGTGCATGCAGTAGGTAGGTACCTATTACTTATTGGTAAAAATGGATCTAAACTTTTAACGTATTAATTAATATAATTAGGGTCTTAGGCATTAGTGGCTCTCGTAACTTATAACAGTCAATAATTTAGTCTTAAAGCCGTAATTTACAACTTGTAAGCTGACCAAACCAAGCTTATACATTAACTATACTTTTAAGTAACGTTAGCGCGTTTGGTTAAGTGCCTCGTAAACTAAAAGTGTTGTAAACCGGTTTACGAACCTACTCGCCGACAATTAAACGGCTTCTTAGACTCCCGAAGCTTTTCCCGGTATTTTATAGTCAGCACGTTTGTAATTAAGTTGTAGTTGCGAACAAATATTCGAGCTAACGGATTTAAACGAAATTAATGATTTCCCCGCTAGAGGAAACTTTGTGTTAGTTCACAAAGGGTAGCTACCACGAAAACCTAACATTACCTTTTCTTATCTTACCTTGGCCTTAAAACCAGCCAAAAACCTGAACAAGTTTGAAAGGGTGCTACTTACTTACGATACATTTCTTCTTCTTCAAATCTTGCTTCAGAAGAGGAACTTGCTAACATTACGATCTTCCAAATGTATGAAATATACAAAGCTTTGAAAATAAAATACATTTAAAGTCCATGTTGATTGATTTTGAGATTTTGATTAAAGCTAGATCTATTATAGTTAGTGAACCTTTAGTAAAAAAAAGTCGCTACCACTTGTCATCATAAGCCCAAAATGAACTTGTAAACTTCACCTTCGAATTCAAAGTCAAAACTTCTAAAAATCCAAAACGTACGCCTGTAGCGTTTTAAGTGAATTTATAGAAGCGATATTTCTTTGAACGCTCGTAACGATGTTACAAACCACTCTCCGCAGCATAATAGATTTGTCGATACTCGCAAAGTGGAATTAGGTGGGAGCTTGCTGGACGGGAAAAACGCCACTAACAATAAAATAATAACCTAACCAACTTAAAACTAAAAACAGGAAACCCGACTGCAATTCTGGGAAACGATATACTCTATGTCACTCCTACAACCGAGACAAATCCAATGACACGTTATAGGTTGAAATCCGTCAAACGGTTTAGGTTGCAGAGCTTGCCAAAGAATTGGACATACATAACATACATACGCTAGAAAAACATAACCGTCGTTGGGTAGTCGGATAAACTTACTAATAAGTAATAACTAGTAGCTTGATCCGTGGGCGGTGAACCTCACCAGCACATGTAGCACGGCGCGCCATTTTGTCGCTTGTCGCGCAGTGCGTCCCTTTCATAGCGACGGAATCAGTGAAGGACGCACTGAGCGACAAGCGACAAAATGGCACGCGTGGCTGTAGCCCCCCAGCTCTTTTTTGAACGTTTACGATTTTTTTCAAACTTCCATATCGTCGACCTCAGGTTAAATTAAGGTAAGGGACAAAATGCGACTTTTCAGGAGAGGCCGGCAAAGTTTTTCTCTGACTAAATCGCCCATAACTTTTTTTGCTTTTAACTTTTTTCGGATCTGATTGTACTCAATATGTTGTATTTTAGTGCTCTTTCTACCAGTGTACCATTAAATGGTACACTGGTGATAAATTTTATTTAAATAAATCTGCTATTTAAGAAAATAGACGTCCCTTACTCCAACGTATTTTGTTAGTAATGTCCCTTACTGACCAAGTGTTTTGTAGTCCCGTCCCTTACATTAAATTGACCTCTACGTAGGATCCAATATTATTGCCAATTACCAGGTACAAAGACAGTACCTAGTTTTTTTTTTGGTAAAAGCAGTAAAATACACTTTTTGTTAACTGCAATTGAGTTTTTTCAATCCAACATCTCAATGTTAAATTTCAAGACAATCCGACCATTGTAAGTAGATAGAATTCAGCTTGCAATATTTGAGATTCGAACTTAATTAACATGCAAACAAACATTGCAAGTTTTAATAAAAGTTTGTAATAATAATAATAAATAACGTATCTTCCAGTATATAAAATAAATATTTTAATAACAATGATCACTCAAAACTTGACCTTTCACAGCATTCAAAATGGGAGTACGTTTTTTTGTTTTATGTGCAATAAAGAGATATACATACATACATACATACATACGTTATTATGGACAGTAACAAAATGCTCAGCAATACCCTTGTTTGCCGAGGGATGTGTACGAACCCTTTTGGCGAGAAAAAGATTGTAATGAGAAAACCGCCTGGATGTTTGCTTTGGGTCCGACAGAGTGATACTCAAATACGTACATATTCATAAGCAGTATAATATGTAGGTTTGGATTTGGGAAGGAAAAACATATCGAAATAATATTCATAGTTAAATGTAAGATATTAGGTATTGTAGGTAGGTTTGTTGTAGGTATTAGTAAGGTCCTGTCGTTAAATTTCATGTGTCTGTCTCGTCGATTACGAAAAAAAAATTTGGTTGATATTTTATTTTAGTTAAATAGATAACAATAATAGCAACCCTCGGCCAAGGAATTAATAGCGACTTCTTCCTTTTAGTTTGTTTCTCAACACTACATTTAGGTATACTTCGTTTTTTTATCATTAGAAAGAAGGCATTCTTCTTATCTTGACATGTGTTTTTATTGAAAAACGGTTTATAAAAATAAGTAACCGGTACCTACGTATAAAACCGTGAGAATGTAAATAATTAAATTTCATTGTTATTTAATTGTTACTTGCTGTTTCTACTTTTTCACTAAAAATACACATCTTTCTAATGCTAAAAAATAGGTAGGTACATCCTGATAAAACTGACATTCTTCACATTAAATTAACAGTAACCGGTTACCTTTTTATACAAAACGCCTTTGAACTGCGTCTCGTATTCGCTACAATCCAATTCGAATGGATGAATCGGCTGAGGTGAAACGAGGTCGCTGAATGTTCGTGGCAACAATACGTTTGAACGCGGTTATTGCACATTAGTGAATATTTCGTTATGGAAAATACTGTACCACGATTGTTCACATTATTTGCGTACAGGGGTGGATACAGGAGCCCTTAAACTGCCTTAAAATACAGTTTTTTCTTGTCGATATTATCAGTATCCACATCTTAAAGAATATTTGTAAATAATAGCCATTAGTACATGTAGAGTCGGTTTGATAAAACTTGCTGTTAATAAAATTAATATGAAATAAACAACAGTTGTTTTTGCAAAGCATTGTATGTTACTTACTGTTTCGAACTATTACTAAGAGATTTCAACACCAATTTCTGGTAAATTGCTTGAGTTTCATGCATATTGCCCGTTGCCACTTTTGTACCCAATTTAGAGGGAAGGATAAAGAAGTTATTTTTTGCGACAAGTCCCGGCCACTGGTACAAATATGTCAATCGGTTTAAATTCGTGGTCCGTCGGGGGCTTCGTCTTATAGCAAGCTTGTATAAAACGTATTTTTTTTCTATATATGAAAAATAAAGTAAACTTTGTAATGTTTGATAACAATTTAATAATTACAATAATTATAAATTGACAATCTGACCCTGTTTGTCATCTTTATGGCTATGAATTAAAATTGAAGGTTCCAACTATTGAGACAGTGTCAGACACTGAGAAAGTCATAATGTAATTGCTAATAAATATAATCTTGAAGAAGCTTAGTAATTTGCGATGCATTTCTATGTGAATTTCATATTCACAAATAGACCGTCCCAGTCAAGTTTATTGAAAGTCTTTGTACAGTTGATTACCATTGGCAGTTACGAGTAGCTTACCAACTAATCGAATTTCTGATTAAGCTCCACCCAGGGCCACTCAATTGTTAGGGGCAGGACCAAGCAAAGTTTCTCTTAAAATAACTTAAAACTCCTGTGAGAATACTACAATATTAAAATTATTTAAACGCCGGCTTATTCGCCTAGATGTTGTTGTCGAGATGTTCTTGACGTGTTTCGAATATCTCCAAGGGTTCGTGTACGTGATTAGGTACATCAGTGGAAATGTTTAATAAGTAATAAGTTCTAATAAGTAATAAGTAGTAATAATTTATTCAAAAAATTTCAATTTCAATGGTTCCTTTTTGTGTTAGTGACCTGTATACTAGTGGCTCTGTGAGAAGAGGCCCGAGTTCGAATATTCGAATCCGGCGTAACGTAACGTTATCGTATCGAAATCGAGAAACTTCATTAAAATTTCAAACTGAATTTTAGTTCCAAATACGCTTACGGGCGGGCGCTCTTCCAAACGTCATAAAAAATCTTGATAACGTTACTACTCAATTACGTTAGGCAGGATTATGAAGTATGAAGAAATATGAAGTCGGTGCCTCATTCAAAGGATATTCCGCTCGCACCGCACCGACTTCATATTTCTGCTACTTAGTGCTAGGCCATAAGACTTTAGGCTTTAGTTTCTGTTGTCCGAAATGAACGCATTTCATTTCATTTTATTTATTTATCATTATTTTAGAGGATTATTTTACGTTTTTTTTCCAAGGTTTTTTTTTTGAAGGCGGTTTTACTTTTTTGTTAAAAGATTTTTATTTCACAATTTTACGTTGATTTAACATTTTCAGAATTATCCTCCAACTCCTAACCGTTAAGGAGTTGTCCTTCCATCATCATCTCATCAACATGAGATGATGATTACCAGACGCAAATACTTGAATAGCTTTAGAAAATATATGAAACACATAATACGTGCCTATAAAATTTGAGGGTTGCCCTCGATTTCCCTGGGATCCCATCATCAGATCATGACTTGGTGACAATGGGACCACCTCAGGAGTATACCCTTTCGAATAAAAACTATTTTTTTTTAAATCGGTCTACAATTGACGAAGTAATCGATGTACATACATAAAAAAAAATACATACAGTGGAATGTAGAACCTCCTCCTTTTTTGAAGTCGGTTAATGAAGGCAATTTCCCTTCAAAAAATTATGTTGACTGTTAAACAGAATTTTTTGAGTACCAGCAATCTAATGCACTTAAAATAACAGAAACAGTAGATTTGAATCAGAAAACACTGCAAAGCTATTGGTTATTTAAAAGGTTCACATTCATTTTCCATTGATAACTAATTTGCTCTCTATTGAGAACCATAATTTAAAATGCATAATTAAGTATTATTATTATAATGCATTTGTTTGTTTCCTTATTAACCTATGATGGAACGAAGAAGGTATATGCGTTTAAGGTGAGATGTATTGTATGCTTGTGCATTCAATTGTTTGTAAGAATTTTCAAAACGGCTTGACCGATTTGGACTTTTGGATACGGTATTTTGATCGAAGTTTTTTTTAACTGCGTCTGTTCTTAGCTATGTTTCATTAAAATCGATTGAATCATTTACGAGAAAATATCGACGGGTTTTTAAAATTATCGAATTGTATTGAAGTGTTTGGCACTATTGTCGCCGATTGATTAACCCATGATAATGCGTACTGTAGAATCCATCCATCCATAGCAGCCCTTAGTTCGTCCGTCTTCGGACATAGGCCTCCTCTCCATTTCTCCACGCCTGACGATCCATTGCCATTTGCATCCATCCTCCACCCGCTTGACGGCAGATGTCGTCCTTCCACCTCATGGGTGGTCTCCCCCTACAGCGAGTGTTTGCGCGAGGTCTCCACTCGAGTGTTCGTCTCGCCCAACGGTCGTGGTTCATCCTGGCAATGTGCCACGCCCATCTCCACTTATTCCCCTGTACTGTAGAATACTTTATTTAATATGCAACGTTTCCATAAACTATTGCTACTTTTCCTTGTATCGTGTAATGAAATTGCACAAAGAAGCAATCTAATAATCGACATAAATATTCTCCAGTGCCTGAAAACATTATCTAATAATCGCCATAAATATTCTCCAGTGCCTGAAAACATTATCTAATAATCGCCATAAATATTCTCCAGTGCCTGGAAACATTGCAGCAAAGATTAAGATAATAAAAATACTTAGATAATACACAGCAAATTAAGAAATGTTTTTCAATGCATACGGAAGTATGCAAACGTGTAATTTTATTGTAGCAATCATAATTGTAAGAGTTATTAAGTACAGACCGATAGAATTCCTCATTTGATAACAATGATGTAGGTAAGTACAGTCAGCGTCATATATACTCTGAAATTTTCCTTGACAAAATGTGAGAGACAACATATTTTAATAGCAAAACAGACGTCAATGTACGTCAAGTAGGTATGGTGCTGGCTAAGAAAACAATGTCTTAATGTATGTCACTGAGACCTCGCTTGTACAACGACATCTCTCCTTTGTATTCTATAATAGAGTTGTTTCCTCTTAGTCAAATCAGCAACTTTTGATGAAATGTCAAAACGGTCTGTTATTGTGAAGTTTGTATTGTATTAAGAACTATGACATCATAATTTTCAGTGATCAAACTGCCTGCTTTTATTAGTTTTTGTTAAATTAAAAACCGTTTTAATTGCAGTATAAGCGAGGCATCGCCTTTTTTACGAGTATTTTCGGAAGCTTGATAAGTGAAAATGTAAAATGATTTGATTTTCACATCAGTAAACAACCCTATTATAGACGACCGGATGGCCTAGTGGTTAGAGGACCTGGCTACGAAGCTTGAGGTCCCGGATTCGATCCCCGACGGGGCAGTTGTCTGTATGATCAAGAGGTATTTCATCTTAGCTCTCTAGGTTGGCTACGCATCTGCTGACCCCCCGGGATTGCGGGTGTCTATGGGCAGTGGTGATCACTTACCATCAGGGTACCCACTTGCTCCTTTGCCTTCCTAGTCGTATAAAAAAAATTATGTGATGTATACGAATGTATGTTCTTGAGTCTTGGATGATTAATATTCATTTATGTATTTAATTATCAATATGAGCATGTTTATCCATTGTCCGGGACCCATAACACAAGCTCTGCTTAATTTGGGACTGCGTCAATTGGTGTCCAATGATATTTAATTATTCATTTCTATATTTTACATTCTTTGGAGCAGTGGATCATCTTGTGTACACAAGAGTATAGGCGTTTTACACCTGAATAAATAATTATAAGGTTGGATTAGCTCGACCTCGCCGACTTTTCCTCGTTTCATGTGGATTAACCTGTCGAGGTTCATTGGGAGAAACTTTCCTATGAATTTGTTATGATCTTTAAGACAATCCTGAGTAAAAATATAGGTAAATTCAACGCGACAAGAGTCTGCATTATACGCTCTTTTACCATTAAGAATAATAAAGTATTTTTGAAATTTCAAACTAAAACGTAAAAAAACGGTACGTCAACGTCAACACGATTTCAAATAAAGCTCCCAAATATTTTAATAATTAAATACTAATAATAATGTTTGTTTCATGTGCATCCCGGCCACCTCGACCTCTTTCCACGCCGGCCTGAGTCCCCGCGACTCCCGCACGCGCCGCTCTTGGCGGAGCCCCGTCAGTGCAGTTTTGTCGCGGCTGTCAGACTATTTTTCTATTTAGTTTTCCGTTGTGTTGTGTTTTTATGCCCTTAGATCATATGCAGAATGCAACGCAACCCGTAGATGGTACGTCACATGTATGCCCAATATGCAGTAGAACATTTAGTAGTAGTAGAGGTTTGAATATTCACAAATCCAAATTGCACAAATGTTTAAGTCAGAATGCCCCCCCCCTTGTACATAAATCCTGTCTCCCCAAATACAAACCGTACTCCTACTAATCCACCCACTATTCCCTTCCATCTGCATTTGAGCCACTTAAAAAACAATGTTAAGGTGGTAAAAAGAATTCCCCGTGGCGCCCGGATCTCCGTCGCTACTCATTTGGCTCAACTTATAACGAAATGTTTGGACAATAATAGCTATGCGGACTGGCAGAATTTGTTACTTTTCCCATTTAATACACTTCACGTTAAAGACGATAAATCGTCTAAGATTTCTCTTACCCAAAAAATAAAAAACAATCGTTCCAATTATTCACCGCCTTGCCTTACAGTTTTTAGTACAGGCAAAAATAGCAATCAAAATTATTTTAAAAACAAAGTGGAATCTAAAGTTAGCGACGGAGACCTGAAGGGGGCCGCGCGGTTACTTTTTTCCAGTGACGTACTATCTCCAGATAATAGCGACACACTCTCGGCCTTACAAACTAAACACCCTCGAGCTCCTACAAACGCATACTTTTTGGACCCGCCTACGTCGCCCGATGTTTGTTTAAACATTCACGTGAAAGACACAGTGAATGCAATCTATTCATTTAAAACCGGTTCTGCAGCAGGTCTTGACGGACTTGCTCCCCAACACCTAAAAGACCTTACCTCTCACTGTGTGGGCGACGCAGGCAAACATTTAATCCTCGCTTTAACAAAATTAATAAACCTCATGCTGTCTGGCAATGTTAATCCCGAAATAGTTCCCGTTCTTTATGGAGCCAACCTAATTGCGCTCACTAAAAAAGACGGAGGTGTCAGACCCATTGCGGTCGGCTCTACATTTCGGCGATTAACTTCTGAAATTTCAGTTTGTCACATAGTTTCAAAATTGCAACCTCAGTTTGAACCAATTCAATTAGGTTTCGGTACTAAAGGTGGGTGCGAAGCGGCAGTTCATGCCCTGCGCACCTACCTTAATAACGATCAGTGTGAGGTTTTACTCAAAATTGACGTCAAAAATGCATTTAATTCGGTAAACAGGGACACCTTGCTCACAGAAATTAGGAATAATATTCCGGAAATTTATAATTACCTACTTAACTGTTATCATGAACCTTCTAAATTAATGTACAAAAGCAACGAATTATCTTCTGAAGTCGGCTGTCAGCAGGGTGATCCCCTCGGACCAGCCATTTTCAGTTTAGCCATTAACCCCATCATTCAAAATTTAAAGTCCAAATTTAACGTATGGTATCTTGATGATGGTTCCCTAGGAGGTGATGCAGTTACGGTACTTTCAGATCTCTCAGAAATTATAAATAAATTTAAGCCCATTGGTTTAGATCTAAACTTTAATAAATGCGAACTGTTCATAAACAACGCGATCCGATCCGATCTCTTCCAACATTTTAATTTACTTTGTCCAAATATCAAAATTGTCAATAAGCAAAACTTAAGCCTCCTAGGGTCTCCTCCAGATTTAATCGCAAAAACTGTTTCAAAATTTCAAAATTCTGCAGACCGGCTGCTGGAAATCAGTGCTCACACCGCTATCACTATTCTAAAATTTTGCCTTTTTGTGCCAAAATTTACTTATTTGCTTCGTTGTTGTCCCTTTTGGAAACATCAAAATTCTCTGACCTTAATTGATTCCCTTATGAAAACTTCTTTGGAATCTATACTTAACTTACAATTCAATGGGCAATCTTGGACCCAGGCTTCCCTTCCTATCAGATATGGTGGGCTAGGTATCCGCAAAATTTCTAGTGTTGCTTTACCAGCGTTCCTATCATCTGTCCACAGCACGTCTACCCTCGTAGGTAAAATCCTAAAGGATTGTCCTTCAAACTACGAGACGACGGGTTTGGTCGATGCTAGGAATGCTTGGCTAATGGCTTGTCCGGGTGAAAATCCTCCCGCTTATCCAAATTTCCAACGGAGCTGGGATGACACACTATCCAAATTAACTTATTCTAATATTCTCAGTTCCAGTTCAGGCCCAGACCGCGCAAGGCTTTTGGCTGTGGCAAGAAAGGAATCCGGTGACTGGCTTCATGCTTATCCTTCCGTTAACACCGGAACCTTTCTTGAGCCTGAAACACTGAGAATTGCAGTCGGGCTAAGACTGGGTGTTGCGCTGTGTTCACCACACCGTTGCTTCTGTGGCACCAATGTGGACGAAACGGGACACCATGGTCTTTCCTGTCAAAAGAGCGCTGGCCGTTTCTCCCGTCATGCCGCGCTCAATGACATAATCCGCCGGGCTCTTGCCTCTGCGAACGTGCCGGCCATTTTGGAGCCAAGCGGCATTGCCCGCGACGATGGCAAAAGGCCGGACGGTATGTCTCTGATTCCCTGGAGAATGGGTAGGGTTCTGGTTTGGGATGCGACCTGTGTCGATACAGTAGCACCCTCACATCTCCAGGGAACCACACAAAAAGCTGGTGCGGCGGCAGAAACGGCAGAAAATAGAAAAAAATCTAAGTATCAATCTCTCGGTACGAATTATAATTTTGTTCCTGTCGGGTTTGAAACTTTGGGTCCATGGGGTCCCAGCGCTTACAAGCTTATTTCTGAGTTACAAAAGGGCTTAGTTGATGCAACTTGTGACCAAAGGGCTGGCAGTTTTCTCTCTCAAAGAATCAGCATCGCTATTCAGCGAGGCAACGCTGCCAGCCTTTTGGGCACTATGCCACGGGGGCCTTATTTAGATTTAATTTAGTTTTAAGTTGTAGTTTATTTAGTTTAAGCTTAGATTTAATGTCATTGTAAATTGCTTTTATTATGTAAATAAAGTAGAATTCAAACGTAAATATACATGTAGGTACATAAAAACCAGAAAAAATAATTCGATCTGGGAATCTAGCTCAGACCTTCATCATAATAATGTGGTTGACATTTAAAAAACAATTACGACCTTTTTTTTTTTAGGTATATCTATAAGTTTATTTACATAATAAAAGCAATTTACAATGACATTAAATCTAAGCTTAAACTAAATAAACTACAACTTAAAACTAAATTAAATCTAAATAAGGCCCCCGTGGCATAGTGCCCAAAAGGCTGGCAGCGTTGCCTCGCTGAATAGCGATGCTGATTCTTTGAGAGAGAAAATAACGAACAGGATGGCCGTAAAAATACAAATACAAAAAGTTGGTTGAAAGTATTTTTGAATCGTTTTAATACCAAACTTTCGTTTCGTTTTTGATTATTTTAAATGATTACGCATGAAAATCAGCGCACAAAACGTGTTTATGCAAAATGTACAGTTCCAGATTGAATGTTATATTTTCACTATGCAGATCAGATTAGGTGCCTAATTATTTGTAAAGAAAGTGATTAGATTAACTATGTAAACATGTTTAAACCAAAAAGAAAACTTCGTTACCATTTTATAACGAAATTGGCTCAAAATTATGATTGTCAAATGTATACAAAATTAGGTTTTCAGAAACACATGCAAACGATTGTGAATATCAATATATAAATTAAAATACAATAAGTTGACATTTTATTTCAATAAACAACATAAAGCAAGTGTATTTAATTGTGTGTTATTATTGTATATCGTTATTATAATTATTAAGAATTATAAAATTTTGTTGCAGCTGTTAACGCGAAGTCGCGAACACATTCCGTTTTTCTTAGATTGACACCGTTCATAAAACTGAATAATTGAAACCTTGTATTTACAAAACTAGAGTTTACTAGATTTTCAAAACGTGCACGATGTCACTAGCGAACGCTAGGTTACAATGTAATAATAGATAACCTCATCTACTATTAACAGAGTCAGTTCCGCTACAAATTTTAGATTTCAAACGCGTATTAACCCACATAAAGTAGGAAGGCTAATTACTAATCACTGTAGCGACGTACCTACTCTATTCACTGAACTTCGGCTTCTGTTTCATTACACATTCAACTTGCGACTCGGGAAGCCAAGTAAGGACTCTGTCACACTGGCGATTTGAAATCATTTCCTAGCGAGACGACTGAGCTCGCTCGTCGCATACCTACAATGTATCATTTGTATTGTTTTGTGAGATTTTTTTTTTTATTAATTCTCCATTATCTTCCTCTTCTCTTCTTTATACCTATAAAACAGTACCGTGACTGACTGACTGACTGACAGACAACACACAGCCTGAACCACTGGACCTAGATCCTTGAAATTTGGCAAACAATATACCTTAAGTATCCTAGAGGTGCACTAAGAAGGGATTTTTCGAAATTCCCACGGGATAGGGAACTAGCCCGTTTTGAAATATTTCACAGGGGCGAAGCCGCGGGGCATAAGATAGTACTAAATAAAAAAATATATATTACTAAATATATAGTACTAAATAAATAAAATAGTACTAAATAAAAAAGTACTAAATAAATAATAAGATACACATAGTACTAAATAAAAAAGTACTAAATAAATAATAAGATACACATAGTACTAAATAAAAAAATACACAAATATACAAAAATACACAAAAAATAACAAAACCGAAGCGCTGGAAAATTAATATTAATTACACACATAGAAACAAAAGTGAATACATTATACACAATACAAAACTTTTAATTGAACACTGTAGGTATAACAATCGAAACAGAAAAAAGTACACAGAAAATTACCGGTAACAATAGGCGGCCTTATCGCTACATGGAAATTTAACCAGGCTACCATAATGGAATGACGTAAAAGAACAGAACAGTGCAGGAGGTGCAAATTAGAAAAAAATATAAATATAACGGAAATTATGTTTATTTATGATAATCGCAGTTTCGCTTCCCTGTAGTAACAACACATCAAAAGACCCACTATGAATTATCAACGCAGACACGTCTGCTGGTGCTTGGCAGGCACATTCGTCGTCACGGCATCGCTGGGTACTCACACGCGGCGAGCGCGCTGCAAGCACGTTAATAAATCGCTGGCAAAATCATTGCACACAGAAGGACTTCGCGTTGCATCGCGTGATACCATTTTAAGTGCGCTTAGATTCAGTTAAGTAAGTAAGTAAGTAAGTAAACACTTTATTGTACAAAAAATAGGATAAAACACAAGTTACAACAATAACATTTCAGTACAAAGGCGGACTTATCCCTTTAAGGGATCTCTAAAGCACACTTTCCTGTTGACAGTTGAGCAGAAAAGATGCCAAAGTGTGCTTGACAAAGTGCCGAAACACCCTTACGGCATAATAAATGGACGCTGTGACTTACCTACCACCAATTTACGTCTGTTTACTGACGATAACAGCGAAAAAATCAAATGGAGCGAAAAACTTAAACATTCTTAGGTAATTTCTGCTTATTTGCCAAGTGGGTACACTTTCGTGAATCAAGACAATAAGCAGCGGCAAGTTATAAAATGTTGACAGTTCATATTATTATTAGTCGAAAGCTAGGGTGAAATTGGAATAGCTTGCTTGTCTTATTTCCATGTTTTGTATATGATCTTGTATGGAGTGATAGGTCCTTGTGTATAAGAATGTCATTGATGAAACACGCCCGTAAATCGCCACTGCGATAGGGCTCTGTGTTATAAATCACATTGCAATTATTATTGCAAATTGGAATAGCTTGCTTGTCTTATTTCCATGTTTTGTATATGATCTTGTATGGAGTGATAGGTCCTTGTGTATAAGAATGTCATTGATGAAACACGCCCGTAAATCGCCACTGCGATAGGGCTCTGTGTTATAAATCACATTGCAATTATTATTGCAAATTGGAATAGCTTGCTTGTCTTATTTCCATGTTTTGTATATGATCTTGTATGGAGTGATAGGTCCTTGTGTATAAGAATGTCATTGATGAAACACGCCCGTAAGTCGCCACTGCGATAGGGCTCTGTGTTATAAATCACATTGCAATTATTATTGCAAATTGGAATAGCTTGCTTGTCTTATTTCCATGTTTTGTATATGATCTTGTATGGAGTGATAGGTCCTTGTGTATAAGAATGTCATTGATGAAACACGCCCGTAAGTCGCCACTGCGATAGGGCTCTGTGTTATAAATCACATTGCAATTATTATTGCAAATTGGAATAGCTTGCTTGTCTTATTTCCATGTTTTGTATATGATCTTGTATGGAGTGATAGGTCCTTGTGTATAAGAATGTCATTGATGAAACACGCCCGTAAGTCGCCATTGCGATAGGGCTCTGTGTTATAAATCACATTGCAATTCCCTAGCTACTTTATGTAAAGCTTTACCGCGTCAACCGTACTCACAGTGAAACTTTATATTCAATTCGTAAGTCGTATGTAAGCTTTCAATCTGACGTTCGACGAGTCAGTGGAACTTTTAGCTCAGCTAAGTAGGAACCTATCAATAAAATAAGTTTACACGTGGCTAATAATGTCGTAATATCAATAAATATGAGAAAAGTACGCAACATGTGATATTATTATCTGGACATATTTAAAGGAGTCTACAATAAGAATAAAATCAATCATAAAGTGTTCGTATGTTGTCGTTGTCCGAATAAAATTTGAAAATAATTTTCGACCACTTTTTGGTATCAGATACTTATAGACAATAAAAAGCACAGCCTGCAAAACAGCTTGTTATTAAAAATGAAATAGAAAACTAATTATTAAGTAGTTACAGTATAAGCCTTGACTGAAGTAGAAGAACTTAAACAATATCATTGTTTGAACCCAGACATTTACCCTATTATTCATAAACCTATTTTAACTAAAATGCCGTTAAAGTTCGCTTGTCCTTTTTTGCCACATTAACATTTCCATTAGTGAAAAGAAGACAAAATCTATTTTAACTAATGGAGCCTTGACTGGCGTTTATGAATAGTGGCATTTAACCTTTAGAGAATAAATTAAGTAAAATTATAGCCAACACTAAAGTGGATGGTGAAGACAAGCCTTTACGTAAATCTGACTTGGCATAAACAATATGTCTGCCACCGCAGACGTGTGAAAGGGCACCTCCGGGAGCGAGCGATGTAGAACCAGTGCCCTAAGCACGACTTGTCGAATCCTGCGTTACGTTACGGTTATCGTATCGAGATCGAGAAATCTCATATTACATTTTAGTTCCAAATACGCTCACAGGCGGGCGCTGTTCCAAACGTCATACAAACTCGTTATAGTTTACTATTCGATTTTACGTGACGCAGGATCCGACAAGTCGTGCTTAGGGCACTGCCTTATATCCATGAACGTCACAAGGCTGGGATATTAATCAATTTGACGCGAGTAAATGCATGGCTGATGATAGCTTTTACCATGTATTCAAGGAATGTCTGAAACAATGATGACATGTTATCATGAAACGTGCGTAATCTGACAAAGAATACCTGAGGGTTATTTTAAATACCTCTTAAGCTGCATGGCTTGCGCTTGTATTGCAATGCTAACACGTACTTTACGATGTGTCCATATAATTATTGATGATGAATCTAACACATGTTGCTGATGAAGCTTAAGTTGCTGATGATGTTTTGTAATTTAGGTTAAGTGGGTTGACGAGGCCTGTTGCTGATGATGTTTTGTAATTTAGGTTAAGCGGGTTGACGAGGCCTGTTGCTGATGTATTTCCATGTAAATGCCTGTTACTTGACATTGTACTTAATATTAATGATATAGTTTTATATGTATTAATAAATCTAACACTATAAAGTCACAACGCGAAGGTAGGTAAATTTATGCACTAAATATAAATAATAATAAATAAATAAATATCATGGGACAAATTGACACCAATTGACCTAGTCCCAAACTAGGCAAAGCCTGTATTATTAAAAAACAGCTAGCATTGGTACACACGTTGATTTTTTTTCCATTTATTCAAATCTCACCTTGTTTATCAGTTTTATCTAGTAAATAGCGCCAAAAAAAAAATGGAGAAAAATTACAAAAGTATACTCCATTCAGATCATACTACATTGAGATCATGAACTGTTTATACCTACATATATTATCATAAACTACTATCGAATCTATGTGAAGTGTTCACGGAAAGATAGAACATGTCTAGTATTTTTTTAAAACGAGATTTTAATCTCAACATGTAGAGCACTCAATAGACTGTAAGTTACCACTGAGTTACAGATACAAATATTTATGTATAACTTGTGTTTTTTATCACTTTAATAAAAGATGTATACGAAAATTACATGGATGATCACATTGTTTCAAACTTTCAAATCGTGTTTGCGGGTGGTAGGACCTTGTGCGTGGTCCGTCCGGATCGCTACCACCGTCTTACTCGCTAATCCTGCCGCTAAGAAGCAGTGCTTGCACAGTTGTGTTCCGGTGTGGAGAGTAAGACAGCCGGTGTAATTACAGGCACAAGAGGCATTTCATCTTAGCTCTCTGGGTTGGCAACGCATCTGCAAACCCTCCGGAGTTGCGGATGTCTATGGGCAGTGATCACTTATCATCAGGTGACGCACTGGCTCGTTTGTCTTCCTCGTTGTATAAAAAAAGAACTCAAAAAGTTGCTAAGGTGGCTGGACATGTTTTTTCCGTGTATCCTTCATGTGGTCTTACCCTATGTTCAATCTGGCAGTTCAACGAATGCCTGCGAGAAACGACTTCCGAGTTTTACTGGCAGGGTATATATATGCGCTTGTTTTGTTCCGGTGACAACGGAACCATTAATAAATGAGTCGGGTCAACTGCTTTGAGTTGGGCTACATAACTTCTGCTCTGACCCTAATTAGTAACGATTTCTGTACTATTAGTTAGAACCGTTCCACGGGAAGAATGCATTATGTGACATTAGGCTGGTTGTGTATTATTTAACATCTATGCAAAGGACGTGAGTTTAAATGACTGGCTGGAAATAAGTACGTACAGGGAAATCTGAAGTAGGTATTTAACCTTTTTCCAGGCATAGTACTTTAAGCAACCACATAAGTGTAGTTCAGCCCTAACACCAAGATTTAAAATTCAAATAGATTTGAATTTAAGAATAGTTACTTGTCTTAAAATTATCGCGAAATATATTGCTAAGCCGCCTAGATTGGTGCAGATGTAAAATCTAAAACCAATTTCCATAAACGTATTAAAATGAAGTTCTTTCTTATAATTCGAGAAAGTCGTTCACGGACATATTTTTTTCCTATTTTTAAAAACAATATTATATTATGTTTAAAATTACCCGTGAACTCAGAATATGTGACTAAGAGGTACATCTACCACATTTAATTAAATTCAGTTACAAAGTCACATTAGCATTTCCCAGCATACATAATGTCATTACGGATTCGAGAAAAACTTAAGCGGTCACATCGAAATTCAAAAAGTCTCATTTGAAGCTCATTTGCATATTAAAAGAGATTTATTTGTAGTACGAGTAAATAATCGGGGAATGCGGTAATGTAATGTTCAGAATTCGTTATTAATTCTGACGGACATGTCAGTGTGTACTTACAGTATTAGGTATTTCATCATCATCATCATCCCCAGTCGATATTAAGTCCCACAGCTGGACACAGGCCTCCTCTCAGAACGAGACGGCTTGGGCTACAGTATCCACGCGAGCCCAGTGTGGATGGGAACTTCACACACACCATTGAATTGCTTTGCAGGAGTGTGCAAGCTTCCTCACGATGTTTTCCTTCACCGAAAAGCTCGTGATAAATTACAAATGTAATTTGAGCATAATTTCCGAAAACTCAGAGATGCGCGCCGGGACACGAACCCACGACCGTCTGCTTATAAACTTAATACTTTATTACATTATATGTATACCTACAATACACACACCTAAAAATACTACTCCTTGCAGCAGCTTTCACAATTCATGAAGGAAATAACAAACAATTTCTAAACACAACGCTTAAATCAAGGTTTCAATTCATAGTTGATGAAGTTTTAATGATACCATCCATTGCACGTTATCGACTGGTATTTAATTATTTACTATGTACACGTGTCGAGTTCGGCCATTTGTGTGTTGAACGTTGTACGAACGTGCCTTCGTAATTTACTTAAAAAATATTTTAATTTAGTATTTTTTTTTTACTTTAAAGGCCGCTCCACACCGGATGCGTGGCATTCCGACGCAAATACACACGCACACACGCACACGCGCGCGCACACACATGCACACACACACACACACACACACACGCATACACACGCAGATACATCACATAATTTCAGTTACCTACGCTGAAAGAATGCTATACTTAGCCAGTTTTTTCCGGTCTCGTTTTATACACACAATTATTATTCTTAGTTCCTACGAGTAGGTACTTAAAACAATAAAAGTTAAGGTTGGACACTGCCACTGCAGACCTATTTATACAGAAACAGTGAAGCTCACGTCAGCACAATACCACAGGGGCCCGAGCACGAATATTCGAATCCTGCGTAACGTAATCGAGTCCCTAAGTAACGTTGTCGAGAAAAATTGTTTAACGGTTGGAACAGCAGCGCTCGCCCGTGAGCGCGAAATTTTATATGAAGTTTCTCGATGGCGACACGATAACATTACGTTACACACTACTCGAATATCCGTACTCGGGCCTCTGTGGTATTGTACTGACGTGAGCTTCACTGTTTGTGTATAAATAGGTACCACCTGCCTAGGCCTAAAACAGCTCAGTTTTATTTGCCCAATGTGGTAATAAATAAAAAAAGGATGAATTTCGGCATCGAAACGTTATTGACGCCGACCCTTTTCTGATTCGTTAAACAATTTCTTTCTCACCTGCCTTTTATTCGGCAAATCTAGTGACACGGAGGAATCTATTTATTATGTAGCTATGCTTGAGTGTGTGCCTGCGCGCACACAGATATACGTATTCATCATTATCCTCATCATCATGTCAGCTGAATGACACTGCTGGACATAGGCCTCCCCCAAGGCTCTCTACTCTGACCTGTCTTAGGCTTTCCGAATCTACCGCGATCCCGCGATCTCAGGTCGTCGTTTCATCTTGTTGGAGGCCTACCGACAGCTCGTAGATACGTATTACTACTAATAGGCTATTATTTTACATTCCTCTTCAATAAATAGCTCCTTGCTTTTTCTAGATTTTGTGGTTATTATGTTAGTCAGTTTCTTGTATTTAGCTATGCTTTCCTTATCGCCTTTATTTCTTAATTTTCTTCTCTCTATCATTAAGTCTATTATATCGTTGCTCAACCATTTCTTTCTAGGTACTATTTTTTCCTTTCCAAGAAACTCCATTGCACTACTGTTTATAATGTCTCTTATGCAACCCCATCTCTTCTCTATATTATTATCTGGTGTACTTAAGTTACTCTTATCTTTATTTATCTTATCGCCTATACTATTACTATATTGCACATTACTATGGCTGTTTTTAAGCTTATTGAGATCTAACTTTTTGGCTTTGTTTTTAGTTTTTCCCTTGTTTATTTCTATACTAAGCTTAGTTACTAGCAAGTTGTGGTCTGTATTGAGATCAGCTCCCGGATAAGTTTTACAAGTCGTAACTTGTTTTCTATATCTACTTTTTACCATTATGTAATCCAACTGATACCTTCCAATGTCACCTGGCATTTTCCAATTATACAATCTTCTTTTTGGCTGTTTAAAAAATGTGTTCAATATTGTCATCTCATGTTCCTTACAGAATTGTATTAACCTTTCGCCTCTTGCGTTTCTTTTACCTAATCCAAAGCCCCCTACAATATTTTCTTCTCTGCCCTCCCCAACTACGGTAGTAAAATCGCCCATTATAATGAGGTTGTCTTTTTCTTTTAAGGAGTCAATAATTGTGTCAATTTGTTCATACATTTCTTCTATCTCTTCGTGTGTGTAATTTCCTGTGGGCATGTAGACTTGAATTATTACTAGATCCGCTGCTTATTGAGTCTTTATCTTTACTACTGTTATTCTATCACTGTGATGTATTGTATTTTCCACCAAATTGCCAAAAGCTTTGTTTAAAATTATAGCTGTTCCATTTCTTCCCTTTGTTTCCCCGGTAAAAATGATTCTATAATTATCACTCCAATAATCCCCACTAACCTCCTATATAACCTCACTTAACCCCAATATGTCTATTCCTAGTCTACCCATCTCCATTTTTAATTCTTCCAATTTACCTAGGACCAGCATTGTCCTCACATTCCACGTTCCAATTTGGCAAGGTTTTCGCATGATGACGACCGGGGTAGCCTTGTTTCTACCTCTGCCGGACTCAGACCGCCACGGAATGTTACATCGTAGAAGCCCGTTGTCAAGAACTTCATTACATTTTATTATCATGATACTCGGGACTTAATCGCGTAAAAAACTTTTATATTTAAATTTGAATTTAAATACCTCGACGTTTCGGACGCGACGTTGCGTCCATGGTCTCGAAGGGACTGAAAAGGCGGGTATCAACATCTCCTAGCTGCACGGGTTCCTCGAACTACCCGCACTTGGTCTTTTTTATTAGTTTTTTCACCAGGGTTGCCACCAGTCCGACACACAACACTCACAACATCCAGCGATTTATGAGACGATATTTGATGACGCTTACACATACTGATTACCGGATTCCACGAAGATGAAAGCTTGAAACCATCCTCCCGGTTGAAATTACTATGTTTCCTGATTTCAACTGCTTCACGTACAATTCTACTATAAAAATGCCGCTCAGTAGAGAGGATCGTGGGGTTATGAAGCTCAATCCAGTGGTTTGGTCCTGACTCCAGTAAATGTTCGGCAATAGCGGACTTGTTCACCTGACGATTCTTGACAGCTGCGATGTGCTCCTTGACTCTTTCAGCTATGGTGCGCTTCGTCTGCCCTATATAAGAGCTCCCACAACTGCAGTCGATCTTGTAAACGCCCGGTGATTGGAAAGGTACAACATCTTTTGGTGATCTGACATGGCTCGTGATCTTGGATAGCGGCGTATACACAGTTTTTATAGAGTACTTGCCTAGTACTGTACCGACTTTGTCCGTTATCCCTTTCACATACGGCATAAATGCCGGTTGCCTACAAACATCAGGATGTTTACCCCTAGCCTTCCGCCTGGGTTGCCGTCTGTTCTGTCTGTTCATTACATTTTTCGAACATTTTCATACTGCAAAAATTGGGAAAATAGTGCAGTGGTTTCCCATTGCCTTCTGCACCGCAGTATCCTAACCGGTGTAGCTGATGCAGCTGCGCTCAGGAAAGTCTACTACAGAACCATTCTGGGACACTGTCCCCACGCGACTGTGTAGTACTAGCAGTACTGCTGCCCCCTGCTAGGATCCAGGTTTCTGTCCCTGTGACATGCCTATTCCGCCTGTTTCACCGTACCGATGATCTTCATCTCCGCCTACCAGCCGTTGAGGTCTTCACCCGTAACCCTGGGCATGAGCTCTGCGCTGTACCCCGCAGAATTGGGTCCCTGTGGAACTCCGCCACCTCTTACCTCCGGCCTACTGGAGATAAGGGTGCCCACCCCCGCGACATGGACGCGCCGCACAGGAATTACCCAAGCGAAAGATAGAGAAGGTGACTCTATCTTCCCAGGGGCCGGGTTAATGGACGTGTCTGTTGCCACGCCCAAAGGCAGTACGTGCAATCTTTGACAGTACGTGATAAAAAAATATTTTAATCTATACCTATAAAACTGTACCGTGACTGACTGACAGACAAGACACAGCTTAAACCACTGGACCTAGAGACTTGATAATTATACAAATTTATAGCTTCAGTATCCTAGAGGTGCACTAAGAAGGGATTTTTCGAAATTCCCACGGGATAGGGAACTAGCTCATTTTGAAATATTTCACGGGGCAAAGCCGCGGGGCATAAGCTTATAGTCAACTATATTTCAGAAAACCCTATAACTTAGTATGATTTTTGGTTGTATTCCATTATGGTTGCCTGGTAGAGATCGCTCTGTAGCGTTTAGGCCGCCCATTGCTACCTTGCATTTTTTTATTTGTGATTTACCTTTTTTCTGCTAATGTTTGTTATGATTGTGGTGTTCAACAAAGAGTTATTGTATTGTAATTTCAGCCAAGTTGGTCTTCCAACGGTTTTCATCTAATTAGACGAAAAGCTACCACTCGGAGCTGTATTATGTCGTTCCATTGCCTCTTGACACACAAACAAATGCAGACGATTCCACTATTTGAGGGTGGATTCTTGTCACAAATACGTTTTCTTTTTTGATTCTGACAAGTGAGGCTTATGACTTGGGCACCGTAATTTTTAGGGTTCCTACCTCAAAGGGAAAAAATACGGAAACCTTGTAGGATCACTCGCGTGTCCGTCTGTCTGTGACAGCCAATTTGCTCCGAAACTACTGGACCGATTGAGTAGAATTTAGTACTTAAACTTAATGTAAGTCGGTGACATAAAGACGGACGCGTAACATAAATGAAATTTAACCCTTGGCAGAACTAAAAAGAGAAATCCTGAATTCCAGTCTCTTCTGATTTTATATCTACTAAAAATGTGTAATAAAATAAAAATGCAAAAAGACTGCTATAGATATTGATGATGGTTCAAAACAAAAATGTTTTAATTGTAAGTAAACTTATTGCTAATGATATTTGACATTTAGTTACTTTTGTTTATGACATAATTTTGAGCAGCAGAAAAAATCATAGATGACGTTTGTGCTATGTACAGTCTATATTCATCGTGATGTACACTGTCAAATTAAGGGTACACATGTTAGAAGCCACTACTAGTTTACCGATATGTAAGTAAGCAGTTTCTCTAAAGTACATGTTTGGTATTGTATATATATACGACGGTATTACTTTGTGATAAAATATTATGTGGGCGTAACAATCTAACGAGTACGTGGAGTAACGATGTACGGATCAAATTACATGTGTTAGAAGTAGATATTCAGGATAACGTTCTGAAACATAACCCCTCCATAGGCAGTCGTGTAAAAAGCAACGATTTGTTATAATTTTGTAACAACATATTCAACGAACAATACATAACACTGACTTGAACGCTTAGAAAACATTCCGACGAATTGAGAACCACCTCCTTTTTTTGAAGTCGGTTAAAAATAAAATCGTGGAATGAGCTTTTTAAGGGTTCCATACCCAAATGGTAGGTACCAAAGCTCTGCTTTCTTTCCGTCTGATTGCCCATCCGTTTTTCAGAGGGCTCTAACTTTAGACCCGTTATAGCTATTATGGGTGCTAAAATAAAAAAAAAGGGTCATCGTACGGTCGAGGAAATGAATTCCTGACCCACCATGGAACTTTTTCACAGTAATCGTCATAGTGACATCGCATAGCTTGACAAGGAAAACCGTTATGACGTTTACTAAGAAAATGTTCTATGGTGGGTCAGGAATTAATATCCTCGACTCTATAAGATACGTGATTTTAATAAGCTATTTAAAAAATAAGTCGTGCTTAAATTGTTACATATTTTACGATGCACGGTGCGGCGGTAAGTACTTACTGATCCTTTTGTTTGCAAATCCGACTCGCACTTGGATGGAAATGTTTTGGTCAAAAGGAAACACAGAACTCGCCAGAAAATAAGTAATTTAAACTTTAGTTCTACTCACTTACAATGTCAACTAAAGTTTTTAATTGGTTACATAACCCCCGGCGACAAAGTATCGAACAATCTTGAAATAGCGCCTCAAAACCCTTCAGTTTCCGCCTTGGCCGACATCCAACAAGAATATGGGGCGAAGACTCTCATTTTTGAAGATTAGGTTTCTTGCGAACTAATGGTTTGTATATTAGACATTTAATATCGGGACATTGACCGCGAAAAAAAAAAAATTTTTTTTTTCACTACCAAATTTCAGCTTAATCAGTACCAACAAATGATCGAAAAATGGTTTGCACATTTCAAGCAGACAACATAGTGACTTAAGCATTATAAGTTAAATGAAAGTTTGTAATGTATTTATATAGATGCAGAGGCCGACCGAGGAGGAGAAAGCGGGATGACTTCGACGCATTTAAAACGGGTTTTAAGGAACTTGCCGTTGGGGCGCGGGGAGGGGGGAGGCCTTTGCTCATCAGTGGGATATTTTACCAGGATAAAAAAAAAACGCTAAGAAAAAAACAAGAAGTTTCTGTTTCTGTAATTAAAGTCTGTTACAATAACCGTCCGTAACCGCCACATGTAGGTATACTCCAAATAAAGGCTGTCCGATTTCCTAGAAATACGATATAGCACGGCCCCTTGATGAAGAAAATGTAGGAATACACAGTACTACAAACATCTGACGCAGCGGTCAAAATTGGAACCACGCAAACATCAAGTTTAGTTAGCTCACACTAGGTATAAGGTATAATACCAATAGTTTCGCCATCAGATAGTTTGTGTTCAGCTTGGTTGCTTTGTATATTTCGAGATTTGACTGAGGTTTATTCTGTCTATTTGTGCTGAACTGGCGTGGCATGAATGAACCGATTTTACATTACAATACAATACAAGAACTCCTTATTAAACACCACATAATAAACAAAACAGAAAAAAAGGTACAAAGAAAATGCAAGGTAGCAATGGGCGGCCTTATCGCTACATAGCGATCTCTACCAGGCAACCGTAACGGAGGACGGGCGGATTTTTAGGAAGTTTTTAGGTACTTTATATAAATACTCACTGAAACAGGGATACACAGAAGATCATAAAAATATGACCTACCCCGGGGCTCGAATCAGGATTCGGCACATGTCCCTTACACTAAAGTTAGTCCATCGAGATCATTAGGTTTTTTTATTACAAAGAGCTTCTTACTTGTAACCTTGCAGATGTAAGTAAGTAAGTAAGTAAACGCCTTATTGAGATGTATTCAAAGTTTCAACATTATCCTTAAAATTTACGTTGCTTCAAAGGGTGAAAGGATGATCCAGAAAGATAGCGTATCCTTTTTGATCTTACTAGTATGATACGGTAAATATACGTATCATGAAAATAGCATACTGTAACAGCTACGAGGGCTGCCTTTTAAGTTCTGTCGTTTGCAAACTTCCCGTGATTATTAAAAAAAACTAGTATCATCATAAAATATTTAAAATACATAGTAATAATATAAAAGAATGACTCGGATCGGCTGAACCGTTTCAGTACAGCGTCGGTTCAAAGTTGACAAGTCAGTTGTGAAAATGGAAATTTCGAAAGAAAATTTACGTGCGATAATTTTTTACAACTTCAAAAGAGGTTTAACGCGTCTTCTGTGTTTTGATGAGCTGACTACGGTTTTTAATAATAAAGCACCATGCATCCGGACTGTGGAATGCTGATATTTAGAATTTCTACGTGGTTGCTCTAGTCTTAGTGATAGGCACCGTGAAGGCCGACCAAAAACAGCCGTGACCCAGGCGAACATTGATGCTGTACGGCAACTGATCGTCGAAGATCGACATGCGACATACCGTAAGATAGAAGCTTCATTAAGCATTTCAGGGACCAGTGTTCAAAATATTTTGCATGATCACTTAGTCGTAAAAAAATTGATCTCGCGCTGGATACCACATTTACTTAGTAAAGACCAAAAAATGGCTCAGGTTAGATGGTGTCGCAAAACTCTGCGGCAATTCAACCGAGGAGACTCTAAACACGCTTATGACATTATCAGTGGTGACGAATCTTGAATAAATGCCTACGATCTAGATTCTAAACAGCAGTCGACTGTTTGGGTGTTCCAAGATGAGCCAAAACCGACCAAAGTAATACGCTCACGGAGCACTTCGAAAAAATGGTCGCCACGTTTGTAGCGAAAAATGGCCACGTTGCCACCATCGTGCTCGAAGACCGTAAAACAGTTAATGCAGACTGGTATACCACTGTTTGTTTACCTGCAGTTATCGGCGAGTTCCGAAAAAATAACCCAAGACATCGTATAGTACTACACCATGATAATGCGAGCTCGCACACCGCCCGGCAAACAATTGCGTTTTTAAAAGAGCAAAACGTCTAAAATCTGGAACACCCGCCGTACAGCTCAGACTTGAGCCCTTATGGTTTCTTCACTTTTCCAAAAATCAAGCAACGACTTCGTGGTCAACGGTACCGGACGCCTGAAGAAGCGGTTGAGGCATACAAAACGGCCATTTTGGAGACCCCGACTTCGGACTGGAATAAATGTTTCGAAAACTGGTTCGATCGAATGAAAAAGTGTATTACATATCACGGTGATTACTTTGAAAAACAATAAATACCATTTAACTCTTAAATTGCCTTTAGTTTTTCCAAACGACACAACTTAAAAGGCAGCCCTCGTATCATTGGTAATGTAACAAAATAAAACAGTGGCGCCTAAATATCACAAAAAGTACTAACGCCGCGAACTTTGACCTGACCAGCCCGGAAATAGACGGTCAGAAAACGTTTGAGTACGTCATTCCTTCCGTAAATAGAACTTCCACGTAAAAAAGGCTGAATGAAGACGTGTAAATGGCTTTTTGTTTCGTGTTATACGGAAAAGCCATGTTTGATTGCTTTTCAAAAAAAATTTTGTGCATTTGTTATTTGCATTTGTCCTTAACGTTTTTCATAAAACATGGTGGACAAAGCAGCAAGGGCTGAATGTAAAGTGATCGCCACTGCCTTTTGGCAACCAAAGAGATTGTAAATGTTTTGCCATCCTAGAGCACCATAAAGCAGACACAGATGGGAAGAGCATTTGGTTTAAATACACTACATTTTTTCTGCCACTTTTCGAGGGGGACGAGATACACACGTACGGCACACGTCCAAGTTCACGTCAAAATTTGTTATGCTCCTACAGACTCACACTAAAGCAAAACTGTCACGCAATCAAAAGACCATGTGAATTTTATACAGACTTTAATGAAACATTTCCTGCTCTAAGTAGAGCGCCAAAGGGCGATTTACATTTAATTTGTTCATCCAGTCGCTCGAGTCAACAGGGCTAGCAATTTTAGCTCCTTCGCACTCCAAGTGCCTGCCAAGCACCAGCAGATATTCCTGGCTCCGACTTCTTGCCGGAGGCACGAAGGACGCGAAGACGATGTTCAAAAAATCGTGAAAGGAAACATTTTATTGTACAAAAAAAACAGGATAAAAACAGAATTTTAAGATGTTTTATTTTTGTATTTTATTTTTGTATGTTTTTTGGGCTGTTATCTAACTAATCTATTCATAGTAGGTATAATAATTGAATTTTGCAGCGCATGGTTTTATTGTAATGCTGTAAAATTGTTTTGGCACACCTATGTATACCAGACTCTCGGTTCGAACTACAGTCTTGTTGCTCTCGGTTTTGAAACCTTGAGTCCATGGGGTTCCGGCGCTTACAAGCTTATTTAAGAGTTGCAAAAGCGCTTGGTCCATGCAACTTGTGATCAAAAGGCTGTCAGATATCTCTCTCAAAGAATCATCATGACAATGTTCAGCGAGGAAACGCTGCCAGCCTTTTGGGCACCATGCCACGGGGGCCTTGTTTAGATTTAATTTAGTTTTAAGTTTTAATATAATTAGTTAAGTATGGTTTGGATTTATCTCATTATAAATTGCTTTTGTTATGTGAAAAAATAAATTGGTAAATTTTTAAGCGAAGTGGATAAACAGCCGTAAACCGATTGAAAACTCGCGAGTCAACGTAGCTTGGTCAGGTGTACTTGTGCCTGTCACTCGCCACTCTCCTTGACTAACGTAACTCGGCCTTCAGTTAAAATAAACCTAACCCTTCAAGCTAGAATACAGTACACACAGCTGAACAGCAGCCGCAATATATATTGTAAAACTAGTGGTTGGTCGCGAGCTCGTTGTTTAACATTGTTCATTTTAGTTTTTTTGAAAATTGACCAATAATCGGATCGACATTTCTATCCAAGCCGATACGGAGAGGCATCGCTCGCTCGGTCAATGATAGGTGATAATACTTAAGTCAGCTGACAAATCGATCTCTATTTTTAACCGACTTCAAAAAGGGGGAGCTTCTATGTTTCACTGTATGTATTTTACAACAAACGTTTTCCCCCTTTTCCCCTTTCTCGGAGTCAGACACGACAGACTGCTTGCAATACTTAAGCTAATGAAAACAAACCGTCCATTCTTAATTAAATATGCTGTTAATGATGTTTTTTTACGCCTATCCATTACCAACATATAAAAGGAAAAAGCACTTATGTCTGGAGAGCCTTTGAAGTTTTTCCGAGGGAATTTAACAGCTGCATTTGTCCTTCACTGCGAAGTATTGTATAGATAGTTAAAACAGTACGTAAGCCGGGTACTCACTAGCGAACTGTATCTGTAAACGCGGTCGTTACATTAATAAGCTTCAAGTAATTGACTTACTAACACCATAGACTTGGGTCTAGTACAAAATTTACTAAAAATGTGTCTTAGTACAACATGGCATTTTTCGATGACAGCCATACGTCATAGCGCTGTCGTTTGACCAAGCTAAGACTGACTGACACTCGATTAGTGGTCTTCTTTGCAAATTAGTGGTCGTTTGGTTCGGACGTTTTCAAGCGCTAACCTGAAGTCCATAGCGTAGATTTAAACTTTCGCGATTTTCACACATCATCATGATACCCGGGACTTAATCGCGTAAAAAATATATTGCGTCCATGGTCTCGAAGAGACTGAAGAGGCGGGTATCAAAATAAATAGATTTAAATTTAAATATATGTTTATTACGCGATTAACTCCCGAGTATTATGATAATCCATGCCGTAGGTAAATCAATGCTTCAAGCACGCTAATTTTTACTTGGCTTTAACATTTGTTTAGAGCAACTATGTACCTAATAGTCCGAAAAATATCGTGCTATTACTCGACTGTCATATTACCTACTGATTTATTTCGCTATGATTACATATCAAGGTAGTTTCATGTTAAAAGTTAAACAGCTGTTTGTACTAGTCAGAGCTCTGACTAGTATCAGAGTATTTGGATTTCCAATTAGAGCATAACATTACAAGCGTGCAACACATCAAATATTTGCAGTAACATTTGTGCATTAAACACGAGTAAAGGCATGCCTGTGTATTTAATGGAATTAGCTGCCTATGATTTTTATTTGAGTGTAAACGTTATACTACATAATATTATTATTTTTGCACGTCCAATGATTGCCGATATGCCGATGGTAGGTATAATTAGTTGGTATTTTTATTATTATGGAAATTATAATCATTTTTAGGCGTTACAATGACAATTTATGCTACTTTCGGAGCGATTATTGGAGAGCCTTAGGGGAGGCCTATCTCCAGCAGTGGACGTCTTTCGACTGACATGATGATGATGATGATGGATAATTTTTAAGTATATTTCAGAACATATTTGGGTGTTCGATGCTCTTTCAGTGTTTTTTAAGTGAAGTTTGTAAGCATTTTTCCAATTAAAGTCTAAAAGATATCAATTCCACTTTCCTACTGTTTCTCAACTGTGCCTGGTTTCCATAGAAACTTAATTTTGTTGTACAAAGACCCCATTTCGTCTGTAGGATGTTTTTCCCATTTGCTCAGAGATGAGACTCACGTAGTCGCTTTGAGGTAAATGTAGTTTTGCGATAAAAGCGAATGACATTGCTTCAGAGCACATACATGAGTGTATCAAACACTTTTGTAAAGAAAAGTCCTTGAAGTAGCCCTAAGAAAAGTTCCAGTCCAGAGTTTTTTTTTTTGTTATACCTAAGTTCGAGTATTTTGGCATTTTCTAATCTGTGAGCTACACAGTTAAGTGACTTCACAAGTTAATGTATCCTATCTTCAAATTGATAATTTTAATAATTTTTTTGCAAGAATTTTGGTAGGTAGCTTAAAAGAGAGAACGTTAAATTTGTAGGACCCAATCGTAAAGAAGTTTCCTGTTGGTCTTAAACTACGTTAAATGTTTTTGGATGACACTTTTTTTAAAACTAATAGCCATTACTTTCACGACAAGTTTAAACTGAAATGGAATATACCTAGTTTTATTATGATTATGCTAACATTTGTTTCGTCGTTACCCTTTTCTCATAAGTACTTTACGGCGGACCAAAACCACGAAAGCACTAGCATTTATAGCTTCACGAGTCTCGATAAATCTGGCCGCAAGATCGGATCCTGAATGAAATTGGCAGCCTTTAACGAGCATTTTAGTACTCATAATGTTTCCCGTGACGATTTTACTATGAGAATAGCTCCAGACTGTACCATAAAATATTATTAAAGGGGGAAATAGTAAAGCCGTTTATATGTTTGCCCAATGTGTGCTATTAATTTGGGGAAATGTTAGTATTTTATTTTGTTTATTTCATGGTGGGCCCTCAGCTCAAAAAAAACACATTACCTTCCTTTGCGGTTCGCAGTCGGGTAAAAAGGGGAGGACCCCCGCTCCTAGTCGTTCCTGGTGCAGTGACTGTCCATGGCTATCCAACGCGGAAATGCTGCGAGCGTCCTGGGCACATTTGCACCTGGTGTGGCTAGGGGCGGATTGTTTGACTAGGTACACTATTATTTTTATAATAATTGTGTGTTTTTTAGATTGATTGAATACATATATATATATATATATATTTCAACTACTACAAATGGTAATAATATATAACACCTACTTACCTTTATTTTAAACACGAATGACTTTAATACAATCGTATAGATTGATATGTAAAGTGGATACTTGAGGTACCTATGTCCCGAGAGAAATGGTCCTAGTACATTGTCTAGACGATGTGTAATAGAGTCGTAGCGACTAGAGGTCGTTCGCAACTTTGTACGGAATTGAATTTAATATTTACCACGAGGGTTGCGTTAGGTAACTCGATACACTCTTGAACAATAATGAATGACATGTGACATAGTGGCACTGGTAGCTATGCCCCTGACATAATGACTGGGAGCTGTAAAAAGTTTTTCCGCTATCATGATGCATGTAACTGCGTCGAAATATTGGGAGCTCATCAAACCTATGAGGTAATCGCGGTCAATAAATTAATCATTTAAAACTGTCATACCAATCCAGTTTGGAATGGTACCTACCAAAAACCATGTTTTTTAATTCAAATTAATATCAGGCTTAGTGGAATAAACGGATCCATGTGCCACCTGCACCACTATAATTTCGCTTTAATAATTCAAAATGCTAATTAAGATCAAATTGAGTTGTAGTTCGCTGAAAGCTCAACTCTTAATTAGTCATAATAATGAGACCTATTAACCGTATTGAGCTTTTAAATTAGCATGCAGAATTTAATTATGGCCAATCATTATAATTATGCACTGAACGGTGGTGTATAATGATCCGGTGGTAATGAGTCTGGCTAGCAAAATTATGACGACTAAATAAGATTTTTCAGGAAACTACTCTGTTACAGTTCTGAGCACGCAACATTGCTTATAATGCCTGAATAACTAACATAGCCCTATATTTCTGAACAAATATTCTTGCTTCCATATTGAAAATGTTTTTATTCGTACGGCAAGCACCTATAATACTTAAATTTACTCGCAAGCCTTCATATAAAGCTTAGAAAATACGGCTCCGTCATTTTAAGTTTCAATTAATATTGTTCGTATTCAAATATCGTTTCGTTTCATTATCTGGCGCTTTGCCAGGCATGTTTGTTGTAATTTATCAGAAAATCTTATTTAAACTTTATTAAAACCTATTAAAACCTTATTTAAAATGCTAGAACGTAATCCACAGATGTTTGTGGCATTACCTAACCGGAAATGCTACCGTGAGCGGAATTAATAAACTGCTAGTGAATTTCCGTTACATGTTTAATGCTAATTTCAAGAAAGAGTAGTATTTTTCTAAAACGTTGGCTTTTATGTCATCGTTTTGAACCTAATTTGAAATGCTAGAGTTATCGAAACCAACCATTACCTCCCCCCATAAGTCGAGATGATACGAATGGTTCCCCAGTTCTCATAACTTAACGGAATTCTCGTCGTGCTTTACAAAAAATAAAAATAATTTTGCTTTTTCATTATCATCCGTCAATTCATTTAAGGTAAATGTCCCTGTGCCCGACACTAGCCTAATAGTTGGCACCTTCAACCTTATGTCATAGGGACAGAGGTGCCATACGGGTGTCAACTACTGAGCATTAAGTTGTCGAGCATTTTGAGACGTTTACCTTTGCCCATACACAATTATAAGCTAATATTTTGGCGTGACAAAATTAGAGGGCATTTATCACTATCATCAGACCTATTTAGCATCTTAAAAATCTGTAACATACAAAATGCAAAATAATCCTTCCTATAACCTTTTTTGCGGACATTATGACCTCATTTTATCAGTCGACATCACCATCTTACTCGCGAAACCCGTCATAATAAGCAGCAGTGTAAGATTGCTGGCGAAATTACAGGCACATTAGGCATGTTTAATCTTAGCCCTGTCGGTTGGTAACGCAACTGCAGTCCCTCTCGTGTTGCGGATGTCTAAAAGCAGCGGTGACCCACTGGCTTGTTTGCCTTCTTTTTATATGAATAAAAAACCTTTCCAAAGTAATAAACAGTCAACAAACAATTACCTTTTCTATTCCGTAATTATACCTCCATAGCACACCCTCTCAAGCTGGTGGCAAAGTGTTATACAAAATTTCTAGTGCCTTGCATAATTAATGAGACGATCCTTCGCGGCTTAATTCTGGGTTGAATATAGTGTGAAGTCGTTAACACGTGAAGGGAATGTTTCACTAAAAAGGTTAAAATTATAATTGGTGAATATTTTTTGTAGTTCAAAAAAGTTATGATTTAAATTTGTGAAAAAATTATCGTTGTACTCGTATTACAAAGTTCTCGCAATTAGCGATGGCGAGTGGACTTTCTTTGTGGTCAAACGTATAGTATATGAATATTAATTCACAGTGTTATTATTTCAGTGAGTTCAGTTAGTATTTGATGATGACTGACGAGTGTAGAAAACGGATGTAAAAGTAAAAAAAAAGTCAATGTCAATCTTAATCCTCTCACACTCAATTTAATCAAACGCTGTAATATGAAACTCAATCTAGCTCTACGTAAGTACTGAAGAACTTTTCCTCCCTCGCAAATACCACCTCGGCCTCAATAATAGTCTCGGCAATAATATCTCGTAATTCCGGAACAGAATCAGGCACATTTTATTAGCAATCTGTTGCTCGACGTACTTTTGTGACGTAGAAGGTCTTGAATGGAGAGAAAAGGAGGAAATATGGGAAATAACATTCATTCTTACCTTCAAGTGAAAAGATGTTGAGGATTTAATAAAGATTATTGCTAAGTAGGGAAAATGGTATAAGGAATTGTGTTTTAAATAGGGGCTTACGAATTATATTAAACACTTGATTAATCATTAGGTAATCATTGTCTTAGAAATTAAAACCTCGTTTTTATTTTATAGTGAGAGAGTAGGAATAAATACTAACTTACCTTATATTTTAGATGTTTCAAACAAAAACGGCTGGACGCTGGACGTGCATGGTTTACTCGCGACCATGTAAAACTGTACATGTAAAAATGCGGGAAAATAAATAACTGTTTATTTAAAACCAGATCATATTCATTCAATCATTTTATGACATACCTAGATATGCTACGAAATTCATAAAATAACACAGCGTTACGTGTTTTGTAATTTACGAAACCTAGACAAAAGCAGCAGTAACAGTTTTTGTGAAAGCATTGAACTGAAGTTGTTAAAGTACCTAGGCATGTGTCCACTTCTTGTACGTGAGTTTTACGAAAGACTTTTGAAACTTTTTATGGTATTTATTGCAGTGTATCTTATTATCGACCTAATTTGTCATTACTGTTAATTTTATGCTTACGCTCATGTTATTTTACCTACCTAATTTAATCTGTTCTTACCTTTATCCCTCCATGGTAGGATCTGTAGCTATAAGGCCGCCCATAGCAACCTTGCATTTTCTTTGTATCTTTTTTTTTCTGTTTTGTTTGTTCAGTATGTGGTGTTTAGTAGAGTACTTATATTTTATATAGTGGTTTATTTGACCTGTATTTTATATCAACTTATTTCTTCACAAGAGGTGTCACCTAATGATATTACAATAAAGGTTTTGATTGATTCTTTAACCATCTGAATTTTTTTGCTTGACGCAACATAACCACTAGCTGTTGTTGCTGTCGGGTTTGAAGCTTTGGGTCCATGGGGTCCCAGCGCTTACAAGCTTATTTCTGAGTTACAAAAGCGCTTAGTTGATGCAACTTGTGACCAAAGGGCTCGCAGTTTTCTCTCTCAAAGAATCAGCATCGCTATTCAGCGAGGCAACGCTGCCAGCCTTTTGGGCACTATGCCACGGGGGCTAAATTTAGATTTAATTTAGTTTTAACTTGTAGTTTATTTAGTTTAAGCTTAGATTTAATGTCATTGTAAATTGCTTTTATTATGTAAATAAAGTATACCACTAGCTAATTACTTGCAACTTCGTTTGCACATAAGTATTATGCTCTCGATTACGCATTGGGCAAAAAGTAGCAAGTGTTATTTAATTCTGATATTTATTAATCGATAAACATCCTTTTACATCATTCCTGGCAAACTTTTACGTTTAAAATAAGACATAATGAGAACGGGATACCTATTGATCGCGATACGGGATATGATTGCGTTCTCATTATGTCGTATTAACCGCGAATCATTTAAAACTGTCATATTTATAATATACTTGTAAGAAGTAGGTTTTATAAACGTTTAAAAATAAATAATTATGGTGTCAAGGGATTAAATGAAACAAATGCATCTTCGAATCGTGATTTCCTTGGCCACTTAATCTTTAATAATATACGATATCAAACAACTTCATGCAATAATAGCCAGTCAAACATCAATGAAGTTGTATGTTAAACATTCCTAACGACGACAGATTGGCTTGACGCATTTACTACCGGCAACGCATATGCGTTTACATGATTTTCCCTAGTGCCGAGATGTTTTACTACCACAGAACTAATGCAAAGAGGATAGAAGTCGCATGGTCGCGTGACCTTGACGCCGCACCGTGGCGGGTACGCCACAAGTGAGTCAGTATTGCTCGTAGGTCGGAAAAAAATTAACTGCGGAATCTCATTCACACTCTCATTACACTATTAACAAGTGTGTGCGTGATTGCGTACCTAGTGCTTTTTTTTTTCATTTCTATCTTCTTTTTATCTGTTCTGTGTTCACAAGGTGCTACGGGCAAATTAGGTAAAATTGTTAGCCGGCAAAGAATGCATTAAGCGACAAGAAAGTTGTGTGTAAAATACAGGCAAACATTTACATTTTTTTATCTATGTAACATACTATTATGGATGTACTTAGAGTTCCGAAATTTGTTGATACCGACAGAAAGCAGTTGGTTTTGTTTGAAAGCTGAATGCACTCGTACCGAGAACGTACTCGTACAAACATAAAATATTATGTAAGAATTACTTTGCTCGGCCTATAAAGATTTAATAATCACCGGTATGTAACAAAGTAATATCTTTATATACATTGAGGTAGATAAATCAATTAAAGTTTTTATAAAAAAATAATATAATAGTATGCGACAGTCAATAAAATTATAGTTAGGACCAATCTCATAAGTATATTCTTGATATTCGTTTTCTAAATGAACGACGTTGACTTCTATTCGATGGCGAAAAATTTGCCCAAATTAGAATAAGAGAACGAAAATACGATCTCTAGAAAGTTCTTAGAAGTTAAATTAACTCATCAGAAAGGTAATAGCTTATTAAATAAAACTGTATCGATAGGAAGGTTTGACAACGTAATATCGGCCTCAGCAGTCTCAGTATGGAGTAGGTATCTGATATTATTTAGGTACATGATATTACATTTAATCACGCCACTAGCTACAACAACGATTGTGGTTGGGATCCAATTATTAGGCTACTCCGATAACAATTCTTTAAGCTGTGAAATAATTAGTCAATACAAAATAATGCAAGACAAACAAGGTGAGTAGATGTGAAATTTGTATTGAACGACCTGAATGACTCAACTATTGGTTTAATTATTTCTTGTTAACTTAAAAATCGCTAACCTTACCATACTACTGATGCATTTATTATAAAAAAAAAATATATATATAATCTTCCATATACCAAACAACGAACAGTAACTTGGTTTTCTTTAAATTTCTTAAAAGTTTCCTCGCTTTCATACTAATTTTTGAAATGCTCCGCCCAAATTCCTAGCGCTTCTCCATTTTCATCCATACAGGCAGAACCCAAGCGCAGGTCAAGCCGTAACTTTAGTCACATTTCTGCAGTTTAAAGAGCGTATCGGAGCAACATCACGCGCTAAACGTTTATTTATATACAACATTATAAAAATACTTTCAGGTCAGACATTGTATAACATCGAAAATACATCAACCCGTCCATTATTAACCGTATAAAAGTACAATAACAGTGTTCCAAACACCTGAGATTACATTTAAACGACATCAAAGTGGAGTAAACGAGACAAACAGGCACATTGACGCTATGTTACTTAGTTTGGGTTTTATTTACTATTTATTACAGACAACGCAAATCTTTGACAAAAAATGTAAATTGAGTATGATGCGGACGAATCAAGATGACCGACAATGTTACAATGTCCCGTTCCTTTCAAATAATAAGCCTGCATTTAGGAGCTTTTTCAGTTTGTTAAATAGCGATCTTAGTGCCATGTGAAATGGATGGTACCAAGATGTCCCTATAAGTCAGTGGTTCCTAACCTTATTTCAACCTTTATCCCCCTCGGAAACTGCAAGAATATAGCCGACCCCTTTAAAGCAAGAACAGTGTGACACCCTCATAACTGACCCCATGTTTGATGGTGTCTTGTGCCCCTCAAGAAACACAGTTTTACCCCTTTGGGGGTAATTACCCCATGGTTCGGAACCACTGTTATAAATGAAAATACACTCTTTTTCCTCGGGCAATCGTGTAAATAGACACAGCAGTCCTATTATTTTAAAGGAACACGACGTTGTGTAGACACTGGCGGTCTTCATGATTTTTCGTCCTTGGTATTTTGGCTTTAAGCTAAAAATGTTATTATGTATATCCATGCCAAATTCCAGCTTTCAAAAAGCAAGAATCTCTGAGCTAAGCTGTGGACAGACAAAAGGACGTGGCGAAACTATAAGGGTTCCTTGTTTTCCACGGAATCTTAAAAACTCTAGACAGCATTTTAATGAGCGCTATCGGATCGAGTCAAGTGAGGTCTATCTGTCAATTTCCACCAATCATAGGCTAGTCTTTTATTAGTGGAGAATGACAGATCTGGCTCGCCACTTAGCGATCTAAGCGGTTCTTTGACTCGCAATAGCCCCTCTTCCCGTGCCTATTCAACGTCATAGGTGTGTATTATTATTTTATTCCTTTCCACCTGCACAGCTTTTATCAGAAAAGAACGATTGTGTTTGGTCGCCTTGTTAACTGTCGGTATGAAACATTTTCTGCTTAAGCTTTTCGTTTTAATCCAGTTTACCAAGGACTCGCAAAATACTATAGACAACCATGTTACGGCATAGAGTTCTTTGTGCTGTTTAACATGTAATTTTACCCTAACTTTAGTTAGTAATGATGCGTTTTACGCATCGCGATTGAATTCATACTTTACATAATTATTTATTACAAATAGATGCTTATACAAATAACACAATAATCTGAAATTAATGTATGTCTCTTGATTGATAAATAAAATATTTAATGCGATATATTTGAGCATAGGTGTAAGGTAAACACATTTTTATTAGAATCGTTACAGACGAATACAATATTTGGAGAATCACAACAGCGAACAGTTATAATAAATGAATTGTTATAATAGAACATTATGATGCTAGTGAGCTAAGTTGGTTATCACTCTCATGGCAGGTTAAATGCCTGAGCGAATGCCTGGCGAAGGCTTGAATGGAGCCGAAGATTAGAGTGTAATGACCAATGCTCACGCTTTTCATAATGTCGTTTTTCAACACACCTGTGGGAAAAAATAATGACTACTCCGAACTAAGAGTTAAACTGACCTTTGCTGCCAGATATTGGCAATTTGGACCTTTTTTTAAGAACTTTTCAATGTTCTTCGGTGACAGAATGTCGAAATTTTACTGTTATTCATGAACCAACATCAAGTATACTAAACACCATAAAAAGTCTACTACAACAGTTTAATAATTTAGTTCAATAAGCAGGTTATAATTAATATTTTTTCAGAAAACAGAAACTCTTATTAATTTACGCATTATTGCTGTTCTTCATTTACGTATTTCTATTTGATTTAGATGGATATAATTAACTTTATGAACATCAACATCAGCTACATTTTGTGCTTCAATAAGTACTTCTAGACTCTAAATTTAGTTCTTTTCCATTATTTAAACTATAACTGTTTTAAAGTAATAACAATAACAGAATGCAGCTTCGAATTATTAAAAGATGACAGCACTTTTTTCTTCTTCCGTTAGCTTAAGCGCGAGCAGTTAGAAACCAAACTATCAAAATATTAAAAACATGCTTAAAAAATTAAAAAAAAAATGTTTCAAATAATTTAGAATAGGTTAATTAGCAAATAAAAAATCTGTCTCTAATCTAAAACAGTTTCAAAATTTATTTATCACGAATTATTTTTAGGCGTAAAAAGACTTTTCTGGTATCAAAAAAAAAATGTTGTAATGTTAACGTAAAAAGCATTAAGTGCAAAAATAATAACCAATGTAAAGTCAGTATTATGAATTTAAATATCCTGCAATAAGTGACAGAGAATTAAAGAGCAAGTGTGTTGAAAAACTAGTAATGAGGTAATTCTACAACAAACATTGATTTAATAACATTGAATAAGAGAGAACTTGATAGTCTATTACTTAAATTCAAATAAATGTCATTATAACATATTTTTAATATGAAACTACCGTGGGACTCAACCATGGTGAAATAAATGGATCACTCACGTTTATAAATCGAGTTTAGGCTGACATAGGAGCGCACAACACACATAATATAACACACCAATATACCATTACCAACATAATTATAATATTTATGATTTCATCGATATGTTTCGTGTAAGATTTCACAGCAAATAATTAATTATGTGTATATATTATAGACAATAATTATTCTGTATCGGAAGCTTCATAATAACGTCTTTTCGTTTAAAACTAAGATAACTTAAACATCGAGTAATATGTTTTGGTCTATGTTTAAGATGATCTTAATGTTACTCTTATAAAAATCCTATCCGACCCCACACAATGTTGACACACATCCATAAGGAGGACCAGCCCCTGGTTTCATAAGTTGAAAAATACTCACTTGAGAAGCGTAATCATTGAAGACATAATTTGGCGATTCACAGTTTTCGAGTCCGCCGCTAACTAATCTATGCTAGCTTTTCTAGATTATGGAGAAAAGCGCGTCATTACCTCGAGTACTCCCACCGCATAACAGCGGCCGCGCTTAGAGGAGGTACTCTCATTGGTCAGGTCTGTCAAATGAAGTATTTGGCGTACTTTCCACTTTTTTCAATACTATCTTGAAAGCGAACGTATGTTTAGGTGACACAGAGGCTGGACGGGGGGTCTGAGGAGAGCGAGGAGGCGGGTCGGGAGGCATTTCAGAACGAGTTCTGGTTCGCCTCGGTGGATCTCGAATAATTGGCGCAGAAGCTGGTTCCTTCGGTCGCTGCGGAGACAAACGATTCGGTGACAGTCGACCTGGTGACGGTTCCGGCGTGCTAGGAGGCAACATCAGTGGCGGTAGGTTAGCGCATGGGGAACCTCGTGAGCCTCTACGCTCTTTTAGTCCCATCGGCGGCGGTGGCGAAGCAGGCGATTCATCTTCAGCAGCTGCTACGACCACAACTGGCTCAGTTCGCAGCGTCAACGGTTTAGTATCTCCAGAATCTGACGCCACCGATCTTCTAAAGTAATTCAAACCATTTTCGATTTCAGCCAACGCACGTCTTACAAACGGAAAGCTCTCTGATATTTCTGAAGTAGATTTTCGCACAGGAAACTCTGTCTCACTATCCCGTTTCTTGGGTCTGCATCGTTCAAAAGTAGTATCTCCTGAAGCGGCAACGGTTTCTGACACTTGCCGAGTGAGAGCTGCATGCTTTATGGAATCAGATTTAGATCTCGGTTCTCTTGTTTTTGGCGTTGGAGAGCGGCGGTCACCGAATTTTTTGCTCGCGGCTCTTTTGATGGAAGAGAAGAGTCCGAGTTTTTCCGGTGTTTTGTCGGTGGGGGGGAGAGGCGCGGTGGGTGCGGAGGAAGGGCCAGGGACGGGTTCGGGCGCGGGACGGGGGAGGTTCCCCTCGCGTTAGTTGTGCCGAGAGTCCGAAGAGGGGACGTCGCTCGAGCCGGTGGAGGAGAGAGTAGTGTTGGACCCGTAGGGGTCGAGAGAAGACTGAACCGACATGGAGCGGCCCGCGCGCCGCACTCGCGCCGGGGAAAGCTTTCCTGGATCTATGCTGGCCGGGTCTGCCTGCAACAAGAGCGTATTCAGCACTCTAATACATCGCTGTTACTACTTCTACGATTTAACTTTCAGTCAAACGAATAACATAATTACAGATGGTAAAATGATAAAACAAGTATCGGATGTCATGAAGCATACTAAGACCACATGCCTGAAAAGTATAGAAACCTACAACAACTTGATGAAACTGTCAAAAGTGTCATGCTACTCACTGAGTAATTAAACGTTACCTATATCATCATATTTAAGGTTTTAGTGTGCTTCACTTTTACTGTTAAATACTTCTAAATCATAATGATATTAATAATGTAAACCTTCATGATAACATCGTTCCCCTGGAACCACAGACAATCCCAATACCGCACCTGATATGCCAACGCGTTCATGATGATGGAATACGGCACGAGCCCCAACGGATGGACCTCCCGCATCAGCACGTTAGCCGGGATCTTGTGGAACTGGATGTATTCCAGGAAGTTCCCGATCACCTCCTTCAGGTTAATGTTGGGGTTCGTATCGCAGTACTTCTTGCTCCACATCAGTGCGGCCTGAAAACGTCAAGGTTGAAGATTGACTGACAATGGATTTAATAAAAAACGAATGTAAAGGAGAAGGTACCTAATATTAATACGCAAGCAATCGCAACAAATAGCTTTTTTAATGCACACTATTATATTTCATACAAAATGTACAAATGTAATTTCTCACTCCTTCCGTCCGGCTACGTAACTGAGTTTTGTAACCAGCTACGAAATGGGAACATTTTTTATCGCTTGGAACCCAGTTATGAAGGAAGAATTGTTTGTCTTTATTTGTAACTCATTTGTAACTAGCTACATAGTAGGAATTATTTTTCCTAGTTGTAAATCCAAATACGTATAGATAATTTTTTATCTCAACTTGTAACTGATTTGTAACTGGCTACAAAGTAGGAATTATTTTTCCCTGTTGGAAATCCAGATACGTGCACCCCAGGCCAAAAGTATGGAAACAACCTTACATGGCCATACAAATCCGAGATTTTCAAACACAAAAAGCTAAACAGTAAAAAATATTATAGAACATGTTTACTATTTCTGTTACAGTGGTAACAGAAATACAGCCTCTGTAAAATGTTAATTGTTTAGTTATGACGGGTTATGAGGTACAGTTCGGTAATTACCTAACTCTATTTTACAGCGTTTATTAAGTAATAATGAAAAAGCAACGTAGACATTCCCAAAATAAATAATGAATGCCTGAATGGTTACAAATAAAGTAGTTACAAACTGAGATAATTAATTTTCAATGCGTAACTGGGTTTCAAAGGGATAAAAAATATTCCCAGTTCATAACTGGTTATAAATAAGGAAAAAGTAGTTACAAACTAAGATAGTTAATTCTCAATGCGTAACTGGGTTTCAAAGGGATAAAAAATATTCTCATTTCGTAGCTGGTTACAAAACTCAGTTACGTAGCCGGACGGAAGGTTTCTCACTTACCTATATAACATTCACACGTAAGTAATTCGAGAGCATCTCAAGCCTCTCAAGCCCCTCAAGTTATTTATGTGTGAATGTTATTTATGTGAGAAATTACATTTGTATATTTTGTATGAATGCATGTTCTATGAAAATGTTTGATTGGCGATAGTTTGAGTATCGATGCTCAGGACTTCATGAAATTTGGTACGGTTAGACGAAAAGTTGACATTTATATTTTTTTTAGGTTTTAACATGAACAATCTGTTCAGGGATTCTTGGATCCTAATTTGAGGCATAATGCTCGACGTAAAAATTAGTTTACGGTAAACTACTAGTTTAGCATGAGCTCAGTTTCAGTGATGTGTATCAAGTTCCCTATCTGCACTGGGTCCACGTAGGAATTATCCTAATTAAATAGCTCAATCCCTCGCTTATATGCTTGAATATGTTAATGATGAAGAGAAAACTTTTTGAAATGGCTGGACTCTTTATTATGTACTATCTAACAAATTGATTTCTGATCCACAACTTTACTTCTAACATTTTAAAGAATTGCCTGTGATTAATTAAATTACAGGTGACCAAAGGGCTGGCGTGTTCCTCGGCCAACTTATAGGCATTGCTATACAAAGAGGCAACGCCGCCAGCCTTTTGGGCCTTTAGGGCAACCATGCCTCGCGGTAGTGGACTCGGGGGCGTTTTTAAGCCCCGACGAAAAAGAGGGGTGTTATAAGTTTGACATGTGTATCTGTGTATATGTGTGTCTGAGTATCTGTGCATCTGTCTGTGGCATCATAGCTCCCAAACGGGTTTACCGATTTCAATGCGGTTTTTTTCAATCGAAAGCTAGTTTAATCTAGATGGTTCTTAGATAAGTTTCATTAAAATCGGTTGACTCGTTTTTGAAATATTGAACTTTTAAATGACAATGTCGGGGGTTTTTCAACTTTTCTAAGTTGGTTATTAGATTCTAGATTTAACTAATATTAAGTTTAAGTATACCTGGAATTTGGTGAATTCGTCGGCTCTAAGCTCATCTCTAGCCAGGATCAACCTGACAACGTGCTGCGGCAGCAGAGTGAAAGATCCAAGGTTCAGTACCTCATTGCCATGTTCGTCTACAAACTCCAACACCTGGAAGATGTCATTGATACGTTAAAACTACTGTGCGGAGCTGACCTAAATAATTACTAAGGATAAGCTGACTTTTTCTTTACACTATCTGTCGGTATTTTTTTAAGTGTACTGCTTTTCCCCAAATAATACTTTTTTTTTTTGCCTCGATAGTCCAAAATGCTGTACAGAAATGTACATTTAAAATAATAAGTATACAAATTAACTAATCTCTATTCATCATAAACAGAGAATCTGATTTTTAAAAACCGAAAGAATGTATCAGGTTACTGAAAATAAGTAGGTACAACTATCTAAGTACTTAACAAGCACAAGTATCTGAGTTACAAAAGCGCTTAGTTGATGCAACTTGTGACCGAAGGGCTGGCAGTTTTCTCTCTCAAAGAATCAGCATCGCTATTCAGCGAGGCAATGCTGCCAGCCTTTTGGGCACTATGCCACGGCGGCCTTATTTAGATTTAATTTAGTTTTAAGTTGTAGTTTATTTAGTTTAAGCTTAGATTTAATGTCATTGTAAATTGATTTTATTATGTAAATAAAGTATTTTTAAGTACTTAACTGAAATTAAAATATAGCAACATTTAGCACATTAAATAAGAGTCAATGGAACTTAGAAATGTCAAATATGTCATTGTTTTCACATTCGCGTAACATCCCTAAATCTGAACCTAAAGTATTCCAAGTTAGCTAGAAATTAAAATATTTTGAGCACACATTTCATGAAATGCTGATAGTATTCAACCGCACTATTGCTCCATCATATTTACGGAGAACTGGTCAATAGTTTGCTCTGTGATCAATAATTATGTGATGGGAATCCAGCCTTAACGCTTGAAAGGTTGGGTAAGTACAGTTGGATGTCGTTATATTTTATAGTGCAAACTATGAACGCCAGGGCGTGATGTCATACATAAATGCATGAGCATTAAGCGAGACGACCCATGAATACGTAATGTCTAAACAGTAAAAACAGTAATTTGAGCGATAATAGCGTGAATATGTTTTGGAGCATGGAAAATGGTTACAGAAAACCACTTTGTAGCGAAAACATAGTTGACGGAACATGGATCAAGTGAGAAGCGTTTAACGTTTAAAAAACTGAGAACCAGAAATTGAGAGCTGAGAACTTGTTTTTGTATAATAATGAAAATCTGGCCTCAAAAAATCTTAGACAACTAGGTATTTTCAAAGAAGTCTGTACATCCTTAAGTTTTAGTTTACCCGTGAAATTCTATAAACATAACTCTATATACATCGCGCATAACTCTATCGCCGAGTCACAAATCCGCTAAGATCGCTAGTGTCGAGTGAGTTCTATCTGTCAATTTCCACCAATCATAGGCCAGCAGAGCTTGTCTCTCATTGGTGGAGAATGACAGATAGAGCTCACTCGACACTGGCGATGCAAGCAGATTTTTGACTCGCGATTCATTCGTGGACCAGTCTTAACGTCAGTATCCAGTTCCTAAAGAATGAGCGACACGAGTGAAAATTTATTCCACTTACCGATGCAAGAGAAAGAAGGAAAGAAGTTTAGGTACACAAAGATTTAAGCCACGTCGGAGACACTGATTAAAGAGTTGCGTCTGCGAACACGGTCGTTTTGAATTAAAAAGTGCAGCAAATACCGTACCTTCTGCACCAAAGACTTGGTGCACTTGTACTGTATGTATCGCTCGGCGGAAGCCAGGAGTGCGCAGACCGTATCCACAGTGATGCAGCACTGCACGAAGCCAGCGCAGGCGCGTCGCAACTCGTCCAAGCCGTAGTAGTCTGCTGCGTTCATCACGCCTGGAATAAATAAGGATATTTTCAAAGGAAGGAAGGAAGGGTCGATTTCACCAACGTTTTTACTCCATTATAACGCTTACTCTGAGAAACTAATGTCAAATCGCCATAGTATTTTGACATTAGCATCCAAGAGTAATCGTTATACCGGAGTAAAAATGTTGGTAGTATGGCTTCTTACATTCATGAAACCAGTAAATAATCTAGTGGGGAACAGATCCGGATAGCCATTATAGTGCTTGTACTGTCGTGTTCTGAGATGGCTGCAAGACAGCTGGAGAAAATGTAAATACACGAGGTATTCAGTGCCTTCTTAGCCCTTTGGTCTGACAGCAAAATTGCAATTGCTCTAAAATAGCGTTCGCGGGCGTCTATAAAATCGACTAGCTTTAACAACCAAGTGAAAAATTCCTTTCTTTCTCCCTTGATTAAAAAAGTGTTTAAGAACAAGAGTTTACTGCTGTAGCCAAGGTTTTTGCTTCGTAATAAAACGTATTTACAGGAAAACTTGAACATTCACCGCCCTACAAGTCAATTTAATACAAGAGTAAGCAAAAGTATTTTACTTCTGTTTTATTAGCAAGACATGGGGTGCGAAGTAAACAAGCCATTCAGTTTTATTAGACGCAGCACTCGAGTCGAGAACCACCGGATGTTACGAAAGGCGCGAGGGTATCCACTTACTATATCAGTTTATTGATTTTTCATAGTATCCATATCCATAGCAATGTCATGCATAAAATATTGATTTTTCACCCATATTCATTAGAAACGGCTCTACATGCTGATTAAGAACTACAAATCTTGAAACGGTTCTCTCTCCAAGAATGTCAGGTGTGAAGGTGAATTTAATTTTCGAATTAGGAAAAACAAGGCCTAATCCAATTCTTTTATTTACATTAGGTCTACCTACCTGATTATTTTCAGTAATATTTTATACTAAGAAGTTGACATAGACGTGCATCAGCATACACGTATTGCAGCCAATATTCAAATATGAATAGCTATAAAAGTGTTATTAGTCTTTCAAACGGTTGCTTTTTTTTGTGCCCTATTAACAGAAAGTCATTAGATCCGTTTAGAGCCTACACATTCCCCGTGGATTCAATATTACCCACGCAATTCTTGACGTCTAAATATAACGCGTTCGATAAAAGGTTAATGTAGTAAACAGAAACCATCAATATTAGGCTAAAGTATAAACCAACTTATTTTTATGCAAGGAATATTTGTATTTTTTTTATTATTTCTCGAAGCTACTTACTGGCGATACGATTCGCTATTCGTACTTATAGAAGTCTTGATCATTCAATAAATGGATTTCTTTCGTTATGAATTATAATTATAGTGCATTATTTATCGCTCCCACAATTTTTTTACATGGCGAAGTGAAGACTAGCATACTAATTTCCACCAAATTATGAAATATATGAAAGGTTGAAGAAGTCAGAATGGTTTTTATTTAGACTTTATTCTTGTGCCCAGAAAATCATTACTAGCAAATATTCAAGCAGAAAAAATGAACGCCACTTTATCGTGGTGGTATGTTTTTTACGGTTTCAAAGCATTTTTTCATATAAAATTCCGTTTGAACATGACGGCTAATTTCTTTAGCATTATCCTTAACAATGAAAATAATGAATTCTGTTTCGACTACGTAGGTACGCTACAAACAGAACTTTTTTAACAAACAGGGGAAAATGTTTCAGCGTGTACCTATAATAAGCTTAAAACTTTGCTCGACTTTTAAGCGTAACTACAAAGAAAAGCGATGCTTGCTTTAGTAAAATAATTAAACGTATAATTATTTTCGAGCTTAGCCCGACATCTTTCGGACTGATTCGTAGTCCTTCTTCTGGCAGCGCACTGGGAGTGACCCGTTTATTTCACTGACCCCGTGAATGTTGTGTTGTGACTTTGATGAGGAATGTGTTGTACTGAATTGGATGTGGAGTGTCTGCTTGATTTTGTCTATTTTTTTTTTCTTAATTCTTAATTTTGTTTTCTAAAGAGCTTACCTATTACATACTCTGTTTTGTAAAGATTTTCAATTTTTAAGTCATTACCTGGCAGCAGTGTAGGAGCCGGCTGAAAAACAGCGCTGCGTGGCGTCGGCTCTCGCGGTGGCGGTCGGTATTGTCACAAACTAATTGTATTGGGTTTTCAATTTGTTGTGTGAACTGTAAAATGTTGTTTTGTGACAATAAACTATTTTTTCTTTCAAAAATGTTTCACCGTGTACCTATAATATAAGCTTAAAACTTTGCTCGACTTTTAAACTTAACTACGAGTACAAAGAAAGGCGATTCCTGTTTTAGTTAAATAAGCGGATCACTTACGTATAATATACTAATAATAATATTATTATTGTCGAGTTTAGCCCGACATCTTTGGGACTAATTCGTAGTCCTTCCTCTGGTAGTGCACTGGGAGTGACCCGTTTATTTCACTATGGTTGAGCCTCACGGTAGTTTTATGTAAAAAAATACTTGTAATATTAAGTTTTTTTTTTATATTTTGACGAAACACTGTTTGCAAAATTATTTAATTAATATAATTATAACTTGCTTGTGCAGCAAATGGTTGAGTGACATTTATAGTTTATGGTTGCTACTGAAGCTAATTTGTGCAGAGTAACTCACGTATGCAAGTTGTTTTATTTGGTATGGCCAAAATACAGCCGCGCGAGCCGCGGTGCGTAGTTTGCGTTTCGCAACCTGCAAAGCGTGTGCTCCCAGAGGAAGGACTACGGATTAGTCCGAAACATGTTGGGCTGTACTCGACTGACATTCGTGAGTAATCCGTTTATTTCACTATGATTAAGTCTAGCTTTGGTTTCATGTTAGAAATGATCAAAGTAGTTTCGCATTGTCATGTTTTTTTTCTTTAATTTTGACGAAAGACTGTTTTCAAAATTATTAATTAGATAGTAACTTTTTTTGGTACACGAAGAGAGCAGTCAAACCTATTTTAAAAAATATACCAAATGAAGATCAACGCAAATATTGGCTTTATAAATAATTCTCTCTTTTAAAATAACCACGACCAGGGGCCTGTCGTCGTCTCAAAATGGCTAATTCATATTCAAACTGAACCCACATCAGCTGTGAGTGACGCTTGTATCAAGCCGAGTGTGAAATTGGTAATCTGGTAGGTATAAGTACATAATAACTAAGTAAGTAAGTAAACACTTTATTGTACTTACAAAAAAACAGGATAAAACACAAGTTACAACAATCAAATTGGAGTACCTACAAAGGCGGATAAGATAGTGGATTTGAAGCAGCTATTTACTAAATTAATATGGATTTTAAAATATACTTATGACTAGCGCAATTTGTTATTCCTGCAACAAACTGTAGGTATTATTTAGAAAAATATTTCATTCTAAAGTTAGATCATCAAATCGCTCTCTATATTTAGGTACGTAATAATAAGTTATATCAAGTTTGACTAGTCTTTTTTTTTTATATAGTAATAACAATTACAGAGTTAACTTAAAATTAAATTAAAAAACAATATCCTTAAATCCACGCTAAAACTAACTAAACCTAGTACTAATCAAATCAGAATTGTTACACATTAAATTACAATAGATGGTTAGCAAAAATAATCCTATAACTATGTTAGTTACACATACATACATATAAATAACAACCCCAAAGCGACACACAAAAGAACTTAAAACACTAAAACCTAAGAACCACCACCCCGCACCGCACCCGGCTCAAACGTGCCCAGCACGCCAGCAGCATTGCCCCGCTGTATGGCTAGCGCGATCTGCTGAACCAGGTACGACCCGGAGCGGGGGTCGCAGCCCCTATCCCGCAGCCTACGGCCCAACTCCCAAACCAAAGACTTGGCCTCCATGCCCCAGGGGCCAGCCGTCTCGACCGCAAACGGCACGAAGTCGTACGTCGGTTCCAAGGCCGAGTAGTCATTAGGTAAAATTTACTGTTTCTAATATTTTTTTCACCTACCTATTTTTTGAGCATGTCGAATTTCTATGTATCTCTATCTCTCTCCCTCTGTCTACTCTGTATCACCCATCAGTTACATTTGCCTACTAGTAGTTACTTTTATACTTCTTATAAAATTGCGAAAAGGTAGCTCTGGTTTCTTATTTTAGACAAAAACTATTCCGTGATCTCAATTGGAAAATCTTTCTGTATTTTTTATTTATTTTTTTCCCATTTTTTTATTTTTACGGTCTTCCCGTGAGTATCAATTATAAATACCAATCTGGTGTAAGGGTGGGCACGCGACCCGGAGTGTCGAGGTTCCGGGTTCGATTCCCGGGGTTGGTATTTTTTCTGGTTTTTCTGTGTATTCATGTTTCGGTGAGTTTATTAAAAAATATATAATTAAAAACTATTCCCTTTCAACTTCTGTCTTCTTTTCTACTCTCCTAGAAAACGGATAAAAAGTGAACTAAAATAAATATGCAATAATTTTCTCCGTCAATCAAGTATAAGTACTTAACTATTTATTTTGACTTATAATTTTTTTGTCGAATCGTATAACATTAGACGCCCAATTATGTTTAAGGGCCTTGTAGATTGTATTTATAACACTCGATAAACTGAATAAGGCGAAGGAGGAACCTTCGAACCTCTGTAGACTTCAGAGTCAGTGCTAGAGAAACAGACACAATCTTAATTGTTATTCCCTTATCTCGTACAGACAGACAGTGGGATGGTGGGACATTAATGGTAACAATAGAATTGCGACTAAGCTCTTTTGTCGACAATGGTAAATAGTACAGCTACTACCTATCACTCTAAACGACATTAATTTCCAACCGGTGTTGTTGCAATTATGTGTAGCAAATGCTGAATGGTTACCCCTTTTAGGTGTTCTTCTGTGGCACCATAATTATTGTTAAGTATTATTACCTAGGATTCAGGAATCTTTTTATTAGCTTACGAATGGTAGGTACTTTAGAAACCGAATCAAAATACTTTCCAACTTTAACCAACCAAGTGGGCGTCACAAGTTACCGTACTCCAAAGAATCAATTTAAATGAAAAGGAACGAATGACATTTACCTAAGCATAAATACACCCTTTTAACAATTGAGTCAGCAAGTTAAGTCGCTAAACACTGCAAATTACGCTTTACGGAATATTGTTACGTCCTTGCTGTTTGCTGAACTGTGAAACACACGGCTCGGCGCCTGAATTTAATTGCCTCCCACGTGCGCGAACTTTCACTTTGAATCGTCTTAATTTTATTTAAACAAACACCTCCATTCATCATCATCATCATCATGTCAGCCGAAAAACGTCCACTGCTGGACATAGGCCTCCCCCGGGCTCTCCACTCAGACCTGTCTTGTGCTTTCCGCATCCACCGCGGTCCCGCCATCTTTACCAGGTCGTCTCTCCATCTTGTTGGAGGCCTACCGACAGCTTGTCTCCCGGTCCACCTCTATTTATCTTGTTAAAAAATAATTGATAAATTTCGACATTGATTGAAGGTCTGTGTCAAATTAGGTATCTACTAGAAAATTACAGTTATCTGTTAAGGTATCTAAGTTAAATTGCTAACATGAAGCTACTGTGAGGCTTAAAATAAACTTTATTTACACACTTGTTTGTTTCGCAGGCGTGCGCTGTCAGAGACCTGAGTACGAATATTCGAATCCTCCGTAACGTAACGTTATCGTATCGAAAAACTTCATAATTAAAATTTTAGTACCGAACACGCTCACGTGCGGGCGTTGTTCCAAATGTCATACTGTAAATTTCTCGATAACGTTACTACTCGATTACTTACGTTACAGAGGATTCGAATATTCATGCTTGGGGCTCTGAGGAAGGAACATTAATTAGCCCGAAACAGTCATATCTTACTTAAGTCGAGTATGAGTAATCCGTTTTTTTTACTATTATTTCACTAGGTTCTTGCTTGTAAGCGAAAAAGAAAAGCGAATGTATGAAAGCGAAAAAATACGGATCGAATCCAGTGACGCAAAAGGAAACAGGTGTGACTGTAGTATACACATACGTATGTATAGGTATTTTAATCCTACATAATATGAAGCTTAGGACAACAAAGAGACCGGGTTTTTGCCGTAGGGTAGGGCAAAAGTATGTTGTATGGTCAGCGAAATCGTAAGACAAAGTTGTTAAATCAGCATTTTCATAAAAAATTACCTACCGTATTTTGAATCAGTAATTCTCTTTTAAAGCTCTTTAGCTATTCAGGAGAAACAACTTTTTTAATTAACACGGTGTTGCTTGTTTTAAAGTTATGAGAATGTTTTTTAATAAATAAAGCTTTTTATCCTTTAACGTAGAAAGTCAAAACTGAACTGTTATTATTATAACTATTAGAAAACGTGAAAGTTATAGCTTATTAGGAGGAATAAAGTAAAGAAACAAAAATATGTAGATAATGATAATATCTGAAAAATCTTTTGAAATTGTATATATTAATAAAGACTAGAAATTGTACCAAGACAAAGCCCTGCAAATTTGGTTTTTGTTTATAAATGTTGTTATACTAAATTCATAAAAGTGTAACATTGTCTCAGTATGTAAAGTAAGATTTGTTAATAAAAAAAACAGGATGTTTTATGTTCGATATAAAAAAAAAGTTCACTGACATCCCTAAAAGTTGCAGGAGATAAAATCATAACAAGTGACATTAGTAATCATGATTTTTATTATTATTTCGTCACATAAACATACGTGTAGAGGTGCCAAATAATATTTCAATAAAACAAATGAATATGGATTAGAAATTGACTCCATATAATCTACTTTTTTAGACACTTTGCCAACATTGTATTGCACCGAATATGTGTGTTAATGTCATAGTACTTACACTGTCATACACACGTATCACTTACCATCAGGTGACCCACTTGCTCGTTTGCCTTCCTCGTCGTATAAAAAAAAACGTACAATACCTACACATACATCATGTATGCTTCCTCGCCCTCTTTCGTGAGTGTCAGACGTAAAGCAATGAATAATCCTAAAACTAATTAGCATGTGGTGAGAACATGCTGCGATCTTGAAGCTTTAATTAAGAATTGGTAGTTACACTTCTAAACACATTAGTACATCAACTTACAAGTTATTAGCAATGAGGCAGATTTAAGCGTAGTTAGTGTATAAACAAACTTTGAGGACACTAACGATACTAAAGCGGTGCTTTGAGTCGCGTATTCTAAAGGCAACTTCTATGTTAATGTTAGTTGAATTGAACTGCTATACATCCACACAAATCAGTTAGTGTCAAATACCTTGCAATTTTTGTACCTACCTTTTTCTACACAATCACATGCAAAACATGATTGACAAAATGTGTTATTGCGACAAGCAACTTCTCACACTGACTACCTGCTCTTGTTTTGAGAAGACTCAATAATGAAACTTGTTCATATAATAGACAGATTTTGCGGGATAAAATTCGTTATTACATAGATATCTACTTTTACTTCGAAGAAAAGGTAGGAAACGTTTTTTAAGATAGCTATGTTTAAGTTCGGAGCACGGCTCAAAACATCCAATCCCTCCGAGCGACAAAACTTCGTCGAATGGAAATGAATTCTTTTGGATTAAATATGACTTTGTTACACAGAGCATTTAGTACGAGAGATGATAACGTGCGCTTTACCCTGTGCGAAAATCGTGACAGTCAGTAAATATACCGGTCACACTTGTGTGTCAGTTTTGTTCCGAAGTTTGTAGGAATGGGACACACTTTGAAACACATGTTGGCGTGTGCCATACGTGCGTACAGCTCGCCTCACTCAAAAAGTGCTGGAAAGAATACAGTGCAAGGATCATTTAGAGGCATATTCTGTATTAGTGCCCTGTGCTCTGTTAAATCGGAAATTGAATCTTTGGTCCCATTTTACTTCTTTCTAGGCGAGTGAACAAATCATTTCGGAATGTCGGCGCTATTATTGGAATTTTTAGAGGTTATTCAGATCGTATTGGATTCAAATGGGATGAAATTTCGATTATCAATAGTCTACCTACCTATAGAGTAGCCACCACAAATTTGATAAATTTTCAATCAGTTAAGTTACCTTCTTAGAAACAAAGATAGGTAGTGAACAAAACTACTGATTATTTATACTGATTAAACTTCAATTCTCTTAGCAAATGTATTCATTTCATGAATTGAAGTTGAATTGAAGTCCTCCTTCGTTTCAAAAGCGATTTCAAGCAAAGAAACTGTTTACTGTTTACTTAATAGAAATGAGATATCTCTTAGGAATAGCGAACAGCGAACAAATAAGAACGAATTGATTTTCAGAATTTACCGAGCCGTAATTGAACGTTGCGTCAATATTTTCTTCTGATTTTTGCCCGAGGCCCAAGCACGAATATTCGAGTCCGGCGTAACGTAATCGGTTAATAACGTTATTTAGAAAAATTGTTTGAAGTTGGGAACATAATTTGGTATTAAAATTTAATATGAATAATATCGGTTCAGGTTTTCAAGTTTTCCAAGTAGGTTATGTTGGGTTATTTATCATAACCCTCTAGGTTGGCAACGTATCTGCAAACTCCCCGGGGTTGCGGGTGTCTATGGGCAGTGGTGATCATTTACCATCAGGTGACCCTCTTGCTCGTTTGCCTACCTTATCGTATAAAATAACAAAATTACTTCACAGGGGTGTTTACCAGGGCTTGCTGGATCACCTTGCTGAAATATTTCCGGATCTTTTTACATCTTGTAAATGAAGTTTCTATGTAAATATTGTACCTAATTAATAATTATACTAGTACATGGACAGTCCAATGTATTAGTAGAATAGAAGGGTTCTAAATAAGAACATTAATCGTAACCTCTGTGTCTGATGTAAAACCTTTTGATGTTAAGATATTTTCAAATACAAACTAAACTTACCGAGCAGTGTCCTCGGTTGTAGAGTCACACAGCCAGTATGAATGTACTCAATCAGTTGGCGAAACACGTCAGGCTCAAACTCCTCGATTATCAGCGTCTGATGCTGTTGCGAAGACGGCTGTGTAGAAAAAAAACAATCAACAAAAAGTTACTACGCAACGATTGTTAAGTAAATTTGTCAAATCAAAAGTAGCAAAATGATGAAAGAAATGGAAAACGTTTGTACAAAACTTACAATAGGTACATGTCAAGCGCGATTTAGATGGAATTAGGTACTGAAAACAATAGAAATACATGTGCGCATAAAATTCTGACGAAATAATGAAAAATTTTCTTTGAATGAGTGAAGAAATGCTGAGTTCGTTTGCATGCCTATGATTTTATTTACAACACGATAATGCGAATTACGGATAAAATAATAATGAAATGGTAGTGTTGGAAGTCCAATTGTAATAACAATGACAATATAATACACAATCTCTGTACTGTAATAATAACGACACTCAAGTTCTGTTTCTTACCTGCTTTTAATAACATGACAGGCACAGAGAGAATACTGCAAATATTGCACTCTTATATAAAATCAAAGAAAAAAAGGAAAGCCTCTTTATATATGTAAATAAATAACAATTATTTGTACATAAACAAATATAAAAATATGAAGTTGGTACCATGACTATTTAAGAAACAACCACGACACTTAATTTAGTACCTTACCTTCGAATAGTAACAAATGAATTAGCAAAATTGGCATGCAACATCAATTGTGTTATCCTAAGAGCAATGAAACAAATGGACATTGTTTATTGAAGATCCAATTTGCAGAGACGAACCAATCCCAACTACAAAAAAGTAATGAAAATCTGTACAAGAACACTGAGTAAGTTTAGCGATAGGTACCTTTGCAACCCCTACAACACCGTTAATTTAGTTTTTACCTCTTGAATTGGTGCCAATTGCTGCGCGAAAGTGGACCTCTGTTGTGGAAATAACAAAACCATTTATCTTCATATTTTTCTAAAATCCTTAACCAACTCTCTTTGACTACTTATTCTCAAACGTATTTTAATCATGAATCAATGTTAAATTAACCGTACTAGTCTATATCACCAACCCACTTCCTACTGAAACCTTTGAATTCGTCGTAATCAAAACTTTTGCGATAAAACTCACGGATACGAGTCTTCCTTGTTTACACGGTGATGAACGTCTATAAACGATATTCTATCAGCGAAAATGTAGAAATTTGATTTAGTACAGGACTCGGGGGATATTGATTCCGTACCATAATTATCTTCAAGCAAAGCAGTGAAGGACTTAAAGGGCGGGGTTTTTTCTAGTATCTTTAAACACGTATTCATCAACAAGGGTTTTGTAACATGTAGCATTCACAAACTAGCACGGGTAGTAAAGTACTATTTGATTGATAACAGTTAAATACCTGTTGTGCTGCATTTTGTAGGTTTAGAAGTGGCTCAGATGATCGTTTCAGGAAGAGTCGTAGTTTGTTCTCGCGCGGGGCTGGTTCCTTCTTTCTTTGCGGGCTTGGAGCTTGATACAGCATTTTCTGGAACACCCTTTGAAAGAACATACAAGTAACTTCGTTTAGCGCAGTTGTAAAATTAACCTGTCCATTACATTCGGTAGCCCCACGGATATGTAGTAGGCCTTTGTAGAAAGGAAAAAGGTTGCGTGGGCCGGCAAGCCACATACATCTACTTAACTACGAAACAACGCGGCCAGTCTTGCCTGGAATCTCATCCTCCGCTTTTATGAGCAAATTCTTGACATCATTGTTTCAAATGAGGCAGATTGCTTTTTACTCTTAGCTGTATTAAAATTTTAACATTTTGTTTTTGATGCGTTTTTTTTTCATAAAAGCTAAAAAAAAATCCTTTCTTCTATTAAGCAAGCTTGTTATGTTCGTCGAAAATAAGAATAATGATCCGATTTAAAAAAAAATCGTTTATAAATACAAGGGATAAGAAGCTCCTAGCCGTCGCATCGTAAAAGGTTTTAGAAGGATTTGTAAATAACGGTAAACGGGAACTTTTAGAGCTACGACATTCACATTTTGTACCTACGTTAAAGGCGTTTTAGTTATTGCTTTGGTAATAACAGTCTTAATAGCGTAATACAAATAGTGATGAAAATCCCGTTAAAAGACTGATTTACATGAACTGTAAGCTTTTTACGCCTTCGACGGAATTATCGTTACTGGCAATCGATTGATGGATATTGAGTTGCTTCGTCAAAGTCAATTGGTAGATTAATTGAAAAACAAAATACAACAATTTTAACAAAAACAGTTCATGACGAAAATAGCGTGGGTGAAGAAAAAATACATGCGTTGCACAGATGTTATAGCTAGCAACTGAGCTCGTTACTGAGCTCAAAACTCAACATAACAAAGTAACAACTTATTTAATTAATATTTCAAGTTATGCAATAAAATAGCTTCCTAAATCTGACACAGATGGTGAAATTCTATTAAAACATAGATTTCCTTTCAAACTTTAAGGTCATGCCCCTTATTATGTCACAATAGGTCCATTATACTCTTTAGATAAACTCGCTACGGTTGCTGACCTCGCACTTATCGATAAGTCGGTGCGAATATATTGCGTGAACTAGGATTCCTCGCAAAGTTTTCCTTTGTTGAGAGCGCGTAGGAAATATTGAATTCAATTGCGTAGTATGTCCTGAAAAATGATGAACGCACTTACTTGTTGAATATTGAATACTTGTGAGTGAGTTTAAATTTGGATTAGCCCATGGAGTGAATGAGATAGCGCGGTAATTTTCTACGAATCTAACCGTACTTGAATCTTAAGTTAGATTTTCATCATTTTTGAATGGTCTAAAACCGATAATTTAGACTAAAACGTTTACTAAAATCATTAATGAACGCTTCGTCTATGTAAATGGGTACTTTATAGTTGCCGTCGTAGTAACTAGATGCGGAGCGATCTAATTAGAGACCCTCCTGGGAAAGATAATTTTATTTACAAGAATCCCTGGCCCGGTGTTCTTAATTAAAGCGCAAACTTGTGTAGTTACGAGGTAATTAATTAAAAAGGGAATAAATGCCTATTTAAGACTAATTATTCAATATGCGAATGTATTGTGATTATTATGATGTATAAAGGTTTAAAACTCAAGGATGTCTCAAGAGTATTTAATTTGCAAGATTTGACCCGAACACTTTTTTTTGACATTCATACATTGCAAATTATTAAAAGCTTGTAAAAAATGTATCGTTTCTATTACCTGCTCCTAGCGGCCAGCACAGCTTTCACCGCGCACACTGGCTCTCTGGTGTCACCCACCAGGAACGTGACGTCACACAGCTCCGGCATGGACGCCAGGAACTTCATGTCTTCGGCTAGACCTGACTTATTCTCGAAGGTGCTGAGGTCAGGCTCTGCCTCCATAGCTGCTAGCGCCCCGCTTCGCATTGACGACTGAAAAAAAAAGCCGATAAGACACTGGTTTCGGTTTATTGGGACACTGCGTTAAAAACTAAAATTGATACTGCGGGTGGTAAGACCTTGTGCAAGGTCCGTCCGAATTGCTGCCACGATCTTACTCGCTAATCCTGCCGCTAAACAGCAGTGCTTGCACTACTCTGTGTTCCAGTGTAGAGAGTAAGACAGCGTGTAATTATGGGCACAAGAGGCATTTCATCTTAGCTCAGTAGGTTGGCAACACATCTGTAAACCCCCGGGATTGCGGGTGTCTATGGGCAGTATGATCACTTACCATCAGGTGACCCACTCGCTCGTTTGTCTTCCTTGTCATATAAAAAAAAAACAATAAACTTTGAGAGAGAGAAAAATGCTGTACAGTCAGAAGCAAAAGTAGCTAAGCAACCGACGCGTTCACAATGATCTAACCATGGCTCTATTCTTATAGACATAAGAGCTTGCACTGATTATTGTGACCGCTTCGGCTGCTTAGCTATTTCTGCTGCTGGCTGTACGTATAGTGTTCTCAGCAACAGGTTTTGACCTGTGTTTGATTGTGGTGTTTTTTTTTTGTTTTTTTTTTTTTATGTAGCGATGGTTTTATCAACAAAATCATGCGACACAACAAGACGACGATACTAAGAATTGTAGAAGAAAAGATAGATAGAAAAAGACGAAGGTGAAGGCTGAGGATAGAATATTTGGATGAAATAAAAAAGAAGATAAAAATGTTGTGTCGTATCAAGAGGTGAAACAACTCGCATTGGAAATAACGAACTGGAGGGAACTACATCGACGAGTAATAATGATAATTCTTATAAGATGATGATGATGGTTTTATCAAAACTGTTTGGATTGCCATGAAAGTATACCACGCACCTTTTTGTGGATTTAGTAAAACAGAAAAGATTTGTGAATTTTCTTTTTTAACTTTTACGCTGTACTTTTCACTGTATCAACAAACCTGTAAAAGGCATTTAATAAAATAAAAAGTAGCAACTCAATACTCGAAAGCTCAAAGGACTAAAAAACTTCGGCAAAGAGGTGAAGGTCATTTTCGATACGTAATTAAGTCTGGCAAGATGAAAAGCTTCAGATGAGATAAAAAAGTTTTTTCTTTTGTCACAAATTCCGGTAGGTAGCTATTAAGTCGCGAACAAGGAAAAAAGACAAGAAGCAAACCATAAGTCGGATTTAAACTGATTATCTTCAAATTAGCTTCAAATTCATAAATTTTTGCGCTGGGGAAAAGCAGGTTCTATCAACGGTTTTTTGACGAAAAGTGTCAGTTTTTAATGAGTTTTCTTGTTTGATGAGGGCATTTGTCTGTCGGTTAAATTCATACTTGAAAATGAAAGCCAACCAAAATGCTTGATGAAAAGGGCGTAAAGCCAGGTATTAGAGTCGAGGAAATTAATTCCTGAACCACCATAGAACATTTTCGTAGTAAGCGTCATAAAGATTTTCCTTGTCAAGCAATGCGATATCACTATGACGTTTACTGTTAAAAGGTTCCACGGTGGGTGAGGAATCAATTTGTCCGATGGTACCTAAAAGATTTAACTGATGCCCAATTAATTCAAATCATTATTTAACATGCAAATTTGGATATAAGCTTGCACTAAAAAAAACTAAACCATACAAAAAAAATACGTTAATAAAATTACTTAATAATATAATTTCGTTGTTATTGTTTTTTTTCCTTTAAAAAACAACACGTAACTAAATTTAAAAGCAATACTAACGTCGTCTAAGCTGAAGTGTCTGGTTATTGTTAGATCCATTTCGGTTTTTTTTCACAACAGTATAAGTTCGGAAACGACTGCTCGCCGCGGCGCTCGGGATTCGACTGGCAAGAGGAAATGGAAACGCGGGCTATAAAACCCCACTTCCCAAGTTAAAAGAGGCAAGCCACCCACGGAAGCCAGCTTCCAAAGCTTCCGGTGTATTCTGTGACATACCTGTGTTGACAGGTGTCAATAGTTTACTTAGAAGAAAGTTGCCTGAAATGCCACAGAAGATTGCAATTACTTACCATGACGCAATCCGATCGACATTTGCAAACCGTCGTCGTTTTTAATTGGGTCGTGTAGGGTCGCGGGGTTTTTGGGTTCTTTTGTGACAGGTCAAGATGCCTTTCACGCTGCCCATTTTTAACAACCGACAAAAAAGAGGGGTGTGAGGGGTTGACATGTGTATCTGTGTGTCTGTGTATCTGTGTATCTGTGTATATATCTGTGGCATCATAGCTCCTAAACTGGTCTACCGATTTTGATGCGGTTTTTTTCAGTCGAAATCTATTTTAATCGAGATGGTTCTTAGCTAAGTTTTATCAAAATCGGTTTACCCTTTTTTGAAATATTGAACTTTGAAATGACGATGTCAGAGGTTTTTCGACTTTTCTAGTCTAACTAACAGAACCCTCTTTTCACAAACGTGACAAATTATAATTCGATGTAAATCGCTGAGTTGAGGAGCTTTTGTTTTAGCGCTTCTTAAATTGGGTACCGAATTGTCTCTGTCGTCTAGTACCTGTCATGTTGGTTAAAAATTGGAGTCAGAAAGTTGCAAAAGACAATTATACACGATGGGTTTTGGTAGAGTAAGACGTTGGTAGCGATCTGGACTGTATTTATAGGATAGCAATGATATTTCAGTAGGTATCACGTTCCTAATAAATTGCGTTTGAAAAAAGAACCGCTTGCATAGTTGGTCGTCGCGTCACTTTCGTATAGTCGTTTGAAGTAAACTTACAGAAAGAGTGGTCAATTAGGTATTTTATGAATCTTCAACTCGGGCGCGGTAGTAACATTAAATTTACCTACTTCCTGTTTGTATACAAGGAATTATGTAATAAGGATCACTTTTCGAAACTGAATGACAATTGATCTGACTCTACAAAGTAGAAACAGCTATTGATTTCGGAACTACCTTGGAATCTTTTCACAGTAATCGTAATAATGACATCGCTTGCGTGACTAGGAAAATTGTTATGTCGTTTATTGTCTAAACGGTATCAATGGCGCGTAAGGGGCTAATTTGTTTAAGAGACTCTAACCCAGTGTCCTGTTTCGAGGTTTTTGTGAAGTGTGCCTAAATCTATTTTTTTTTTAAGGCCTGCTACTACATACGGTCAAGACTTGTGCCGTTCAATGTAGTAAACGTCTCACTTTGTTTATGACCGGGCGCGAGCACATAAAATGACGGGTTTCATTTCCTCTAAGTGTTTGCAATTAGAGAGATTTACGGAATGCCACCAGAATGTTTGTTGCGAATCACTGTTTTACATCTAAACAAACGAAGGGCGCTGCGCAATTGTTTTTTTGTTGCTGCTTGAAACGCAAACTGTGCTTATAGATAATAGTAGTTTATGCAACTGCTACATAATGAGGGTCCTAAAACACGAGTGTGTTTTTATGAAACGAGGCGAAGCTGAGTTTCATAATAGGATCACAGGAGTGTTTTAACGCCTAATTATGTACAGTTGCATACATTACTTTATCTACACACATATTATAAGTACTCTAAGATGGGTTCAGAAGCCGAAGGCATATATCATACCCATACCTGTCACGAATTTGACTTTTTTTTTTAATCATAGACAAACATACCGAGCTGACGTTTCATATATATATATTAATTATACATGTCGGACTGAACTCGACTTATATACGTGAGTGATCCGTTTTATTTCACTATGATTGTAAATTACGTTGGTTGTCAAATTCGATACATCGACTTCGATATCGAAAAGTCATTACGACATCGAATTACTTTACTGCTGGTGGTGGTGGTGGTGCTGGGGCTGGCGCTGTCGGCGAGAAGGCCACGACATGCTGCAATGCTGGTCATTTTCTACGGTTTCTGAACGCATTATAGAGGACTTATGATATGTGTGAAGATAAAGATAGTTACAAGCGTTACTCCTTTAAACTAGTAAAGAGAAGTCGCGTAAGTTGCAATACTAACTCGTTATCTTCATCGCTTTGTAATGTTACGCAACTTACACAGTTTTTTACTCTTGTGAATCCGGGGTTACGGGTAGACGATGAGAATGAAGTTCATTTTTACTGGTAATATCTGCCGTTGAAAGAGGGATGACACGATGTTGCTGGTGGCATGTAGCATTTACGGTAGGAGTGAGCTTGTATTAAGTTAATTTATATAATCCAGAGACAGAAAAGGCAATTAAACATCGCACTTTACGTATTAGTTGAAACTCGGAAACTTGACGCGAGGTTATTTTGACCGTAAAAAGAAGACAAGAACGTCAGTAGGTACCTAAATTTCATATGTTTATTTTGTATTTTGTAGGTTGTAATTTAGTTTTTTAATAAGCATACAGCTTTAAAAAATATGCATTTATACGCAGAGACGTATTCTATAATACTTTATACCATAGCACCGGATGTGTGCAACTCCATGCAGTTAACATACCCTTTATGTTACCGATAAATGGGGCACGTGTACCGACCCGTAAACCAATCACGTCATCCCTTACAATATCGATTTTATGCCCACATTCTACCTATTAAGTTTATCGTCTATTACACAAAAGCTATGTTTAAAGTTAGAAGTAAGTTGACTTTTCAATTCTATGAATTGGATTTGATAATCGCCATCAATAACAAAAACAGGGCCAGTAATTTATCCATTCTTTGCTTACCGCTGTTTACGATTGCTAATTTCAAGTTCCTAATAATTAATTATGAATACCTATGTCACATTTCTGTGAAATAACTTTAATAGTGTTCAGTGTTTTCTTAAGGACTGGTAAAGCGTGAAATCAAAACGTAGGATCAAAAAAAGTAAATCATTTGAGATATTTGAAATAACACGCAAAGATGCTCTGATCTTGTTAAAAGAAAATTGCATTGCCCACGCCGAGTCTGGCCGCCAGATGTTCCTCCCACGCTGAGGATGCCGTCTGGTGTAACGCCCACCCAAAAACTATACTATACATATATCCATCAGTTACCAGCTAACTACAGAAACAAACAAAACCTACCTGTTGATGTGGCTTCTTTCACGCGCCTGCAATCACACACTGTGTAAAGTGTCCTCTCTAACACTTCACCTAGTCATAAAAAGCTACAAAACGCAATTAAAACACTGATTTGTCACTTCTTTTTTTAACATCCAATTATTTTCATAAACAAAACACACGCGTGAGATAGTCTTTTGTTTTAAGCGAGACTAGCGGGCTGAGTTGCGGTAGCAAATTACAAAAAGGCTAACCACTAAGTAGTAACAGCTTATTAAAAAAACCTAGAAAGATTTTTGCTACCTGAAACTACATAACAGATAATACTGTGGGTGGCTAAAGCGCATGCTCGGCCAGTGCGCATGCCAGGTTTTGACATCAATATGACACCGCGAGGCGATGTAAGGTCGCCTTTCAATGGGTGAAGGTGATTCATGAATGAATGGGAATTGGCTGTTAGAGCTTCATCTTGTATGGGTAACTGTTTCTGCTGCATTTTTTTCATAGTTTTTGATATTGATACCGACTTACCGTTTTACCTATATTTCGAGAAGATATTTAATTTAATGTCTGATTTAGGCTAGTGAAAATGAACAACTACATGATATTACAATCTTTATCAACCAGGAGTTTTTCATTTCACATTGAGGTATTTGTTAGATGAAGGAAACAAAAGAATGATTATCATAAAAAAAAACAAGGTAGGTAGAGTAATAGGTAATGTTAATCACTGGTAATGTATTGCACTAAGGGACACTCATATTGAGTGTTAAGACTATTTAGGATTACAAGATAAAATTACATGATATCATGTAAATATATTTTACAGACATCTACAGAAAGTTGTTAGTATTACGAATACAACCAACGCAGAAAATACTGCTCAATACAGTGGCATGGTTAGCCATTCTTCAAGCAGAGTTTCAGGAAAGTTCAGAGGGTGAAATACAGATGGCGCTGTTTCGGAAAAACAAAAATGTGTTCATCAAAAACAAAAACGTCTGACTAGGTATCTTTAATGCAATTTTTTTCTACGTTAAAATAAGAGTCCAAGGTTTGAAGTTGAAATTTAATTTAAACTCTTCTGCTTCTGGTCTCGTAGCTCTACTCCAGTGTTTTTAAAAAAAATTGGAAACTCCGATCTGAAAAAAAAAATGCAAACTCTCCCTACGAGCTACGCTTTCGGAATATGAATAATAAAGTACGAACAGCGAATTAAAATACATTACAGTAGTGTATTATTGAGCGTTTCAGAACAGATTCTGTTCTGAAACTCTCAATCGTATCTAGGAATCGTTTTTTTAAACGCTCATTACTCGTGTTCTGAAACTCTCAATCGTATCTAGGAATCGTTTTTTTAAACGCTCATTACTCGTGTTCTGAAAAGCTCAATCGTATCTCGCAATCGTTTTTTTAAACGCTCAAACGGTTTTTAAAACGCTTATTCTTACAGATATTGGTTACATTTTGCTTTTGAACAGACTTGAAACTGATTTACGTAACCTGCGTCTTTTAGGTATGTAAACAATAACATAGTCATACATAAATAGATTGATTTGCGTATAAAACCCATAATACCTGTGACTATCGTAACGTTTGGACGATTCCGATTAGACAGTTATAGCATTATGGAGTTTGTTAAGCAAACACAAACGTTAAATTTAGAAAACGTTTTATCAGATTCTAAGAAGGTACATTACCGTCACGGAAAACTTTTACCGAGCACAATTCGGTGCCTTGTTTGTGGTCCATCTAACTGTGGAAAAACAAATTTAGTTATTGGACTTCTCCTGCACAAAAACGGTTTAAATTTTCAGAACATATATGTATACTCGAAAACGTTGTTCCAACCTAAATACAGATTCTTAGAAAATGTTTTAAGAAGAGTACCAGAAGTTCATTATTTTAAATTTGATGAACATCATCAAGTACTGAATCCAAATAAAGCGGAACCTAATTCAATAATTATATTTGATGACATAGCATGCGAAAAACAAAACAATGTGCGAGACTATTTTTCTATGGGTCGGCACAGTAAAATTGATTGCTTTTATATAAATCAAACTTATAGTAAGATTCCAAAGCAGCTAATAAGAGACAATGCGAATTTAATAATTCTTTTTAAACAGGATGATACTAACTTGCGACATGTGTATAATGAGCATGTTAATACAGATATGTCATGGGCACGGTTTAGAGAAATGTGTGCTAACATTTGGTGCACTCCCTATAACTATTTAGTTATAAACAAAGATTGCGAAAGAAATAAAGGCTGCTATAGAAAAAACTTTGACACTTTCGTGATTTTAAATTAATTTGTAAATACATATAATGCTAGTCACTGTAAGATATTCTTCATTACAAATTTGATAGCCACAAAGAAAGTACATTAAAAAAACAATGGATACGGAAAAGGCAACTAAGGAACAAATCGTTAAATCTGTTGATGCAGTTAAGCGAAAAGTTAAAATGATGCGCGATATGTCAAGTGAAAATGAAAAGATTCTTGAATCAGTTCTTAAACCTATAACTGACCCCCTTAATCAAATGGTGGGTCAAAGCAGAATCAGCACTCAAATTAGTCCTAAATGTCATAGTACTCCGAAAAAAATGAAGTACGACCCGTATGATACAAAACCAAGTTTAAATAATGATGATACTATTCTGGAATTTAACTCTGAAGGAATCGAAAATGGTAGTCATATTTTGAATAAAGATTTTAGTTCTAACTCGAGCGTTAAAAGCGAAACCGAAAACGAAGAAAATAAAAGTACTTTATCTGAAGATGAAACGTTTGAGTCAGGTACCAGTAGTTTAGACCGTAATTATTCATCTCCACTTTCATTTTCTGCAAAAGCATTTGAAGATGTGCCTTATGGAGTAAGACTTGAACGAGGAAAACTTATGATGGGATCGCAAAGAGTTCTTGTCTCAGAACATACAATTACTATTAACGCAACTACTTACAATAAAACACCAGGGCTTGTTCAGTTGCTATTTAGGAAAATACCGAAATTTGAATTAGTTACTGCAGAAGACAAGGAAAATTATAAACAAATATTAAATCAAACGAACGCTCACCGAAGAGATTTTGATTCTAAGAAACCTATTAAAAGTAATAGAGGATCGAAATATTTACAAATTATTAAACCTTTATTTAAGCTATATAGGAACTGTGAGAGTTTAGAAAACCTTTCAGTGGGTAAAGGATTATTAAAAAAAGTGAAGCCTGATACCGATTATGTGTATTGGGATGACCCCAACGAGCTAGTTAATCGATTAAAGTTACTAATCGCGTCTCGAGAAGCTGGTAACACTGGTCTGGATAACGAAATTATATCAATAATAGAAGAACTGCGTGAAAACAGCATCATATAATATATACATATATGGTAACTTTCTTAATCATCTTATCAGTTGAAAGATAGCGGGGTTCAATGATAGACGCACTATGAACATCGACAAATTTGGACATCACGTTCATAAACGTCTTCGTCTTGCTCAAAATCTTATTAGCTGTGACGAAACTTTAAAAAAATCTGAAAACGGAGATTTTGATTTACAATTATCCAGGTTAAAAGGTTTGAAATATCCGCTATCCAGCGATGATGCTGTTAATAAAGAGTACGTTGATCAAATAAATAAAACGATTCAAACTAATTTAGCCAACATTTTACTGCGCCTACGCCATATAGACTCTGTTTTGAAACAAATTGACGAAAAATTTTATACGAAAGAAGATATTAATAAAATAACCAGTAAAATAATAAAAGAGAAGACTACAAATGAGTAAACAAGATATTGTAAATGAAATTCATAGAAATGCGCGAAAAAACTTTGTACGACGTGCAGTATTATTAAAAGGCATAGATGATCTATGGCAAGCAGATTTGATTGATATGCAAAAATTTAGCCAAGTAAACAACGGTTATAAGTATATTCTAGTTGTCATTGACTGTTTTTCGAAGTATGCATGGGCTGTATCAGTGAAAACCAAAAATAAGCAAGAAATAACACAGGCTTTTAAAAAGATTCTGGATTCCAATCGCATCCCTGTTAATTTGCAAACAGATTTAGGTAAAGAGTTCTATAACCATGTTTTCCAAGAATTAATGAAAGCAAAAACTATAAACCACTACTCTACGTACTCCACGAAGAAAGCATCAATTGTAGAAAGATTAATAAGAACACTGAAAGCTAAAATATACAAGAATTTTAGTTTAATCGGTAACTATAAATGGATTGGAAAACCGCTGGATAACGCGGTCAAAATCTATAATGAAACTGTTCATCGTACAACGAAACATAAACCATCCGATGTCAATTATTCAAATGAGCACGAAGTGAGAAAAAACATCTTAGGAGGACAAAATCAAGCTTGTTCACGGAGAACAAAACTTAATATAGGAGACTGTGTTCGAATTAGTAAGTTTAAATCTGCCTTCAGTAAAGGGTTTACACCAAACTGGTCTACTGAGCTATTTACAATTGTCAAAGTAAAAAACACTAGTCCAGTAACATACCAAATTGAAGATTCGCATAAAAATGTAATACTCGGCTCATTCTATGATCAAGAACTTCAAAAAACAGCACATCCAAACGTGTATTTGATAGAAAAAGTTATCAAAAAGAAAGGGTCAAAACTTTTCGTTAAATGGTTAGGCCTCAGCGAGGCGGAAAATAGTTGGATACATAAAAATGCTATTGTCTGATTATAAATACATGTTTCGACTAATTTTTGTTCATTAAATAAAAGGAAATGCAAGGGAGTGGACTTATAAATAATTTAATAAATAATTTACCCTTTGAGTTGCACTTGCCTGGATATAATTACTGTGGACCGGGTACAAAATTGAAAGAAAGATTGTTAAGAGGTGATCGTGGTGTGAACAAATTAGACCAGGCGTGCATGGAACACGATATCGCGTACAGCAGATATCTTGATTTGAAACAGCGCCACAAAGCTGATTTGGATTTAATAAAAATGGCAAAACAAAGAAAAAACGCCACTGATGCAAGCAGAGGCGAAAAAATTGCATCATGGATAGTGAACAGAGTTATGAAAACTAAGTTAAAAGCGGGTGCAGGTATTAAATCATTCAAAAATATTGTTTCTAAAATCCGTTCTCATATCAAGAAATATAAACCCAAGAGTGATATATCAACTATAAAATGTGCCTATAAAGCGGCCAAAAAGTTAGTTTCTAAAAATTCCCGTATTCGATTACCGCGCATAATTCCAATACCCAAATCTGGCGGAATCTTACCTTTAATTCCTATTTTCGCTGGATTGTCGGCTCTCGGATCATTAGCTGGAGGAGCTGCAGGTATCGCTAAAGCTGTGAACGACTATAAATCAGCTCGTAATAATCTGCAGGAGTCTGAACGGCATAATAAAATGATGGAATCAATCGCTTTAGGTAAAGGTTTGTACGTCAAACCTTATAAAAAAGGAGCTGGATTATTTTTAAATACGGCAAAAAACTGAACAGAAGGCTACCAAAGAGAGCTCTCACAAACTTAGACCTACTGGAGTATGGCAGTGACATACCGCACTTTAGAGGAGTCTTCATGCGTGATAAATTGCCGAAACGACCACATCGTGTGGAGTGTGCAATTGTTAATTTAGATAGTTCGGAGAACAGTGGAACTCACTGGGTAGCCTACGTAAAAGTAGACATGTATTGCGAATATTTTAATAGTTACGGAGATTTAAAACCTCCTGTAGAACTTACAAGTTATTTAAAAAAATATGATATATTTTATAATTATGATGTATATCAAAATTTTAATACAGTAAACTGTGGACACCTATGTTTAAAATACTTGAAAAACTTTTGGGATAAATATTATAAATTGTAATACTTGGAGCAATCATTATCAGTTTTAACATGTCGTTCACACTATCAATAACAGGGTTAACTTCAATGCTCACGACTAATTACTTCCCTCCTTTACAACTGGAGGGGGAGTATGAGTGTGGGCTTTTGTATTTTTCAACATTCAATTCCATACCCAACATTGACAGTAGAAATAATCGATTCTGTTACGGAGATAATGAGTTAATTGAAATACCAGAGGGATCATACGAACTTGAAGATATTGCTGATTTTTTAAAAGACAATGTAAAAGACTGTACCTTCAAATTATTTTGTAATAATAATACACTGAAAACTAAGATATTTTGTACAAAGGATATACATTTTGAAAAAAATAACACGGTTGGACGAACTTTGGGATTCGGAAACGCCATACTGAAAGCCAATATAATAAACAGTTCTCGTTTTCCTGTTAGCATTCTATCAACGACCGTCATCAGAATCGAATGTGATATTGTGAGCGGATCATTTGTTAACGGAAAACCTAGCCATATAGTTCATGAATTTGTTCCTAATGTGCCACCAGGGTATCGCATCATAGAAGTTCCTAAGAACGTTATTTATTTTCCTGTTAATCAAGACACAATAAGTTCTATTAATGTGCGCATTCTTGATGCAAACAATCATCTAGTAAATTTAAGAGGGGAAGACATCCTGTTGTATTTTCATATTAAGAAAAAGTGATAATGTTAGATTTTAATAAAAAGTCAACACGTCCTTCCGGACATTCCAGTTTAGCAAATATTGTCAAGAGGAGAACACCTGTTAAATTAACAAAGGAGAATATATTGTTTTTAAAACATATCGGTTTATTAAAATGAGTGAAATTCTGAATGTCACAGACCCCTTTTCGGAGGACAATAGCATTGAAAGCTATGAAGTCCATTCCTATAGGCCATATGTGACTACATTTAATAAAAACGATGAAATACGTATACCCATCAATCAGCAGGATTTGTTTATATTACCATCTGCGAGTACCTTGTATTTAGAAGGCACTGTAAAGGTTTTTAATAAAGAATCAAAAGCCGAGGTGAACAGTATCGAATTCACAAACAATCCATTCTTATTCTTGTTTCAAGATATTCGTTACGAATTGAATGGGATTGAGATAGATAAAGCAAAAAATGTAGGTATTACTACAACTATAAAATCTTTTTTATCTATGAATATTAACGAATCATCAATGTCAAAGGCTTGGGGTTGGGATATTAACGGAACAAAGAATACGAATGGTGGGCGTTTTGCAGTCTCTCTACCTCTAAACAAAATTTTAGGTTTTGCTGAAGACTTTACCAAAGTAATAATCAATTGTAGACATGAATTGATTCTCCTTCGGAGTAACACAAATTTGAATGCAGTAAAACTTAACACCAATGAAGTTTTAGATGATATAATTATTAATAAAATTGTATGGCGTGTACCTCATATCAAAGTATCAGACCGTCAAAGAATTAATATGCTAAAGTTAATGGAAAAAGATCGTCCCTTAAACGTAGTTTTTAGAAACTGGGATCTATACGAGTATCCGCTTTTACCGAAAACCACGAAACATACTTGGTCAATTAAAACATCTTCTCAGATAGAAAAACCGCGATTTGTTATTTTAGCTTTGTCAACAAATAGAAAAGATAAGTCCGGAATGGATTTTTCACGTTTTGATCATTGTAATCTTCGTGAAGTTAGAGTATATTTAAACTCTACTTATTTTCCGTATGAAAACTTAAACGTGAAGTTTGAGCATAATAATTATGCTTTATTATACGAACAATACGCCAGGTTCCAACAGTCTTATCACGGCCGTCATAGAGCTGAACCGCTTCTGAATATACACGACTTTAAGAGCTGTGCTTTGTATGTCATAGATACTACAAGACAAAACGATCGCTTAAAGACAGGTCCGGTAGACGTGAGGATAGAAATTGAGAGCGATACGGAAATTCCAGATAATACATCAGCTTACTGTCTTATTTTTAACGATTGCATTGTGGAATATAAACCCCTAAGTAGCATTGTGAAGAAAGTATCATGAATTCAAATACTTACATAATTGATGTGCAGGGCTTCAAGGACAAAGATAATAATTTTATAATAAAGGAATTAGCCCTGGTCGCAGAAAACTTTACGGAAGTATACTTAATAAAACCGCCGTTCCCGTATTATAAGCTAACAGATAAAGAGCGACGTCAGGTGCGGTGGATAGAAAAAAACTTCGGTATAACTTGGAGTGAAGGAGTGGCTGACTACAGAGAATTCAAAAGAAAGGTGCAGCATATCTTAAAAAATAAGACCGTCTTGGTAAAAGGTTTAGAAAAAGTTAAATGGGTACAAGAATTATGTTCTAATTGTGATGTTACTGAAATAGGTGAAATGGGATGTCCAAACTTTGAAGAATTGTATAAAATGGTTACTGATGACGGTAAACCGCATTATTACTGTATTAAACATTTAAAAAGGTGTGCTTTAAAAAATGTCATGTGTATTAAGCACTGGTACAGGAAATGTAACAATGTACCTACTTTAAATAAAAAATAATTATAATATCAACGCATTTTTATTTTATTATTCAAAGTTCATCTACATAAGGAATATTCGCAATATTTGCGAGTCAGGATAGGACCAGAAATAAAATAAAACATACATTGAAGGAAATATTGTTTATTTACAGAAAAACATACATAAGTACTTTTATTTGTAATATTACACCTTACATCTAACTTAAACATTTAACTATCTTTAGTTTATTAAAACATTGATTTATGACCCCAAGATAACGTACAAATTTGGTTCTTTAGTATAATGCGTTTGTCATCATTTGACGACAGAGCTACTTTTTTTACAGATTGCGTAAAAATAACATGCTTCAACGATTTAAATACAATATTTGTTTTTCTTAGCCTATCTTTATTTAATAAAACTTTTTTATAATTCTCAAAGTCCAAATGACGTAAAACATGTTTTTTTGTGCCCTTAGCTTTTTTCAATTGCTTCTTTTCAGTTTTAATACAGTACAATTTAGACCTGAGACCTACGAACTCGCTTATTATTTCGCCACCAAGTTCGTCTTTAAATAAGCCTGGCACTTTTTTATGTTGAGGAGTTATACCATATGCGTTACTAACAGAATAATTACTGGTATCAAAGTAAGACTGAAAATTATATTTAATGTCTGCATATAAATCGTCTGTATTAATGGAATACAAAAAGGAGTCGGTATCAGTATAGCATAAACTTAAATTAGAGCCATAAAACGGTTTCATATAAGAATAATGAAAATCGTACATATGAGATTTCGATATCTCTAAAACAGTAAATCCGATATAAATCGGTCGGTCAAGTTTTATGGATTCTGGTTTCATTTGAATGGCCACAAAATTTGTAGTAAATATAGTTGAACTATGATAATTAGGTCTGGCTATTAAACACTCGGCTCCGTACTTCTTTTTAGTTTTATTCTTATTATCATGCCATACATTAACCAACATAACATTCAACCTTTTTTCAGGGTCTTCCAACGTCTTTCCAAAAATAGCATTGTTAAATAATTTACACAAATTTTGTTCAAACACAGAGGTAGCTTTTTGTCTTAATTGCGTGTTTAGGTCTATGTACTGTTTTAAAAATTTACTTTGTTTAAATTTTATTACTCTGTGAATTTTTTTAAGTATTAAACCGTGTTTTAAACATGTTTTTAAATGTACATAATGAATCACATACTCGTATTTATCATATAAATTTGGGATAAGTTTAGGTTGCTTTGAACCAGGAGGTATAAATTTTTGCGGACAGAATGGAATATCGTTATGCAAGTCATGCAAATTTTCAGGATACTCTAAATCCACTTCCAAAATATAACCATAATCTGAATTATCGGATACTGACCGGATATCTAGGTCTTTAATTTCATCCTGTTGCAATAATTTGAAATCAGCATAAGGTAAACTACCACACATTGCATAACCGTATAAATTATTGCAGTCTATGTAAAATAAAAAGTTGTTTGGAATAGTTGGATCATACTTAGGCATATATTTATTATTTGCGCTTGCATATCGAGTGGAACATAAACATACACCCCCGCGAATACCCTTCTGAATCATTCGAATTATTTCGAGGTCATTAATAAGCTGTAATTTTACTTCGGTTATAAGTAACATAGCATCGAAACTTAAACTTGGAGCGGTTAGATAAAATGCAGGATCTAGTCTATAGTTAACTTTAGAAGTTTGACGAAATTTTTCGAATATGTCAGCCAATAACAGTACATCGGATTTAAGATAAAGATCGGTGTATTCTCCTAAATTGTTTAGTTTGAATGATTTCCATACAAGTTTAGAATGCTCGTAATCAAAATTTGATACAATGTCATTGGTCAACGAGTTGTAAAAGTAATGTTGCTGAGGTAAACATTGCTCTTCGTAGCGAGTCCAACTGTTCATATACTCGTATGGATAGACACCCTTACGTTTCAGTAGGTCGAAATGCTCATTTAACGCATAAAAATGCGAAAGGTGAATAAAATCTTCTTTGTTTAAAGTGCTTACTAGTTCTTCTAAACTAGCTCCTAAAAATTTGTATGAATCCACAAAACGAACAGGCATAAATTCATTTCTACTATTGATAAAATATTTTGTAAATGATACGTAATTTTCTTTATTTTTCGCAATAACTTTGATTTGACCTGGCATTTCCCCCAACTGACGTATGAATAAATGACTGTCGTATCCTGATAAGTTATGAAAAAATACGGGCACAAATACTGGTAAACGGTAGCGTATATTACAATAAGAATGGGCTGCCCCCCTATAACGTCCTGTTAAATGGCAATGATCTCTTACGGAGTCTCCGAGCAACAACTTGCGGCAAAGAAAACAAAGCTTAGCATTCAAAAAATCATTTTCTTCGTTCTCCGTAATAGTCATCGGCTTCGGGTTCGAATAAATATTGTTTATAGTACATATATCATCTTGCAAATATTCGAGAAATTTGGATACACAGTCTTTCCCACGATATGAAACAAATTTGTTGAGAGAACTATCGTATGAACTCACGACATAGTACGCGAATGCAGCTGGCACATGTTCTTGTAATTTGATAGTACTTTCTGAACTCTTTTTTTCATCTGTATTAGGTACTAACAATGATTCAAAGTCTGCATATATTACGAAAGGCATATCTTGCATACGTTCAAAATTTTTAAATTCAATTTGCTCATTCTGATTAGGTAAAATGGTTTTTACACCTCCACATACGTGACCACTTAATTTTTTTTCACTATTAAAAAATACCATACATTCTTCACAAAAAAAAATTGATCCGTTGTGTTTGGTCAATTGGTTTTTAAGCAGGCGGCTTAAATTTTTAATAAGGCAATAATGAGTTTGTCGACCATTTTCTAGCATTAATAAATTAATATGGTATTGCTTGCGACATGCGGTTTTATATAGCGGACCAACAATTTCAGTTCTATTTTTTAGCGCATACACATTAACACTTATATGTTGGTTGTTTTTTTCAAATATTTTGATGTCATTTAATCCCACTGGAAAAGTCATGTTAACGATATTGAGAACGCCTTTGTAATGAGGGTACGAAGACACCCTGTGAACATTATTTTTAGCGGGAAATAAAAAAGCCATCACACACCATAAGAAGCAAAACACATCGTTGTTTTGTATATTAATGCATGCTCGTTTTAATTTTATATTTTTTGGTAAATCTATGAATCCTGACGCTCTCAGTGGGTTATATTTACTAATGTTTACCTCTAGATACAAATTTCGCATAAAAGCCCAACCACTATCTCTGTCTTGAAACTCGTCAATTTTTCGGCAAATAGTGAGTAAAACATTTGAAAATAATTCATTAAAATCATAATTCTGATGTACAACTATATTTTGCGTCGCAAATGACTTTATATCGCATGTGTCGTTTTTAAGTAAAGAAAATTCTGCAAATAATTCAAAATTAACTTTGATGCTACTGAAAACTGATTGCCTTGCATCCAAAATTTGGTGAACGCGAGCGCGAAGGCTGCGTATAAACTCAGCGGGAGGAGTCGAGTGGTCAAGGTCGTCTCCGCGCCCGCGCACGCGGTACGACGCTATCCTATTACGAAAGGCGCTAGCAATTTTTTCAATACCTTCGCCGCTATCTATGGAGTTATTATTTTTGTGCGTTAAACTTCGTAAATGCGCAGAAAATGCTCGACTAGCAACAGATATTTCGCAAACGGAACAAAATATAGATCTACTACTCATTTTATTGTTCATATTTTAGTAAGCAGTTTTAACGTGATGTTTATAAGTTGAGAAATCAGTGTTCTATGCCTAAATTTAAGACTATCGGCAAATATTACAAATAAAGGTAAGTATCACAATAAAATTATTTAAAATCACGATAGAACACTCCGTCTCCGATGAAATACGCCCTACATAATTTTAAGGCTTGATTTATATTCGAAACCTCTGGCGAATCCGAGCCTACCTGAATTTTCAAATTGACAAGAGCTTTCTCCCACCTGTCTTTCGGTGCAATTGATTTTATATCAGCAACATTATATAATTTCAACTCTACAAAAAGATCACCGGATAACTGGCTTGTTCGACGCACCTTTCCTCCAGGAACTTGTCGTGTCAGCGTAGACTGAAGCACCGCACTGTTTTTCTCGGCACGGAAAGTTTCGTCTTCACTATCACTGCCTATTAACCAGCCCGAGGAGCCGTCGCTTAGGTGTTGTTTAGGCGTCTGCGATAATTTGCTTGACCTGCAACCATGGAATATAATACTTATGTTTATGAAATTGAAAGAGAGTTTTCGTCTTCAGATTTATGCAACGGGGCTTTAGACCTCGTTTTAAATATGAAAATACGATGCTTTTTTTAAAGATTATCTCATTATTTTCTGGCAAAAAAAATAAAATAAAAAATACCGTGGTTTAGGAGTTTCGTCATCTGATTCAGAAAGCGTTCTCTTTTTAGGTACCGTTTGCTTCTTAGACCTAAAATAAGAAATAAAATAATGCATTTAGTAAACAACATTTGAAGGACCTTTAATTTGACCAGTTTGAAAGCCTAAAAATCACCTACTACTTACCGAGCTACAGGCGCTTCGCTACCAGGTTCAGCAACAGTTCTCTTTTTAAGAACCTTTGGCTTCTTAGACCTAAAATAAGAAATAAATACCATTTAGAAAGTAACACATGGGACGTTTAATATTACAATTTTCAAAGCCTATAAACTACTACTCACCGTACTACGAGACCTTCATCACCAGAGTCAGAAATCGCGATGTTCTTTTTTAAATTCTTAGGTTTTTTGGACCTGCAAAATACAAAAAATAGAATAAATAATTAGATAAATTTATATGATAATACTTTGCGTATTCAACAAAAAAAAAAAACTTACCGTGGTTTAGGAGTATCGTCATCGGATTCAGAAAGCGTTCTTTTTTTAGGTACCTTTAGATTCTTAGACCTGCAAATAAGAAATTAATACATTTAGCGCACTTAAAAGAACATTTAGTTTAACAAATTTGAAAGTCTAAAAACTACTACTTACCGTGCTACGGGAGCTTCGTCGCCAGATTCAGAAAGTGCGATTTTCTTTTTTAAATTCTTCAACCTTGAACTTGGAGCTGGGATCTCAAACTCCGAATTTGAGCTTGCTTTTTTGCCGATTTTTTCAAAAACAGAGCACTCCGAATCAGACCTATAAAAAGAACTAAGATATTAATTAAATAGAGTGATTTTGTGGTAAGTATTATAAGAAACACTGTATGTTAATTTAATTAAATTTATAAAAACTCACGAACATGATTTTAATTCAGTGTAGTGTTGATTCACTGTTGAAAGTAATGGATATAATGAACTTTTTACATAAAAAGCCTTTTCTAGGTAAACTTCATGACTTGCAGTCGTTCTCAACCTTTAACTATTTTATCATGTTTACTTTCTAAGAACAATACTGCTACAACGTACGAAAAAAGTAGGATTTTAAAAGGTTTAATACCTCAGGGCTCGATGTGCAAAATAAGCAAATGTGTAATAAACAAAAGTGTCGTATTAAACGTATCGTTTGTAAAAGGCATGCGCCGACATCAAAGCCGCCGCTCCGTCGCTACGATGTGACAATTATGCACCCGCCCGATGTATGTCACAAATCGAATAGGTACTAACTGTCGTCTCGCTCGAACATATTAAATTACGTTTGAGCGTGAGTAGAAGAAACGAGTTGTCGTATGTATTAACGCGTAGGTACGGAATAACCTTGTCTATGGAATAATATTAAGATTTACTACACTGAATGCGATGATTTGTTTAGACAAAACATTTTCCTTTTATTTATTGAAAACTTGTCATGACCTGTATGGAAGCATATAGCGTATTTATTTATGATGTCATAGACAAATACGTTCATGTTATAACTTGTGTTGATTGCATCCTCGCGCTAATTAATCAGGTTACATGCCTAACAAGTAGATGGATTTGTAGTTAACCATTCCTCCTAGAAACCTTAACAACAGTACACGTCGTTCGTGAAAGCCAGCGTTGACATTCATAATTCTTTAGTAAAATGGTAAGTCCTCAACTTCTCACCTGCATTGAAATTACAGATTTTTGCCTTACTTAATATAATTTTTATCAATTCAAATTGTGTTAATAAATAATACAAAAGTTTTATTTATTGTTTACAGAGTAAGTTCAGTTCGCAGCCGATTAACACGGAAAAGGATGAGCTGACACCGCCAACTTTTTATTCTCAAGCTCCAATTGATGATCCGTTCATTAGGTGCTCTCAAGATATAGACGCCTACTTAAAGTACCAGAACGACTGTTTTAATCGAATTCCAGATGTCCCTGTACCAAAGGCTTCGAAACGACCCAAGGACAACTCAACTAAGACGGGCAATAGAAAAAATAAAACCTCTGACAACGCATTGAATTCGTACATTATTAAAAAAATTAAGAAAGGCAAGCGAATCATTAGAATAAGTATATCAAATCTTGAACTGGACAACGAGTCTCAAGAGGTTGCAGTGCAATATATTGTAGAAGATGATTTTGATGAAATGTTAAATGCAACGGAAGGACTAGTTGATAAGATTGTAAAAAGGTTAAGCAATGTTAACTATTAGATTTTTTAACTACCACTACTACTATTGATTAGTTTTTAATTAGTACTTAGAAATATTTCAAAATGTTGTACATAAAATGTCTAATGTGAAAATATACTTTATTTGAAAATAGTCATGTTTTGATTCATTAAACTAGTTAATAAGTTGATAAGGTACCATTAATAAGTAATTATAAAGTACGTTTAAATTTAATTGCTGACATTGTAAGGCATCATGTTTCATCTTGACGAGCCGCACACGGGTGCAATACTTTATATCATAGTAAGTGAATCGTACAAGTATTTCACTTTGAACTTAAATATGATTAGCTTTAGAATTGAATTTAATTGCAATACTTTTTTGAGTAACGTTAACTCAAACATTTAAATAACCTCTGCATAATAAAATGGTACATTATGCGCGTCACATCTACGTCACGTGAATTAGCCAATCAGAATACCAGGTCTACATCGCGCTTTCGAAGTTTTCAACATTCGTTGATATAAATAAAAGTTCTGTTCTATGGTTTGCTGGGATGTTGACGACCGGACAACCCCAACACGTAATTCATGCGATTCGGATTGGCCACCCGGAATGCGTGTAGTGTTGACTGCGAACTGTGAATCTTGGGGTGTTCTATACCTATGCGGTCGATAGCGTATAGATACCCATACCCGAAGCACGTAAAACCGTAGCCTTCTGCCAGGATCCTGCTTCCTGGGGGTTGCGATCACGTCGAGCGAGCTTGATCAACTTGCCTGACGTGTTGTTGCTGAAAACGCCATAGTTAACCCACGTCCTAGCACTGGGAGCGCTATGAGGGTTGATGCCGGGAATACGGTTCCTGGGACCCTTGCATGCAAAACCGAGAGTTGGCCGCCTCGGAATTGTGTGTTGTGTTAAGCTTTTTGTGGTTTTAAATCCTAAATTTGTTTCAATCAAATACGTATACCAACAATACCCAAAAAGCGATTTCACATCGCGGATCTGTATACATATTAATTAATAGTGCTAACATTAAAATACACACAAACATCATCAAAACCCGATTAAGAAATCAAGACGGAGTCCATAAATGTTACCAATGCCCATAATGATTAAGCGTCTAAAAAAACGATTGAGCGTTTAAAAAAACGATTGCTAGATATGATTGAGCTTTTCAGAACACGAGTAATGAGCGTTAAAAAAACGATTGCTAGATACGATTGAGCTTTTCAGAACACGAGTAATGAGCGTTTAAAAAAAACGATTCCTAGATACGATTGAGAGTTTCAGAACACGAGTAATGAGCGTTTAAAAAAACGATTCCTAGATACGATTGAGAGTTTCAGAACACGAGTAATGAGCGTTTAAAAAAACGATTCCTAGATACGATTGAGAGTTTCAGAACACGAGTAATGAGCGTTTAAAAAAACGATTCCTAGATACGATTGAGAGTTTCAGAACACGAGTAATGACCGTTTAAAAAAACGATTGAGAGTTTCAGAACACGAGTAATGAGCGTTTAAAAAAACGATTCCTAGATACGATTGAGAGTTTCAGAACACGAGTAATGAGCGTTTAAAAAAACGATTCCTAGATACGATTGAGAGTTTCAGAACAGAATCTGTTCTGAAACGCTCAATAATACACTACTCATTACATTGATCGTATTTTGAGGTTTTGAGGTACCGGCTATAGGTGTCTCGATTCCCCGGAGGATTGTAAACCACAGGTTAAAAAAATACAGCTCTACCCAAGCAACCTACTTAGGTACACTAGCTAGGAACATGACTCTCAAGCTCATAGAAGCATTGATATGAATTATTTTGGCAACACACACCGCTGTTGTGAACACGGAGACGTCTATTAAATAATACAAAAAAAAACATTAAAGTGGTAAATATACTTTGATACCCTGTAATTCATTAAAATCGGTCGATGTAATCTATTGCACACTCCTTGCTAGAGTATTTAATTTTTGATATTTCGTTAAGTTGAATTTTGATTATGACATGTCGTGTTAGTTATTGTTGTCAGTTGAACAGTTTGTTTGGTGTTATATTCCGTACACTTATCTGGTATTAAAAGTGCTTATAAATCTCGTTTTCGTCTTTGATTTCATCTCATGTTGATTGTGTATGCAGTCCACCCTTTCGTGCGCTTTAAATCAATAATCAGTTATCTGAGTGCGGCCATTATTAGTCTGTTGGAAAACGGTGCTGACAGTAATAATCTCTGTACGTAAGCTGCACAAATAAGTCACTATATTCGCAGGCGTAAACTAAAGTGCTTTTAATGGAGGCATTAGGGCGTACTCTTCATTGTACTAAGTATTTAGCCATTAACTGAAGCGAGGATAGGATACCGGGTAGACGTCTTGATTTACCTACGAAATAAGATAGGATTTCGTAATGTTGTGTCAGTACCTAATTGGAAAACATAGCTTCATGGGCGTAACGGGGGGTGGGGGGGGGGCAGGGGAGGGGCAGCTGCCCCCCTCCCCCTGGATCTTACAATCAAACTTCAAAAAATGTATAAGTACATTATACATTTACCACGACATACCGGCATGCTAAAATCAGACAACTGACTCTTCAACTTCAAGTCCCCAACCAATATCAACGTACATCCATGACAAACGCAAAAGAGATTATTATTGATAGCCAATCAAGAAGACGTAATAAGTATCTGATTGCCTTCGACCTTAGATCGTCCCAATTTAACTTCTGACGCTGTGCATTTGCGCAAATATTAATTTAAGTTAAGCTTCTATCGTTATATCTGCAGATTAATCCGAGCCGAGATCAGAGTAGTCGTCAATGTCTTAACGTAGACGTAGCCCTATTTCATGCTTAATTGCTTGAATATTTCAGTATTTTAAGTCGAATAAATGAATCGAATAACGAAAATTATAATGACAAATTCTACGTTGAATTAGGACTTCGAGTTTTGTTTAGAATGAAATCTCGCGCACTACGTACTACAACTAGTGTCCTTTTCTGCTATAGGTAATGGGGCTCAGCGCATAAGATGTGATTTCATTAATTAGGTACCATAACGTTTGTACCCACGCGTAGACTATTCGAGTAAACTTTTGTATTATTAAGTAGTTGTAAAATAGTCCTAAGCCGTTTGAGCATTGTCCTAATTGAGTCCCCGCGAATTTCACTATTACGAATCAGCGATTAAAAGTTGGTATTATTATGAATACCTACGATATTCTTCCGTAGGTGTAACATTTGCAAGTAATAGCGAATTATAATAATGTGTGTGAGTGTGTGTAGACATAAAGATCATGGTGAAGTGATTACGTACCTGCTGAAATTTTCGGTTGCATAAATCAAATACGCGTTCTGATACGCTTCTTGTTTGCTTTACTGATGAGTTGTTTGCTTCGTAAACGAGCCCGCACGAGAATCTTTTTGCTACATATCACGAGTTCCACAACTTTCTGATTGGTAACGGATACTCTGATGTTGAAGAACGTTTAATGTTCCGGTATGTTTTGATTTTGTTTCTTTGAAACTTACTGTGAGTGTACTGAATTTTGAAGTTTTTTTCAGTCCGACACTCTTTAAAAAGAGATGCCGCCGTTGTAACGACGATGTAAAACAAAACACGGCGCCACAAGCTTTTGGCAGCCGAAAAATACTTCTTGCTGTTTACACAATACAGTTTATAGTTTTGTAATTGTATTACACACACTACACACAATACAAATAAACCCCTGGGTGGCACCTTAGCTTACAACTCAATTGGCAGTTTAACGGTCTCTTTCGAAATAATGTACGCCTACGCGTCTCTTAAGAGTTCCGAGCCGAAACTTTTGACTGTGACTTTGGCAAGCTGTAGCTTGCGCCGCGGTGAGTTTAGTTCACGTTTTCACCTCTAGATGGTATTGGTCGCGTCAAATGAATACTGCGTTTGATTGCGCAGTGTTTTTTTTCTTGGCGTACAAACAACCTGTGAGAGTTCCTCAGTGATTGTCATCTTTACTCTTATTATTGAAATCATTTTTAACCGACTTCAAAAAAAGGAGGAGGTTCTACGTTCCATTCACGCTTCATTCAAAGAATATTCCGCTCGCACCGCACCGACTTCATATTTCTGCTGCTTAGTGCTAGGCCATAAAACTTTAGGCTTTGGTTTCTGTTGTCCGAAATAAACGCTTTTTATTTTATTTTATTTATTTACCATTATTTTAGATGATTATTTTACGTTTTTTTTCTAAGGTTTTCTTTTGAAGGCGGTTTTTTTAAATTTAAAGTGCTGATAGTATGGTGGTTTAGCTACCATATCAGTATGTCTAGTAGAAGAAGAAATCAAATAAATGACTACGTGTTCATACTTTTTTATCTTTGTCGCTGAGGGACCATTAAACAGTGAAAACAAAAAAAATAAGCGAAGTAAGCAAAATTCTAAATGCTGACTAGAACTTAAACCTAATGGCCTTTTACAACTGGGGCTGTCGCGTAATTGGCATAGTTAGGGTAAACTTGGCTATTGAATTCAAAATTTCGCATAGTCACTATATTTCTTAGGCTGACTTGTTAAAAATTTTGGCTGGTTTTGTACGTAAGTTTTGTGTTTGTTTGTTTGATACCTAGCTATAGTTTATTAGATAATACCCTAGGTGTAGCTATCGAAATGCATTAGATTGAATTATAGAAATTTTGCTAGACCATAATTATTCAAGTTAAGAATTAATTTGACGTGAATAATTCGTTGTCATATATTTAAAAAATATTGTGATATTATTATGATTATTAATAATCTGTTTAATCTGTTCTAACCTTTATCTTATTTTTTTTTCTTTTTAACAGAAAAGAATTTGAACACTTCAAATAAAAAAGTACATAAAATTATTGACATAACGCTATTTAATATCATTTGAAATACCTCGCAGTAAAACAAAACTTATTTATTTCTATGGCGCTCTTCACAGAAAAACTATTTTGAACAAAACATAAAAGTTCAGTTCCTTCTTTCTTGTCATATTATGTTGTTCTTTGTCGGGACACTTGAGAGTACAAAACAACGCTCCATGTTATTTATGAGAGACAAGGAAAAATACGGTACTATATCAGAGATAGCCTGATTTAAACTGGGACAATTTTTAAAATAACAATGGCATTCTGGAACAAAGGATCTATTGCTAGAGTTTGTTTTAAGGAGCAAATTTGATCCCCTGTTTAAACGTGATTCTGTCCTGTATTTATTCAGTGAAAGGTTTATGTTGAACGGTGTGAAACATCGCCCATTCTTTTTTTTTTTGTTAACCGTTGTTAATAAGAGTGAACCTAAATATGGCCCCTGTGGCATGCTGAACGGCCTGAGATGCTGTGTAACGCTGGCTATTTAGGTGGGGAATAATTAAACTATAAAACAATTTTTACAATATTTAATCTAAAAATAAAAAAGTTTACAATTTTGCCAACGCTAACCAAATATATCTCAGGGGTGGATTCTAGGTATTCACATAAATTAAAATAAAGAAAGTAAATAAGTAAGCCGTGAACACTTAGCACTGTCTTATTGGACAGCCACTTCCCTGTAGTGCTGCGCGCGGCGAGTAGTGCGCGCGTCCGATGACGTCACGGGTAGTTCCGGGGTGTTGTCGGACCCGTAGCAGTGGTGGGAGTGGTCAGTGCACGTAGACTTCGTAGCTGGCAGCAAAAACCCCAGCGGGTAAACACACTTCACTTTTAATTTATTAGGTATATGCAGGAACTGAATGTATTTATTTTTACTATAATTGTTAGGTCAATTATAAAATAAAAGATTAGCGACAAATAATTAAGTAGGAGATGTGTAGTACGGTGTCGTCGCTCGGGTAAAGTAATGAGTCCTCGCTCCCCTGCCCCGCGCGAGACCTCCCCTGTCCCGTAGGCCATGACATTCCTTTATTCCGCTGTATAACACCTGTCGCGTTAAAATAGCAACAAATCCTTGTACTGATACTTGATTAGGCTTACGGTAGTTAAGGATCTTTAGTTTTAAGTACTGTATTTTCTTTATTCTAGTTTAATTAATGTAGTTAAGTTATTTTTAAGTTTGTAAATAGCTATATTGTATAATAGAAGTGTTTACTCAGAAGACACTGTAACGGTGTCGTTACAGCTGGTAGCGTTTCTCCCTAGAATAGCGATGCTGATTTGCTGGGAGAAATAGCTGCCAGCCCTTTGGTCGCCAGTAGCATCGACCAGTCGCTTTGTCACATCACTAAATAAAGCGTATAATTATACTGGGACCCCATGTACTCTATTCCTAGCATCATAGTTGGTCACTAAGTGCACTTTTTTATATTTTGTTTGTCATTAGGTCTTCAACAAAGAGTTTCGTATTGTATTGTAATTTTAGACTTGCAGGTACAAGGGTACCACCGATTTCTTCCTTCACTTGCTTTCCTAATCTTATCAATAAAATAATGGGTATTTTTTACCTTTATTTCTGAAGAAACTTTGTCTCCTCACAGACACAAGCCACTAACAAAACAACATACTAACTAACATGCCCTACAAAATTCAACACGATAATGTAAACCTGATCCGCCATCATTTAAATTTGGCACCTGACATAAGACGAATACGGGTCGCCTTTAATGGATGCTGTCCTTCGATAAGATAGGGTACAGGCTGAGATTAATTACTAGGTGCAGCGTATTCGATTAAGGGTTAAGTTTGTAGTAGCTAGGGGAATGTGCCAAGTTGTACTATCAAATACATTTACTATAATGTATTTGATAGTACAACTTGAGTTGCTGTTGAGTATAGGCTGTGATGCCAATGATATCCACTTAGATAGTAACTAAGTAAGCATTTTACTGTACAGGAAATAAAGAAAATAAAGACAAGTCACAAACAATGAGATATAAGTACAGGGGCGTACTTATGCAGGGTGTTTCTTCCAGTCAACCTTTGACTGTCCCAGATGTGAGTTTATAATTACTAATAGTGAATATTATAATAAACTCATACAGAATAAAGTTTTGCTTATACACTGGCACAAAAAATCTAAAAAAATATTTTAAATAGATTTATGTGACTGGTTTGACAAAAAATTGACCACGCTTAGGTTCGGTTAGGTTAGGTAGGTAGGATAACATTGGTGTTTTCAGTATAAACCGTCAGCATCGTGTAGGCGGTATTTTAATGTGCTACGCTTTTCCGTCGTAGATACCGCTACGACCTCTACGCCGCCGCTGTAGCACTTCTTACGCAGTAACTATACGTAATAAAGAAATTTATAAGAGACTTTCTAACACCAAAAAAAACTGTTTTTATTAGTTAATCGTTTCCACCATTCAATCAACATGATTTATTTTATTATTTTAGTTTAATTCACTTTTAGTTCCTGTAAATGTTAAATATAGTAATATTCCCGTTAACAACTTTATCTTTATGTGAATCAATGGATTAAGCATGTAATATTAACCAAGCTAAAGTCCAAAACGCAGGTCGAACTAAATTTACATTTAAACTTGGGCACTAAATTTCCAGCTCCTATTATAATGCTAACGTCACACCGAAGTTCAATTAGTTCCCACAATTATGTCCACGGAGCAGAAATATATTTGCTAGATAACGCCTGCATTTACACCTAGACCATTGTTCTGGGATGCGATATGCATGTTACTGGAAGTGTGAGTGTTCGGTGCATTATTGCACCTTACACGTGTAAAGTGGAATCAGCATTATAACGCCGCATCGATCGGCGATATAGAGCAATACTTTAGTGCATATTTCGGAACCGCCGCGACCGGGTGCATTCGATACAAACATTATTATATTAACTTTTAACATTTATTCAACATTTATAACTAACATAGTTTTAGAGTGACTTTTATAGAGTAAAACAATAAACATTTATTTGTTTCCGGACTTTAACATTCCACTGCAACCCCCGTCTCCCACATTGGTCCTTCGAACACGGGACTTCGCGCGTTGTATTATTTTTCGGTCAACGGATGAAGTGTACGAACTAGTGAACATTTGAGTGTGAGGATTGCAGTGACCACAACAGAGGTACCAGCGTTAGCATCTGGAAGTTCCACGACTAGCAAAGTAGAACATATACAAGTAAGATCTTTCCAATTTTACTAACATAACATTTAACATGGCAACAGTAGAACAGCAGGAGGAAATACGACGAAACATTGAGGCGCTTCTTACTAACTTTAAGAAAGATGGCGCAGAAAGGAAGACGAAATCTGAGTACTTTATAAAACGCTCTGAAAAATTAACAAGTTTATGGGGAGAATTTCAATTTAATCATAAACAACTTTGTAGAGAGGGAAATCCATCTCATCCATATTTTACTTCGGAGGTCTTCGAGAAGACCAAAGAAACATACTTGATCTTAAACGAGGCATTAAATGAAGGTTATCAAATTTTAACTGCGGAGAAAATAACACCCAGAACACGTTTTTCAACACCGGTGACTGAATTTTTCACCGGCGAGGAGGACGAACAGCCACCGACGGGGAGCGCTCAGCAAGCGATCCCTGAAGGTCAACCGCAGACAACAAAGGAAAGGGGAACATCGAGCAAATATGATGAAATGCTGCGGAAACAGTTTGCCAATATTAAGGCTTTTGTAAGAACAGTCAACGCCATTGACATAGATGGGTTGACAGAGAAATGGGAATTAGAAGACGCTCTTAAAACATTACAATCCCGTTGGACAGTGATAGATTCAATGCACTGGGAAATTGAGAGTGAAGACAGTCAGCTCAATTTATCATACGAGAAAACATTCAACGAACATGAAAAAACATTTAACAAGATGAAAACAGCCATAAACAAAAAGATGTGGTCAGTGGTACACAAGGAAAAAGCCACTCCCATGCTAGATATTCCTACATTCCATGGGAATTACAACAGTTGGGTTTCTTTCAAGGATCTGTTCGGAGAAGCCATACATAACAACAACGCAATTTCAAATGCCCAAAAGATGCAATTTTTGAAGTCAAAGGTAAAAGGTGAAGCCGAAAGACTTATACAACATCTCCAGATAAGTTCGGAGAATTACATAGTTTGCTGGGAAATTTTAAACAATCGGTATAACAACAAAAAATTGATTTTCACCTCGCACATGAATGTCCTATTTTCACTGCCTAATATGCAACAACAATCTCTGGGTCAGATCAAAAAGATGCATGACACGACAACCGAATGCTTACATGCTGTAAAAAATCTAGGAATAGACATCAGCACTTGGGACCCAATAATAGTACATGTCCTATCGCAAAAACTGGACTCAGAAACACATATGGACTACATTGAGTCACTGAAGAGCCCCAGGGAATTGCCGGTTCTACAGGAATTCTTAGATTTTATGGAAGGAAAGTTTACAAGTCTCGAGTCATCTCGTCGCAAACAAGAACCGACATTTCAAAAAACATATTCTCAGCAACCATCAACAAACAACATTCGAAAATCATTTCAAACGTATAACAATCATTCATATTCAAACAATAATTATCAGAACAATAATGGGGTCAACAAGCAACAAAGAAACACGACGATTGCGAAAGCATTACACGTGTCGAGTTTCACATGTCCGTTGTGTAAAAATCCACACGGAATTTACAATTGTCGTCAATTCTTACAAGTGCCTAGCGAGAAACGATATAACGTGGTCAATAAGCTTGCATTGTGTGAAAATTGCTTATTTAGCCATCACGGGAATGCTTGCAGCTCAACAAAAACATGTCACAAATGTGCAAAACAACATAACACGCTTTTACATGAAGCATGTGTTAAAAGCAATGCAAATGCTTCGAGCTCTGCCTCATCAGCGATTACATCGAAAAAAAACATATGAACACGTGACGAACATTTCGCAAGCTTCCTTAGAAAACTATACGGAGATACCATTGGCCACAGCTCTATTGAAAGTCCAAGCAGCCGATGGTACCTACCATGTTCTGAGAGCGCTCATCGACCAGGGCTCTCAGATTTCCCTAATAACAGAGAAAGCCGCCCAAACAATTAACTTGAAGAGAGAGAGCTGTAGAGGCGTCGTATATGGAGTGGGACAAAGGGAGAACAATTGTAAAGGGAAACTTAACATATTATGTGAGTCAATGTACAATGATTTCACATTTAACACAGAAGTTATCATCATGAATGACCTGGTAAAATCACTACCAAACAAAACATTTGCCAAACCGTCTTGGTCGGTTATTAAAAACATTAACCTAGCGGACCCAGAGTTTTATATCAGTCGCCCTATAGACTTACTACTAGGGGCAGACATTTACTCCAACATCCTGCTGGGAGGAATAAGGAAAGACGATGACGCGTCACAACCCATGGCACAGCAAACCCAGCTTGGATGGTTACTATGCGGAAACGCACAAACATTTCAGTGCAACGTAGTAGTCCACAACATTCAAGATATCCAGCAGTTTTGGGAGATAGAAGACATTGTCGAAGACGGAGATTTATCCCAGGAGGACATGGAATGCATCAAACATTATCAAGATAACACAGTCAGAAACATGGATGGGAGGTATACAGTGCGCTTTCCTATGAAACAAGACTTCAAAGAAAAACTAGGTGCATCCAAGACGAAAGCCATAGCTCAGTTTCGAAACATGGAAAAAAAACTTGAGAGGCAACAGAAACTGGCTGAAGCTTATAAAACATTCATGAAAGAGTACAGTGACCTCGAACACATGAAGCCATCAAACAACAATTTAAAACCCGAATGTTACTTACCACACCACGGAGTCGAAAGAGTGGAGTCAACAACAACGAAATACAGAGTCGTGTACAATGCATCCGCTAAAACATCCACAGGATATTCATTAAATGATCTAATGTACACCGGGCCAAATCTGCAACGCGACTTGCAAACATTATTACTAAAATGGAGGCAATACCAGTTTGCTTTCACCGCAGACATCGAAAAGATGTATAGGCAGATCTTAGTGAACGAAGTCGATCAACATTTACAAAAGATCATTTGGAGAGAGAGTCCAGAACAGCCTTTACAAACATACCAACTAACAACAGTAACATACGGCACGAAAGCAGCACCATTCTTGGCCATGATGACGCTGAGAAAGCTGGCCGAAGACGAACGTGAAAGGTTCCCGGAAGCGTCTAAAGTACTCGAGGAATCCTTTTACATGGATGACTTGGTACACGGAGCTCACTCGGTAGAACAAGGAAAACAGTTGATGGGAGATCTTAATGAGCTCTTAAAATTGGGAGGATTCAATTTGCGAAAATGGTCCTCCAACAGTGAAGAAATGCTTGAAAGCATAAACATCACGCCTGAAAATGAAAACATGACATTTAACTTTAAAACAGATAACATGTCTAAAACACTTGGTTTATGCTGGAATCCAACCGACGACACATTTACTTTCAAATATACATCCGCAAAACAATCAGCAAAACCAACAAAAAGATTTCTTCTCTCCGAACTCTCCAAACTCTTTGACCCGTTAGGCTGGCTTGCTCCATTAACTACAAAACTAAAAATATTATTCCAAAAAGTATGGAAAGAAAACACGCAATGGGATGAGCAAGTATCAGATAGCGTTCATGACGAGTGGTCCAAGGTACAAGCGAATATCGAACAAATTAAACATTACAACATACCAAGGTGGATATTAAGTAACGAGAATGACGTCATCGAGTTACACGGATTTTGTGACGCATCTCTCGATGCTTACGCTTGTGTTATCTACGCACGAATAAAAAACAAACCGAAGGTCGTATTAGTCGCTGCAAAGACTAAACTTGTACCACACAAGAAAAAATTAACAATTCCGAGGCTTGAAGTTTGCGGAGCACATTTACCTAGCGAAACTGATGAAAAAGGTTGAACATTCTCTACAACAATATAAAACAATGACGTATGGATGGACTGACTCGAAAATCGTGCTTGCATAGCTCCAAGGTCAGTCAAGCCGTTGGAAGCCGTTTGTCGCTAATCGAGTGCAACAAATAAAGGAAATAATGACTGAAGAACATTGGTACTACGTGAAAACATCAGAGAAACCCGCAGACGCGGCGAGCAGAGGCCTCACAGCGTCACAACTTAAGGAACACTCATTATGGTGGGCAGGACCATCATGGTTACCAACATTAAATCTAGAACAAGAGAGCGTAACAAAACCAAGATTTAACACTACCGAAGAAAAGAAAAATTCATATGCCGCGAATATAGTTCAAAATATGGAACCAAATCATAACATTATACATACATTATTGAAAAAATATAGCTCGATTGCGCAAGTAATAAGAGTACTCGCATGGATTTTGCGAGCACTGACACGATCAAGAAATGTGCTACCTAAGTATCTCACCTTACAAGAGCTCGAGAAAGCTAAATTAACAATAATAAAATACGTGCAAAATAATGAGTTCTCTGCTGACATGGAATTCTTGCGTAAACATGGAAAAGTTGAAACGAGAAGCAAACTTTTAGATTTAAAACCGTTTATTGACGAAAATAACGTGTTAAGAGTAGGAGGTCGACTAAGAGAAGCCAACATTCCATACAACATGAAGCACCCAAAAATCATACCGAAAGATTCGCGTTTGACGACCCTACTCATCGATCAAGCTCACATACAAACATTTCATAGCGGCGCCCGCCACACTACGAACAAGTTAAGAGAAGAATTTTGGATACTGGGCGGAAATAACAGAGTGAAGAAGCAGGTAGAGAAGTGCGTGACGTGTAAGAAAGTGGACGGAAAGAAGCAACACCAACTGATGGGAAGACCTACCTGCTGCCAGAGTAAACGAAGCTAGTCCATTCGTTCATACAGGAGTGGACTACACAGGTTTTGTAGATATCAAGGCCAACAAAGGACGAGGAAGTAAAATGCTAAAAGGATACATAGCTATCTTCATTTGTATGGTCACCAAGGCCGTACATCTAGAGCTAGTCACTGAACTAACAAGCTCTGCATTTCTGGCAGCGTTGCGAAGGATGGCCGCCAGAAAAGGGACCCCGCGACACATTTACAGCGACAACGGAACAAACTTCGTTGGAGCCAACAGGATACTGCAGGAACAGTGGGAACAATTACGTAACATTTTTAGTGACTCTCTCTTATCACAAATTACTGAAATGAAAATCGAATGGCATTTTAACGTCCCATCATGGCCTAGCGCTGGAGGTCTGTGGGAGAGGGCAGTACAAAGTCTGAAACACCACCTAAAACGCGTAGTAGGTGATCAAAAGCTTACATACGAAGAATACGCCACGATCTTCACGTGTCTCAACTCACGCCCACTTTGCCCACTTACCGATAATATCGATAACATAGATGCCCTCACACCAGCGCATTTTTTAACAGGAAGAGCCGGAGTCACAGTAATAGAAACAGAAGAAGATGCCAGAACGAGATGGCACTTAATACAAAAGATTTTTGGAGACATTTGGAAAAGGTGGAAAGTAGAATACTTGAGCCAACTAACAGCAAGACAGAAATGGACCACCCCACAACAAAACATTAAAGAAGGAGACGTAGTAGTCATACATGAAGATAACATCCCAGCGGGAAAATGGGCACTCGGCAGAGTTATAGATGTTCATCCCGGACACGACGGGTACGTACGAGTTGTGACGCTTAAAACCAAAAATGGTACAATGAAGAGGCCAGTTGTTAAACTATCAGTCTTACCGTTAGAGAAGCAAACACAAGACACGCCAGAACAACAAACTGAAGACACTAGTAAACAAAACAAAGCAAACAAGGTCACGAAAAGGGGATGTTTGACCACATTCGGTATGTTGATAATTTATTTCCTAACATTTATTACAACAGGACATTGTACAACGATCACACCCATTCAAAATGGACAAGGGCTGTACTTCGACAAGTTGGGAGCGAT
>OY829513.1:11000427-11290427 GCA_963691665.1 Clepsis dumicolana
GCGCGCGTGGCGCCGCGCGGCGGTGGCGGCACACCTGACAGCGCGCCGCGACGCCACGCACTGTAGGCCGCAGGTTGACAATCCAAAATTGTTGTCGGAGCTCGTTAACGACGTGTTCGTGCGCTATGTGCATAGCGCGTCTATGGTAGTGCTCGACCAGCAAACGAGTAGTTTTATGTTTGCCGTCTAGTATAAGGGGTCGTATGGTTGCACGTTCGATGCCTTCAACGTTGTCTATGCGGCCACCAACACGAAGAACACCATGCGCATCCAAGTACGGTGTTAATTTAAGTAGACGGCTATTCAATGGCAGCGGTTTGCCAGTAGCGCAACAAGCGATCTCTGTAGCAAAGGTATCAGTTTGACATTTTTTAAATATATTTATTTCAGCAATATTCATCATTTCTGTGTTTAGTACTATTTCCTTTGTTTTCTCTTTGTTTTTGTCTTTGATTTTCAGCTTCAACTTTCTGACGTAATATACTACTCTTGCAGCAGTTCGTACGAGTCTAACCCAACTAGAGAATCTTTCTTCGTCAGGTACAGGTAAGTATTTATTTTCTGTTGTTATTAAATTAATATTCCTTTCTTCACAGGTAGCCTCTTCAACCATTTTAGCGCATTTTAAGTCCCTCGGCCAGTGGTCCTCTGGCTGGCGAAGAAATGCGGGACCCTGAAACCATAAGTCGTCACAGTTGAGGGGGGAAGACTCCGTCTTCGTGGCTACGTCAGCTATATTTAGAGCCGATGGTACGTAGCGCCATTCATTTATGCTAGTAAGCTCATCGATTTCTCCGAGCCTGTGAGCAACGTAAGCTTTATAGTTCCTGGGGTCGCTACGAATCCATTGGAGAACGGTGCTCGAGTCAGTCCAGAAGTAACGCTTACCTGACTGTACGTCTTTGTGTTCCGTGGCTATAGTTTGCGCCAAACGGGAACCCATCAATGCCCCTTGCAGCTCTAGCCGCGGAATCGATACCGGGCGCAACGGAGTTACTCGACTTTTACTAGCTGCCAGGCAAACAAGCACACAGCCATCAGCGCGCACAAACCGCCAGTATACCACCGTGGCAAAGGCTTTGATCGATGCATCACAAAAAATATGAAGCTGAGTTTCTATAACCTCATCAGAAGACGACGACGCGGACGTGGAAGGGTAGCACGGCGACCAGGCGGCGGCGCGGAGGAGCCATCGCGGGATGCGCAGCGACTCCAGCTTCTTCAACTCGACGAGCCACGAAACCCAGCGCGAGTGCTCCTCGGGTCGGATGCGGCACTTCCAATCGACGCCACTTCGATGTACGTCTTGAAATAAAATTTTACTTTTTATTGTAAAGGGCGATAGGAAACCGTGTACGTCGTAAATAGACATAATTATACTAAGCATTTTTGCTTTTGTCGGTGCTACGCTACCGTTTAAAATTTCAGGTGGAATGCGATCGACTGACACCTTAATACTAAATGTGTCGTCATCGGGATGCCACATCCACCCGAGAGTGCGCTCAGTCAAGTTCGTAGCTCCGTCCTTAAATAAAACAGCTGATTGCGCGAGCGCGTCAGCGGGAATCGCTTGCAGAACCTGTTTACTATTGCTAGACCATCCACGAATCTCGAAGCCGCCCTGTTTATGCACAAACGTTATGTCCTTAATTAATTGAATGGCATTTTGTTCACTACTTGTCGAATAATAGCAATCGTCCATGTAATGGGAATTAATTATGACTTGAACGGCTTCGGGATAGTGGTCTTCGTATTTAAGCGCATTTTTATTTTTTATATATTGCGCAATAAACGGAGAGCAAGTGGCGCCGAAACTTAAACTTTGCATAACATATGTTTTAATGGGAGCGTTAGCGGACTCTTGCCATAAAAATCGAAAGACATGTTGATCTTCAGGCCGAATTTTGATACGCAAAAACATGTCCTTTATGTCACCTATAATAACAAATTCATTTTCGCGGAATCTCAACATGATACCTAAAAGTGAATTGTATAAATCAGGCCCCGTCAATAGGTAATCGTTAAGACAGGTGTTGTTTACTTTCGATGCCGCATCGAAAACTAATCTCAATTTACCCGGTTTGTTCGGGTTTTGCACTCCAAAATGAGCAATGAACCATACGGGCTTGACTGAGGGTTCATTATCGTGCAACTCTCGAGCGTAACCTTCCGTTAGCAACTTGTTTATTTCTACTCCGTACCTATGGGCGTACGCGCTGTCTTTCTCGAACTTATGTATTAATGACTGCATCCGAAATAGCGCATTTTTATAAGTATCGGGCATTGTAATATGGTCGTCTTTAAATGGCAAGCCTACTTCCCATCGGTTGCCTATTTGCCGGGCTGTGTCGTCTAAAATTTGTACAGCGCGCAAATGTGCCGAATTCTCACGGCTTACGGTTGAAATTCCTGTGGAGTCTAAACTAAAGGAATGCTTAATAAGCTCGTTAAGTGCATTGATATCTTGCGATGTACTGTCGATCCCATTATTAGAATGAGCGAGATGGCATACATGGTGACTTACCTGGGACGCGGAGGAGTGAGCGCGACCACAGTAGCCGTGGATGGACCAGCCCAGGTGACAGCGGGTTGCATACGGTGAGTTCTTGTTGCCATGAATGACTTCCAGTGGAGCAATAACAAAATAATTATCCTCACCTATAAGTATACGCGGTACAACACGTTTATTACAAACGACATTTTTAATTTTAGACAAATTTGTACAGGAAATTTTGTTTACAATCGATAAGTTCTGCGCAGGCAAATGTAATTTTGTAACCTTTCGTAAATTAATATCAAAAACGTTACCGTCTTGTCCAGAAATATTAGCCCGCACCCGTGGCGCGTCCGACTGAAACACTTCTAGACCGAAAGCATCAATAAACTTTATGTCACTTGCACTTTCACTTTTGAGGCCCAATTGGTCCGCTAAGTCCGAGTCTATTATGGATACCGACGCGGCATCGTCAAGCAGCGCGTATGTTTGGACTTCTCCACCGGGTCCGCGTAGCTTAACTTCCACCACTTTGAGCATAACATCACCTTCGGGTGCCGGCATGAAGTCATCGGGTGCCGCGACGTGTGCTACCGTAGCATCGGCCGGAGCGCGCGGCGGCGGCGCGGGCGGCGAGTGGAGGAGCGCCGGCGGAGCGCGCGGATCGGCTGGCGCGTGCGGCGGGCTCGGCTCGCTCGCGCTTGCCTCTTCTGCTGGCACGACAGTTATTGGCTTCTTCCAGTGTAGTAAGCGATGATGTAACAAGCCACAACTGTCGACGTCGCACACAGGCGCAGTGCATGTTTCTATGTTATGACGCGCAATAAGGCATACGAAACAGAGTTTTTGAGATTTTATAAACTTCCACTTATCTCTGCGCATCGCGCGTTTAAAAACACGGCAATCGGGTAGGGTGTGCGAGTCTTTATTACAAAATTTACACATTTGTGTATCAGTGTGCATAGTGGTGAATATGGGGCGTGAATAGCGATTTTTATCATCTGGTCGTTTGGCTGGCGGCTCGGTCAGTACAGGCTTTTTGTATTCACGAGGCGGGGTAGCTCCAGCAACTGTAATCATTTCAGCTTCTCGCTTCAGAAATTGTGCCAACAGCTCCAGCTTAGATTCGCCAGCTCGAAGCTTATCATAAGCAAAGTCGGTCCATTTACCTAACAAGGTGCTCGGCAGTTTAGAGGCAACAGCTGACGCGAGCTCTGGGTTGCGTAAATGGTCATTTTGTTTAAGTGCATTAATAATTGCTATGCAATTGTTTACCTTCATAGCGAAGTTTATCAAATCTTGTTGATAAAAAGTAGGTAATGGTGGCAACTTACGCAGCTGTGATGTAATATTAAGTATTATAGATTCCGATCGTCCAAATTTGAGTTCGAGTGATTCCATCACGGCTGCGGGCGAAGTGTTACCTATCAGAAGGTCTGTGACTGCTTCTTTGGCCTCTCCTTTAAGTGCTCGTCGTAGTCTGGAAAGGTTCTCGTGGTCTGTAAAATTACAGGTGGACGACGACTCGTCGTATGCGTTTTTAAAGTGTAGCCACTCGATACAATCACCACTGAACACAGGAAGGTCTCTGGGAATGGCGAGGCGGCTGAGCAAACGATCTTCGCGTCTCGATGAGGATTGTTCCATCATGTCCTTTAAAGTATTAGCCAGCTGCAGAATGCTGTGGGCGGTGTCCGTGTGCTGGTGCTGTGCCGGCGGTGGGGCTGCACGGTCGGCGGCAGGCGCGACCGGCTCCGGTTGCACAGGCGTAGGCGGGCGGTGCTCAAGTACATCCTGATGCTGTTCTTGATTCAGCCAGTCTGATACTCGATCAGGAACATCGTCGTGGCGGTCGTAGACGTTGATGGATTCTACTGGACCTTGTGAGTCTACTTCCTCGTCCTCTAAGTCGACTTGTGCTAGATCAGCTTCAAGACGCTTGTCTATCAACTCCATCTGAATGCGGGCCTTAGCTTCGGCTGCTTTTAATTCCAGCTGCTTGCGTCTTGCCAGCGAAGATGCCGTCGATCTTTTAGATTTGATGCTACCGACGGCAGAAGGCGGAGGTAAGACTTTAGGTTGAGCTGGTGGTTGCACGGCTAATGGAATTAATGGCGGAACACTCTCTTCTTGCTTTATTTTAGATAGGTCTGACTCTGATTTAGTCACGGTTTGATTAGCTAATTCGCGAGCGCGTTGCCGAGTCAGAACCATTTTCGGGGGTGTATTAAACATTTAGCATTAAATTGGCACTAGTAATTATGATCCGGTTCGAAGGACCAGCTTATTGTAGCATACTGGTTCCGAAAATGAAATAAAACTCCACTTTTTGGCAAAAATCGAGAGAGTTCGCGTGGCACGTGTATGGGAAAGAAAGCAACTACTTGAGAATTAAAAAATAGATTTAAGGTAAATTCAAGTCAACACGAGCGATGCGAGCGCCCTCCGACAGATTTATTTGGCAACAATAAAGTTACACTAATTTCGTAACAGATGGCGTTACTAGGTACTATTTTAACATGCAAAACTAAAATTATTTTCTTAATTAGAAGTAGGTACTACTTAATGTGAATACAAAATTAATACGCGTCGTCTACATCACCGTTTTAGATAATTTCAACCCTAAGGGAGTTAAGGGGGGGTGGGGGGAAGGGGTTAAAGTTTGCATGAGAAAAACCATGCTGAGCGACGCCCCGGGTGAAAGCTAGTAAGATATAAGTTTTTAAATATCCGCTTTTGCTCTTAACATGTGGCGAACATTAACCATCGGCTCACAAATTATATCGAACCGTTCCCTAACACGCTGCCTCCCTATCAAAGACACGTACATTAAAAATAGCTCATAAAAGGTATACGGGTAAGCTGAGCGAAATAAAGAAAAAGTTAATTTAAAAAACGCGATTGTTTCCGTAATGTTGTTAAGAGGAAATTGGTATTGAAATACAACAGTATCGTCTTATGTCTAAATTGGTTAATGTCTTATGTATAATGATAAAATTGTTGAACGTGGACGAACGCAAAGAAAAATGTTTGCTGCAATTTCGTTTCTTTAAATTATGTTATGTGTCGCATGTTGCATTTTTAGGTCAATTTAAGAAGTATTCTGAGAGCAGCCCTGTGCCCAACAGTGGTATATCGGAGAATCGATACACTAGTCGGTGTTGATAATAGTCTAAAGTTATAATGTACCCTCATTTGTTATGGCTTTTACGAAACGTCAAGCGGTGACAGCTGTTAAATAAATACCGCTTGGGAGTGGTCTGTGCTTGGTTCATTTGTGGGTAGTTTGAAAAAGGTCATAATGACATTTAGTAACTTTTAAAAGGAAACTGCATTCTATATCTAGGAGTCGAACTGATCACAAGTCCATACTGTAATCCATTTGCATCGGCTTAGTGCCTTGAGTTTTAGTGTGAATTATTACTGATTTCATGAACTTAGTGCCTGTGCCCCAGGTACAGAGTCTTATTTTGAGTCTTGAATGATATCTTGGCAATACACCCCGTGAATGGGCGCAAGGACAGAACTCTCCAACGTTTCGAATACGTTGATATCGATTGTAACTAATTAAGACCTTGTATGATGTTATTATTGAAAAGATTATACCTCATTGAGTTTCTTGCCGGTATCTTCTCAATAGAGGTTATTTCCGAACCGTGCGGTAGTCATTACTGTAGGCCTTAATCGAATAAAGACTGGCTTACAAGTGAAACATGACATGTGTGCAGTTTATTTCTATCACCTCAATCGACCTTGAAGATGAGTAAAGCTCGTGACCAAGCTCTGCTACGTGTAAAACCCATTTCATCCTGACACAGCGGGCTAGAAAACCACGTGGTATGTGCGCCATGTCTGCCCACCCCCCCCTCGGCTGTCCCTGACAGGTACATAAAAAGGTGGTATTTTAGTTGTTATCAAGAAGTTAAAGTTGCCAATAAAACAAGTAAACACATTTGCAATTACAAAGTAAAAATCAAGACAATACTCAATATTAACGCTGGTTAACTTTTATTCTTTGATATTTCCCCTTATTTTTACGTTCCCCTATCTGATTCTAAACACTGCATTGTCGTTAAAACTGTAGAAATAGAAAGAATAAAATACCATCGAGCGTAAAAATATCCGTCATGTGGAAGCACCACTTATCACGCACTGCGCTCCATTTCACACGCGCTCCGTTCGGTTTTGCACTTGATGTCGTATCTTTTCGTCCGTTCTCTAGCGCAGACGATACGATTTCTATTCAAATTGAAAACGGATTTTCAGCTGGCTATTCACACGTGTAACGGAAAATAGAAGGTAGGTAGTTCGATGGCGTAGCAATGTTTTTGTTTCAAGAGTTTTGGGATTTCACTGGTTTCTTCATAGCACAGTTTCGGTTTTATTTTCTACTTAGTTTGAATTGACTCCTAGGGAGCTAAGAGCTGTCACCCATTGTGACGTTTGGTGACAGGTGGCCTCCACTGCTGGTTTAATGGCTTCGTGTGTGGAGAGTCTGACCTCCGCCAGTGGGCAAGTCAGTCAGTGCAGTTGTGCAGTAAGTCAGGCTCTCGACAGTTGACAAAATCATCACTACACGGAATGTCAAGAATCCGGAGACGATTCCTGGGGTTAGTCGTATTTTTATGGTTTTCTGTATATTCGTGTTTTAGTGAGTATTTACACTCCTTTGGGACCATCATCATCAGCATCATCTAACGAGTTTCCCAAGCATGGTTTGGTGTAATAGGTTGCGCATATGACACGGAATGTCAAGGTACTGGGTTCGGTTCCCGGGCTATGCTATCTTTTCTGTTTTTTAATTTGATATTAATTTTCAAATGCCTAAATAATGACCTGTTCACATAATATTCGGTGCCAGGGCGATATTGTCTGCTAGGTAGCAAAAGTTGCAGGCAGTAAAAGAACACAAAGCATTACTGGTTAAAACACTGATGACTTATTATTTTTAACAGACTTCAAAAAAAGGAGGAGGTTCTGCGTTCCACTGTATGTATTATTTTTTTTTATGTATGTACATCGATTACTCCGTCAATTGTAGACCGATTTTCAAAATTTGAAAGGATATACTCCTGAGGTGGTCCCATTGTCACCAAGTCATGATCTGATGATGGGATCCCAGGGAAATCGAGGGCAACCCTCAAATTTTACAGGCACGTACTATGTGTTTCATAGACGACCGAATAGCTTAGTGGTTAGAGACCCTGACTATGAAGCTTGAGGTCCCGGGTTCGAATCCCGGTCGGGGCAGATGTTTGTATGATGAATATGAGTGTTTGTTGTCGGGTCTTGGATGTTTAAAATAAGTATGTATTTATCTATATAAGTATGTTTATCCGTTGTTTAGTACCCATAGTACAGGCTTTGCCTAGTTTGGGACTAGGTCAATTGGTGTCAATTTGTCCCATGATATTTATTTATATATTTTCTAAGGTTATTCAAGCATTTGCGTCTGGTAGTCATCATGATGATGAGCTGATGATGGAAGGTACAACTCCTTAGCGGTTAGGAGTTAAATCATTATTCGAAAGGGTATACTCCTGAGGTGGTCCCACTGTCACCAAGTCATGATCTGATGATGGGATCTCAGGGAAATCGAGGGCAACCCTGAAATTTTATAGGCACGTATCATGTGTTTCATATATTTTCTAAGGCTATACAAGTATTTGCGTCCGGTAGTCATCATCTTATGTTGATGAGCTGATGATGGAAGGTACAACTCCTTAACGGTTAGGGGTTGGAGGATAATTCTGAAAATGTTAAATCAACGTAAAATTCTAAAAATCTTAACAAAAAAGTAAAACCGCCTTCAAAAAAAAACCTTAGACAAAAAACGTAAAATAGTCCTCTAAAATAATGATAAATAAATAAAATTCGTTTATTTCGGACAACAGAAACTAAAGCCTAAAGTTTTATCGCCTAGCACTAAGCAGCAGAAATATGAAGTCGGTGCTTCATTCAAAGAATATTCCGCTCGCACCGCAACGACTTCATATTTCTGCTGCTTAGTGCTAGGCGATAAAACTTTAGGCTTTAGTTTCTGTTGTCCGAAATAAACGCATTTTATTTTATTTTATTTATTTATCATTATTTTAGAGGATTATTTTACGTTTTTTTTACTAAGGTATTTTTGATAGCAACACTATGTGCTAAGCAGGTAACTATCCCAACCTTTAAGTTGCCTAAAACAGTTAAAAGTCGTATCTGAAAATTAAATATTTCCACTAATGTCCCAATTTTGTAATATTTTTGTAATTTCTAGCCCAGGGCAAAATTTTACTACACTCATTTACTTAAGTGCATAGAGTATAGAGGGACTCTTCGGTACTCCGTGTTTGTTGTCAACTATATGGCTATATTTCGGGCCAGCGATATGAGCCGCGCACACGGGTGACGCTTAACAATGCCCAAGTTCCTTTTTATAGTCAGTTGCTCGACAAATCGTTGCGTAAAAGTGTCGCATACTCTAAATAAAGGCGACAATCCACGTAGCAAGTCACAGCACGTCGCAGGACCACGTACGTGAGCTAATATAATTTTATCGCCGACAAAGTAGTGGAGCTACGACCGATTTTATGGTGCACTTGAAAATGAAAGGGTTATCGGGACTCAAATGTGCCCTTAGAATTTTCTTAAGAGGTTAGGAATTTTGATGTCATTTTACGTTAGTGAAAAGTTGCTTTTCTGTAATTTCTAGATTAATGAAAACTGCGGTGGTGATCATTTGGTCAACGTTGTTTTGAACTATTAGGTACCATAGGTACGCACTTAACATTAAACGCACTTAACACTTAAGCGTTGCATGTAAGCACTTAACATGCAACGCAGCCTGTGGTCAACTGTGGTCAACATATGTATGTTACTTAATTACCACACATTCATCATACTTACAAGTTTCTAACAACTGTTTCTTTTTCTTACTTTTCTGTTTTTATCATTAATATGTACCAGAAGTCTCTGAGGCACGAGTACGAATATTTGAATCCTGCGTAACGTAATGTTATCGTATCAAAATCGAGAAACTTTATGCTAAATTTTAGTTCCAAATACGCTCACGGGCGGGGGCTGTGCCCTAAGCACGACTTGCCGAATCCTGCGTCACGTAAAATCGAATAGTAAACTATAACGAATTTGTATGACGTTTGGAACAGCGTCGCCCGTGAGCGTATTTGGAACTAAAATTTAGTATGAGATTTCTCGATCTCGATACGATAACCGTAACGTAACGCAGGATTCGACAAGTCGTGCTTAGGGCACTGTTCCAAATATCACACAAATTTCTCGATAACGTTACTACTGTTACGACGCAGGATTCGAATATACGTACTCTGAACTATGCTGCGCTTTGAATACGTAAGAAGGGACCAGTTTAACTGATTTATCTCACTGAATTGACACTGTCAACATTCAAAAGAGCAATGCTTCTTTTCAACTTTAAAAAGTTACCCGAAATTAACTAGCAAAACATCCGCGCACTTGTTTTGGTCACGATTAAAGACAGTCAAAGTTGAGGTTTTAATAACAACAAAAACTGCTGAAATTGGCCCCTTGTCTTGAAGTTGGCCGTCATAATTTTATTACGTAGCTATTCTTTGTCAAAGTTTGCTGAAGAATAAAGTTCTTTTTATTAATTTTTTATGAAGCCCGCGGCTTGTTCAGGTTTAACGGCGGTACATAACTCCATCACTTTAATTTTGTTTTTTCTTTGCAATCTAAACACAATACTTGTCGCTTTGTTTAATTTATTAAAGAATTTTAATAGTGTTTTAATTCAAATTTTACGTTGTACCTAGGTACACTGGTACACACGTCGTAGATTTATCGACAATAATATACGAGTACTATAGTGAAATAAACGGATCATTTACGTATATCAGTCGAGTAGGTATAGCCCGAAGTTTTTCGAACTAATTTATAGTCGTTCCTCTGAGAGCACACGCTTCGGCGGTAGCGAAACGAAATCAATTTTGTCGTCATTATAAAAAAAAAATAGGTAATCGTAATGAAAGCAAATTATTTATTCCTTAATTTCAATAAGATCAGCTGAGGTCGGATAATGGTCAAAGTTGGGTAAGCGCAAGAACTTCCGCCCTAAATTACCTTTTAACTTACTTTGTCACTTGGAGCGGTTAAGAAATCTCATTATCGAAAACCATAAAATAGTCTTCGATTTCATTGTGCCGTGGGTTTACGGCAAATCGTTTGTTTTTCACTACTTCCTTCGATTATTTTTTCTGCTTTTAATTTATTCCTGCATTGGCCCTTGAGGCAAAGGAAACGAAATCCATGCAGCCACCTCTGCCTTATAGTCAAAATGTAAGTATAATTAAAATTTTAGTACATAATAAACCCAAAAAACCTTTAGAAAAAGACTATTATGATGGTGAAAACTAACTATACCAAATTCATTTTGAGTGTTTTTAAGTTAATCTTGCTTAGACAGATAGACAGACATAACGTGACAGGCCTTAGTTTTATTGTAGTGGTATTAAATGACTATTTATTTTTATTACGTCGTGAAGCTAAGGACCGTCTTCTAACTAATCAAGACGACCTAACTTTCTCATGTCAAGTTTTAGTACTGGCCACTGAATTCGAAATTTGACTTTGCATTTTTTTAAACTTCTTTTGCATGTTGCCAGTGCAAAATTATGGTGTACAGCATTGACTTACCAACACGAAAATATGACACCATAACATGCATAACTACGACGCACGTACACATGACACTCACACACATCGGAAATCGCAACTCGCCAATGAGCTCGGCCTTTCTCGACAATATACGGTCGAATCATCCAGCTATCCTGCTTAGCGAGGTCGGCGTGATTGTCACGTATAGGTTTTTAAAAATATACATTTACTTGAAGAAAGGTAATTCTAGTGTTTTTCATATCCGTATGGTTTCTACACGACTTCACGACACACGATGGCATATTTGCAAAATATTAAATTACGCAAAGCATAATAATATTCACAATTGAAGTTCCCATGTCACAAGAAAAAAATGAAAAGTTAAAATTTACTTTGGACCGTTGTGTTGGGTCGTACGAGGTTAAGTTATTTATACCTACAGCCTAAAACAATAGCGCGAGAACTCACGCAAAATTACGCAACAGAAAAACCAGGAGTTACAAGCACATGGTCCGCAAAGTTGTGACACAAGTTCATTAGAAGTTGTCCACAAAGACGGGGATGACCGTTATGAATTTAGTTCGCGCGGTAACTTGGCCCATTCTTTAGTTGCGTTGTGATATAAAAAAATTGGCCAAGTGCGAGTCGGACTCGCGCACTGAGGGTTCTGTACAAAGATTTTCCCGCTTTTCCCCAGTATTTTTAAGTTTCCAGTGTTAGCAGAGCCCTGCTCCTAAGCAAAATGTACGCAGTGTTTGGACATTTTATATTGGTCTACGACATATACAGACAGACATAAAGATTTAAGATTTTGAGAATTTTCCGAGTGGTTGTGCTGAGCTACCTTCATATCAAATTTCAAGTTTCTAGAACAATTGGAAGTAGGTACCCTTCAGGTATTCACAGTACGGCAATTGGTTGATATTAATTTCAGCATGCTACCTCCACGCGTTCCAGAGGAAAAGGGACTTGTCAGACAGACAGTCAGACAGACAGACGGACAACAAAGTGATCCTATAAGGGTTCCGTTTTTCCTTTTGAGGTGCGGAACCCTAAAGCTGAAGAAGACCATCGATTAAACTCGACAATGATTCGAGATTCAGGTGATAATTATTATCAAGAAATATTAACGAGCAATGTGAACAGATGCCCTTCTTCGAAGTCCGAAATTAGAAGTTCGTATTCGAACGTCCCGCTCACGCCAATATAGGTTAACACAAAAGCGAGAGGGACGATCGGATACGAACTTCGAATTTCGAACTTCGGAGAATGGGCTCTGTCCCCTGTCGATGCAGGTTTCCGCTATCCCGCAGACGACAATGAAGTGTCAACTCAAAGTCAAACTACTTAACTATTGTAAAAAATTAACATATAATTATGTATCCTAAATGTTCAAATATTATTTCATTATTGGGTAAAGCTTACCCTGTGTTGTATTTGCTTAGAACTTGTCATAATGGATTTATGTACTCGGTTTTTGTTGTCAGTTTTGTGGCACTAATTAGTGCCAGCGATTAGAGCCGCGTGCACGCCGCGCACGTGATGACAGTCGGGCACCGCTCCCCGCCGGCGGGCTCGCTCCACCGTTCCTGTGTTCAAAATTTTCCCAAGGGCATATCTTGATGTTTATATCAATGACTTGTCATGATTGCAATACGAACACATATTATAATAATTGTATGACGAGTCTGATCATTGGTGATAATAAAGCTAAGCAAATTTAGCTCGAAAATTTGAAATAGGTAAGCAAAAATAAATATAACTGAACTAAAATGTTGAAGCTAATGTTTATTTCACCCGGATAATACCTACAGTTCTTTACCAGATGGACCAAAATACTTAATCAAATAAATGACTGCAACTGTAAACCTGAAAGCTGGAATTGATTATAACATTTTCATTTCGCCAAAAACAAAACCCTTTCCCTCCTAGCTATCATCTCTGAAACGTTTTACAACATCCTAACTTTTTTATGCAACCCACCCAAAATGGATTACTGCGATCGCCGCAGTATTTATTTACGTTCTTACGTGGCTTATCCAAAGGCCCGAGTACGAATTTTCGAATCCTGCTTAACGTAATGTTATTGTATCGAAATCGAGAAACTCCATGCTAAATTTTAATTCCAAATACGCTTCCGGGCGGGCGCTGTTCCAAATGTCATACAAATTTCTCGATAACGTTACTACCCGATTACGTTGCGCAGGATTCGAATATTCGTGCTCGGGCCTCAGTTCAGTTGGGCTGCAATCCATACATTCTGCGGTTTTGCGATAGTCCCGGAATGCTGCTCAATCAACGTGCTTCGTATTGAAGTCTCTAATGAGTGTTGGTATTACGTATTATGCACGGTTATTATTGCTTTTGACTAAATAGATTATGGTTAGTGAACCTGAATTAGAAGTCTAATACTATTTAAAAAACCGCCCAAGTGTGAGTCGGACTCGCGAACCAAGGGTTCCGTACAAATTTGTAGTTATATAAACAGTCCGTCTATCACAATCTTCAAGCTTCCCTTGAACGAATACACGGAGAAAGATTGCCTGATGGAAGTCGGTAATACCGATCGGTAACCGATTCAAGCCTAACAGCGTAAACAGAGAAGGATTTGAATGGAGTAAGTCTTGGAAGAGATACACAATTACGGTCAAACCGAAATTGCTTTAAAACAAATCGCCCCAGAACGCTTGTAAAACAAAAATTACCACCAATTATGAATGCTAACCCGTTGTTTACCATTATAAAGGGTGTCTGGAAATAATTAAACAAGCCTAATGGCGCCCCAAATGCGTTTTGCCGTAATTCCTGCGCCGCGAAACTCGTTCAGTTTTTGTTTACCTCTATTGATGTTAGGTTTGATAATACTAGTGATTAACTTTTTTTTTACTGTTCTTAGTGGTACCCACCCAGTACTTAAAGTATGTATAGTAAATGAATTGAAATTTAAACATTTCCAGGCCCCTATTTCGCCAACTTTACAATTGTCAGTTTTCAATGACAGTTCGGTGTCAACTGATGACTTGAAAAGATTTCGTATAGCGCGCTTCATATTGTCAAAGAAATGTACCTAGTTCGAATTGTCATATAAAACTGACAATTCTAAAGATGGTGAAATAGGGCCTGACCTTTGGTTGGAGTGATTTTAGTGGATATGCTTCTACCCTCTCTTCCCTTTTGGAGACAAGGAGACGAAGAGAGTCCAACATAACCACCAGACTTTACCCAGGTTTCGCGGTACCTACCCGTAACGAGTTTCCACTCTGTCAAAAAAAGTGGTACATACCAAATTTGATTTCGTTCTACTTTTTATTGATTTTATTTTTAATTTCCATTCATATATACATGATTAATTTGTAGCAGGATGATCGTATGGTAGTAAATGCATGTGTATGAAGACTGATGACATCATTTGATTTCGAAAGGGTTGTACCTATTGTCACGTGGCGGTGTAAGTTTGACTGATTTTCGAAAATCGACCATGTCATCACTTGGAACTAAACAAAATAACAACACATAAATAAGAGCGTTTCGTTTGTGCATTGCGTCTGATCTGAAACCGCGAAATATGGGTCCCAAGTGGCAGTATGAGACGTTACGCACACAGAACAGCAAATAGAAGGAAAAGGTATAAGTACCTCGCATGCCAAAAAAGACTAAGAACCTCTACTCGCTGTGAACTTCATTCCGCTCCCGACCGCATTCCGCGTGCGACGTCAGATTATAAAAACAAAATACCCTCCTCGTTATTCAATAACTAACTGTTCATACACCACCAAAATGTTAGAGCTGTTAATCAAAATCAAGGTATTTTCTTTCAACGGTAAGTAACCGTTGTCCTAAAATCTTCGCAAAATGCTACACGCTCGGTTCCCATACAAATCCATAGACTCTTTCCTTCTATCTCGATAATATATACCAAGTTATGTGGTTACACGCTAGATCATAGTGACGTCATTCCATTTCTTTCCATCATCTCATACAAATATTACTAAGGCTAATTCAGACCGTCATTTCAGGGATTTGAATCAGCCATTATGCAGTGCGCAAAACATTTTATTTGAACAATGCAACACTCAACTGAGCTCTTGTGAGCTTAATCAAAATGTGACAAAGTGCTGGGCTCAGTGAAGTGTGTTGGCGATGGAACGATCCATTTAGGAATTATTGGACGTATCTTTACAATAATATTTTGGTTTTGAAAGTGTCACGGCCTCTGTGTCGCTGCGCTCAAAAGACGTCCAAAACATTTTCACAGTACGTTCGTTCACACGTCGCTCTGTCGCGGTGACATTAAATAATTTAATTTCGAATTTAAATAATTGATTGAAACAGGCGTTACTTTGCGGAGGTCTATTCGTATAAAATAGCTAATATACCACAAGTATAAAAAAACCTCAGAAAAAAAAACATAAACTAATCCCTAAAAAGCCATGAGTTTTATGGCCTAGAAGAAATATGAAGTGGATGCGGTGCTAGCGGAATATTTTTGGAATGAAGCACCGACTTCATATTTCTGCTAGGCCATAAAACTCATGGGCTTTTTGGGGATTATTTTATGTTTTTTTTCTGAGGTTTTTTTTGAAGGCGGTTTTACTTTTTGTTAAAAGATTTTTTATTTCACAATTTTTAGTTACGTTAATATTTAAAATATTAACCTCCAACTCCTAACCGTTAAGGAGTTGTACCTTCCATCATCACCTCATCAACACGAGATGATGACTACCAGACCCAAGTACTTGAATAGCTTTCGAAAATATTGAAACACATGATACGTCCCTATAAAATTTGAGGGTTGCCCTCGATTTCCCTGGGATCCCATCATCAGATCCTGACTTGGTGACAATGGGACCAAATAGAAAGTATACCCTTTCAAACAAAAAAATAATTTTTGAAATCGGTATAGCCGTCTTCGAGTAATCGGGGAACATACATTAGAAAATGAAAAAAATAAAATATTCCGACGAATTGAGAACCTCCTCCTTTTTTTGAAGTCGGTTAAAAATAGCTACGTCTGTATAACAAAAGTATGTTTCCATACAACACCGCCGCCTCTACTGCTACACGAATCAACACATGTCATCAATACCCAACTATCACCACCACACTACACTATACGCGAAACGCGTCAGCGTCCCATAGTGTAGTGGTGATAGTTGGATCTGTGTGACAATTATTGTGTTGATTCGTGTAGCTGAAGCAAATCCCCGCCCCGGGAGCAACCCTGAAACGTTGACGCGGAACATAATATTTTACCAGATTTCAGCGCGTTTATTACAACAATCCATCTGGACAGATCGACAGCGCCAGAGGAAGTGATAAATCATGCATGTCTGCTCAGGAAACGTCATGGTATTTTATGGGAGTATTTTTCTTTAGAAACTTTTTAGAAATGGATGGATTTTCTTTATAAATTCAAAGGAATACTTTCCGACATGTCTTTTGGGTGGATTAAAAAATACAGTTAATAAAAAGTAGTTTTGCATCAATCGGATAGTGGCAAACTGATTAAAACACTATCATTATTTTAACAGAGAATTTCAACCTATTCGGTTCTACTAAATTGATTGTTGGTATCTTCTGCAAAAGTCATTATTTTTAATAACTAGATCCAATATTTGTTAATGTATAATATAATGTGTTGTTATTTTGACTGTTGTCATGTGTTGTTATTTTGACTGTTGTCATGTGCTGTTATTTTGACTGTTGTCATGTGCTGTTATTTTGAAATATAATGTATTACTACTAACGTCCTTTAATCCTGCTTCCTTTTATATTACTTATGTTTTTTTCCAATGTCAGGTGCCTGCGTTACTTCTAAAATACCCAGCGGAGCCATTTAAAACCACCTCCTTAAAATGTATCACCGAAATTGTCTCGGAAACGCGGAGCTGACCCAGAAACTGTTTACTTAGATAACCTCAAAATCCCCGCATATTTTTAAACGTAAACATTTACCACGTTCTTGAAAGGCAGACCTTTTTACAAGCCGGCGGAGAATCACAAAACCCCGCTTTTGCATTGTCCTCAAACTCTGACGCATGTCACTCTGTTATTTTGTGAAACTAGTGCGAAATATTGCGATCGTTTACAATACGATGGGAAGAGATGGTGGTCATTTTTCTGCGACTATTGGGCATGAAAGCAGTAGAAAGTTAAACTGAGAGGAAATAACCAATTATTAACTAGTTATTTGCTCCCTTGTTTGTGATGTCATTTGATCCTTTTAATAAAAACTAAGAAAATTCAATGTTTTTTTCTGTTCTTTTAATCGGGTTCCAGTTATTGTTTCTCCCACGTGTGAGTGCAGTTTTATTTTTATTTTTTACTCAGTACCTACTTTATAACAGGACCCCTCTTGGTTGCTTAAATTATACAAAATGAACATCATCCTAACTCAGCCCAAACGACAACTAAATAATTTTTCAGATACCTCCTTGAAATTTCCACATGAAAACGTCAACATAAACGTGAGAATTTGGCAAGTTTTTCATACGAACCCTTTCCATTGAAAACTTGCCAAAGTTTTGTGTGGTTGACAGACGGCTGCGTGAATAAATTATGTTTTAGGGGTCTTTCTTTAGTTGTTATTTTTTTGTTGTTTTAAGGTATGTGAATTTAACATGACTGTGTTCAGAGAGTTTGAATTTCAATTCTAGAACCTTCGTCGCCTAAACGAATGCTAGGCGTAATTTAATTAGCCTGTGGTATATAAAAAATTATCAGCTTTGCTTCAACTGTTGACTGTCTTATAAACAAGAAATTCAAGGCAGTGATATTAGTTTCTCTATCATGCGTCCACCTACATCACCCCTTAAAAACATGCAAAATACTTATACTATAATAAATGCGTGCAAAAGTGTCAGTAGCGCATTCGCTCTTCCATTGAAGCCAAAGAGAAAGTCCGCGGTGAGGCCATTAGTATTAATAACGCCACGTTCGGTCTCATTACACTTGGGGCAGACTCCACTTAGCAACAGCACAACCCTCTTTCTAGGGAGTTAGTGAGAAAGAAGATTAAGTCTAAAAAGGCGAATGAATTTTTATTTCGAAATAAAGGTGTGGTTTAATTAAATCGTGTATGCGGGTACTCATCTAAAACAGATTTTTTCGTTAGACAATAATGAAACCGAGATACTAACCGCGATTACCTTACAGGTATGATGAGCTCCCAATATTTCCAATGCAATTAAACGCGAATCATTTAAAACTGAGATTTTTTCATGTATTTATAATATGATTAGCGTTAATTTATCAATTTAGCAATAACTATAACTTATATGTATATAAGTATGTATTTATCTATATACGTATGTTTATTCGTTGTTTAGTACCCATAGGACAGGCTTTGTCTAGTTTGGGACTAGGTCAATTGGTGTCAAATTGTCCCATGGTATTTATTTATTATTTATTTAACTGGTCAATAAAACAAAAATAAGTAAGTGCTTGTATTGGTACAGTCGAGGTCAAAGATATCTTTAGGTACATTTAAATAAGTTTACACACACTAGGTATGACATTATACTTGCTTGCAAAGCATGTCGCAGTTTCATCTTATAATAACATATAATAACAAATAAAGATTTTTAATTTGTATTTGTATTTGTATTTGTATCTTTTCACTCAGTTTTCACTCAGTCACATAGTTGTGTTTACAACCTTTTTTCATCATTGTGACAATTAAATTATGCACATCACGTATTTATTATGATTTTTATCTTGGCGGATGATAAACTTCATAAGTGGTTAAATTATTATTTGTGTTCATGAGATACTATGGGACATTGTTTCATTCGCGAGACTTTTCGCAATTATTAAGTACGGCTTGGTTCGTCTCTGGAGAGAGTCATAAATCCACTGCCAGTAGGTACCTACATATTACACTTTTATACTTATTAATTAAAGGACCTTGAAACTTTTCTATCCATTAGATTGAATTAATTCATTCCTTAATTTTCAGTTCTCTTAGAGTTCTTAGTCTTACCAACTTATAAACTTTAAAGTATCTAAGTACCTAACATTTTCATATTATACGAACGTTAAGGTTATGTTAATTTCGCTTCTTTTGTTGAAAATAATTTGGTTTAAATATTATTAAAAAAACTGGTCACTAAGGAGCCGGACTCGCGCACCGAGGGTTCCGCTCTATGTTCCACACACTTTACAACTTTTACAACCCCTTTCGGACCCTGTTGCAATAAAAATGAATATTTTTTTAATTATTTTCTATGAGCGAAATACTTGGGTTAGTATTATCAAAAACCGTTACAAATTTTAAGTTGATAGCATCAGTAGTTCCTGAGATAACCACCTGTGACGGTCAAACACATAGACAGACATACTTAATTACACCAAAGGTTCCTTTTTACCATTTTAGCTTGGAACTCTAAAAAGAACCAAGGAGAAAACGTAGTGTTTTCTGCTCCCTATTTCACCAATGTTACAAAATGTCAGTTCACAATGACAATTCGGTGCAAACTTTCACTAAAAAACGCATTCTCCCCAAATTGCATTCACAGCAAAAATTCACACACGCTCGCGCAAAAGCCATTTTAGTCCGAAAGCAATCATTTATAAATAGGTATTAGTGGGTTTAAGAGTTTCTTTACAGCTTTGTCGCCGAGCCATTCAAATGGTAATCGTGTAGGGCCGGGATACGCGAAGGGATGATATATTACATGAACTGAATACATTAAAACGTATTTTTGTTGGCGTGAAACCATTCATGCTGTGGTATGAGTACAAGCGAAACATTTAGGTGCAATGGAAATCACCATTGAAAAGGCTGCAAAAGGGGTTGGTTGAATTTCTCGGTAGTAAAAGATTTCACAATCACCAATCACATTCCGTTAAAAGCCTACAGCTCCGTCTCCTTCATGGTTAATTCTGAACATGTGTGACGGTATTACTCGGGTAAGATGCACGAAATCACAATTAACATATAGATGTGGCACTCAAGCCAGGTTCCTTTTAGTGGAATTACAAAAGACACGTTTAACAAGGCCTCGTGAAGTTGTCCCAACTCCGACTTAACGACACAGAATAAATGAGGAGCTCTAAAACGCGCTTAAATAACAGCGGTACGTACGTTTGTGTTGAGCAACTCCTTCAGGCTGTGGCAAACTGTTGCGTTAGGGCTGTCAATGAGAATAGAAAGTGAAGCGGTGTTTGTACTCTGACAATAGAATTCATTAGCCCGCCCTGCCGAAAGCGACAAAGAGCCGTAGTTTTTATTTGTACGTTGAAAGAAGTGCCCCAAGAATGTTCCGAAGTTAGCAAGGGATTGAAGAGTTTATTCAGTGATCTTGTTCTATTATTCCAACTTACTCCAACTGGTTACTTTTTATACAGCTTACAGAGTTCACTGTAGTAAATTGTTTGGCATTGTAAATATTTTAGTAGCTCAGGACCTTTGGTATAAAATGACAAAATTCCACTAGAATTTTCTGTAGCATTTCATACTTTGTAACTTGAGCTGATTTTTACTATATTCCATTTTATTTGCCAATACAAAATAGCATTGTTATTGAGGTGGGATAGCAAAGGATTAGGGAATACATCGGATCAATCAATAGGGTTCCCAAGTAGAGGATTGCGGTCCATTGTGATCCTTTCCCAACAAATGTACGGTCGGATACTCATTTTGACCTAAATTGGAGATTACTATTAGTAATACCTACCCTTTTGCTTTTCTATTGGAGTCGTAATAAAGATTTTCTCGTGCAGAAATTGGTCGGCGGATTCTTCTGAATGTAACGTAATACTGTATTTATGAAAATGTTAAAGAACTAAAGAGGTTAAAGATTTGAGATGGACAAAATTTATTCATTTAAAAATGAGAAACAGGACTTTGAGTCTACGAAGTTGTAAGCGATGTAGACGCCGAGTTAATACAAGTGATAGCCGATATAACAGTATCTAGTTTGAGCTGTGCCCTAAGCACGACTTGTCGAATCCTGCGTTACGTTACGGTTATCGTATCGAGATCGAGAAATCTCATACTAAATTTTAGTTCCAAATACGCTCACGGGCGGGCGCTGTTCCAAACGTCATACAAACTCGTTATAGTTTACTATTCGATTTTACGTGACGCAGGATTCGACAAGTCGTGCTTAGGGCACTGAACCAGTTTGAGTCTTAGCCTCGTATCAAGACCACAGTTTAGGCGGGTCTCTGCTAAACTTCGATAACTTTATCTTAAGTTCTGTTTATTAATTCTCACCTTAAACCCGTTGAATTTCTAGAAATCATCACAATAACTGTCAAGCCCTTTCAGAAGGTAAGTACTTATTAATTTACTTTAGTTTAGCCCGACATGTTTAGGATAAATTCGTAGTCCTTTCTCGGGCAGCACACGAGGCAGCGAAACAAACACTAACTCTCTCGACTTATTGTATACGTAAGTGACCCGTTTATTTCACTGTGACTTAGTCTCACTGTAGTTTCATGTCAAAAGTTATTTTCGTCGACAGATGTCATGTAATATACTCGTAGCATAATTATAAATATCATGGGACAAATATACACCAATTGACTTAGTCCCAAACTAGGCAAAGCCTGTACTAGACAACGGATAACATACTTATATAGATAAATACATACTTATATACATATTAAACATCCAAGACCCGAGAACAAATATTCGTATTCATCATGCAAACATCTGCCCCGACCGGGATTCGAACCCGGGACCTCAAGCTTCATAGTCGGTATTTCGTAATTCGTATACCATTGCGCCTTAAAATAATACATCAAAGCCGATTCCCCAATAACTTCGTGCCCATAGATAATCGTTCGCATCAAAAACACATCAATTATCTAACTCCCCGAAAGAAATAAGTTGTAAACAGGTGTTTATAAACAGTTCGCATCGATCACCGTTTTTGCCGCGTCTTCCAAGACAAATGAAACCTTTGTTCGGGCAATCTATCTCCGGGAAACACGTCGTTTTCAATACTTACTTATGTCAGATGGTTAGTGTGCAGAACGGCTGTTTATTATTACTACGGATACAACTACAGCGCTAGAATTAAGTCCGTCCGTGTACATAGCTATAAGTTATTTAAGTAAATAAAAGGTCTTCTTGTCCATTCTTTCATTCCAGCGTACCTAATAGGTGTTCTAAATTAAATATTAAACCTAAATAGATAAATATGTAATGAATAGGAAAGAACAAACGGACGACTATTAGATACACAAGAACATCAAATCTTTCAAGAAAGTGTCGGATGTGCATGGTTTCAACACTCTGAATAAGCATAAACTTGCCGTCCCTAAATTTCGTCTACGAAAAGTCAGTAAGTCTTTTTTGGGAAATTGCGTGAGGTTCTACAATAAAGTGCCTGTAGATGCATGGGAATTGCCTCACAATTCATTTAAAAGATACATAAAGACCGCTCTCTTGAAAAAAGCATACTACAAAGTGGATGAATACTTATGTGATGGCACCACCTGGCCAAGGCTGAAAACAGAAGATAATTAGGACATCAATGCGACTTGGCTGCGTCCCGAAGATATTCGTGTATGGTGTCCGGCTCTGTTGCCGTTGTCCGCTGCGTACTAATTGTAAATTATTGACAAAAATAATGGTTTATTTATTTGACATGATGACATGAAATGTATATTTCATCAATTTTTGTTATTTGACATTTGGAGACCATATACATCTCCAGTTTATGTATATGTATTATTATACTTATTATTTGACCGTGTAGGCGTTTTACACCTCTGCTGATTTTAAATTTAGTTTAAATTGACCCTAGAGACTATACATCTCTAAGCCATTTAGATTAAGTATTATATTAAAGTATTAATTCTGGGACCCTATACATCCCTTTGTAATTTAAATTTTCACAGATATTTGACCTGGAGACCCTATACATCTCCTGCTCAATTAAAACGTGCCAGTAAAGTAAAGTGTTCTGGTTTTGCTGTTTTAATAATTACTTTTTACACTTGTTTCTAAAATGCGGTATTTTTTTTTCTCTCTTAATCTTTTAATGACAGAGTGAGGTTTCTTTGTGTAGTTTGTCTGTGGTTGCGTATTGTAAGAGCTAATGTAACTTGTTTTTAGAAAAAATGACTTTGTGCCAAGTTTCTTGCGGCGCATTCTTCTTGGCAATCATGGTCTTTCCGAAAGCGCTGGTAGACTCAAAAAAAATGACGTGTAAAAGAGCATTCAACTGCCTATTTGCTGTATAAAATTTTGAATTTGAATTTGAATTTGATACGCACAGTGCAGGCATCGAATCGCGACTGATGGCGACCGCGGGGTGCGCGCATTTTATATTTATACTCCGGGTGTGGGGGGAGAGGTACGTAAATATAATCGTGATGCGCGCGCCGCGCGCGCTCAGTCGGCGCAAGCCGTTCAGACGATGCTATCTACAGCGGAATGAAATAACAAATAGTTAATAAATACGTAAGTTTCAATACTTTTAAGCCAAATTGTAGATTTGAGATAATTTAAGATTATTACACAATAAAACTGATGTGTGGTGGGAGGAGTAGAACTTGGTAGTGGGGATAAGCCACCGTATAAAAGAGCACAGGTTGCCGTATAGAAACACTTACAATTCATTTACCAGACAAGCTCCGACACAATAATATGTCGTCCTGCCAAATACCAAGCTCTACTCTCGCCCCAGCTTGAAGTAATCGACTTTCGCGTTTTTCTTCGAACCAAATAGGTGCATCCCGCAGAGTTACAGCCGTGTACCCGTATACCAACAACTATTTGTTTGGGAAAACTGAATTATGTACCTATCAACTAAAGTCCTTTTTTTAAATTTTTAAATGATGGTGTGGCGACCGTCTTTCCAGTGACTACACCGGACTACGACGCCATATTGTTCATGTATGACAGATCATAGATGTCAGGACAACTCCCGCCATATAGAAGGTTGCGCCCTCGCACCTATTGAGTGTGACGTATAATTATTAAGATGGTACTTATTCGTTATTATAAGAGTTATAAGAATAAACTTGTTATGCTGATTACGAGTGTCACTAACAACATCTGCCGTTTATTACTTACAAGGCGTATAGCTACGCCAAAATCTACACAGTCAGGACAAGAATTAGTTAGACGTAACGAGACAATACCAATTGAGTTAGTTTCTAATGAATAAATTCACAACGGTGTTCGTAGTCGCAAGCAATAGTGTCTTTTCACAGTACAACCACTTTTCAATTTGGTATTTCAATGCTGAAACAATGCCCTAAGTGTAATCAAAAAGCACAAAATACGTCTCGATCGCGTTTGCGTTAAAGTGTCAAATAGTATGAGAATTGTTAAACGCGAACGCGATCGAGACATATTTCTTGGCATAGTCGGCGATTACACTAGGCGCTCTGAGGTCAACGCAACTTGTCACCTTTGAAAATAACAGCACAGACCCTGCCGAGTGCACCAATCTTTCATCATTCATTCTTGTGTATATTAGTTGTAGACCTCAAATGCTATCGCAAATCTGTTTTGTTAGTAATGAGTAGTTCGTAATTTTATTATTTATTTAATCGTAGTCCAGTTGAACACAGCAAGTCTGCCGATTGACCAATTTGACCATCGTATTTGGTGGCAGTGACTGACGACGGCCAAGTATGCTCGATTTTCTGCACAGAGGGTCGAGCACGACTTTACGAATGCTGCGTAACGTTACGGTTATCGTATCGAGATCGAGAAACTTCATACTAAATTTTAGTTCCAAATACGCTAGCGGGCGGGCGCTGTTCCAAACGTCATACAAACTCGACAAAGTTTACTATTCGATTTTACGTTACGCAGCATTCGTAAAGTCGTGCTCGACCTGGAGTCCCACGCTTGCAAGCAGTGCCCTAAGCACGACTTGTCGAATCCTGCGTTACGTTACGGTTATCGTATCGAGATCGAGAAACCTCATACTAAATTTTAGTTCCAAATACGCTCACGGGCGGGCGCTGTTCCAAACGTCATACAAACTCGTTATAGTTTACTATTCGAATTTTACGTGACGCAGGATTCGACAAGTCGTGCTTAGGGCACTGGTGACTCTCGCCCTCCACATTTGTGCGTAAATACTCGGCTTCGACCACAACTGATTATCAGCCTCTTTAACTGGAGCTAGTTTTTCCTGGGGAGTAAGATTCCTGGTGTTTTCGCTTTGGGGTTACTTTTGGTCACCACATTTTTGGGTGAGTTTGCAGCCTATTGGAAAAGAACAGCTTTCCGTCATGATAAAGTGACTGCTCACGAGCTCTATCGCAATCACATTTACCTGCATACACGAAGCTAATAGATTCAAAGCAACGTATTGTTGCACTGCGATTATTAATTTACTTTTCCGTGAGTGCTTATTCTTTATTTTAATTCTGTTGTGTAATGACTAGGTGTGCGAAGTCGCAAGTTTAATTCTCGTCACTCGTTCTAGCTCTGTAGTTATGAATGTGTTGTGTTTTTAGGGTTCCATTTCCTCAAAAGGAAAAACAGATCCCATATAGGATCACTTCGTTGTCCGTTTTTCTGTCTATCTGTTTGTAAGCAAGACCCTTTTTCTCTGGAACGCGTGGCCTGCAATCCCTTGAATCTGTGAAAATATCAAACATGTAAGTCAACGAAATTAAAAGATACAGTCCTTAAAACGGTGTTTCTATACAGCAAAACTTGCCGTGAAATGAAAACTGACTTCTAGTTGTTGTAGCACAACTAATAAAATAAATCTAAAATTCTAAAAAATGCATGTCTGTTTATTTGGGTCAGTAACCAATATAAAATGACCGCACACTGAGAACATTTTGCCTAGGAAAAAGCAGGAAAGATCTTCGAGGATCAATTCCCGTGATAGACAAACTATTACAAATTTGTACGGAACCCTCGGTGCGCGAGGAGGACTCGCACTTAACCGGTTTTAGAGTTTTGTTTTTTATGCATACGCTCTCTAATTATGCAAAACAATAATGCACTACTTACTTAACTGTTGAAAAAAAAATTCACTGTATTAAGCACCGGCACTGCATTAACCGGGTAGTTTTGACGTAACGTGCAACTGTGTAATAAAAATGGTTTTGAATAAGTAAAACACCAACCGTAAAAAATAACTTGCTTTTCAGTCGTTTAAAGATTTTTTTTCTTGGTTGTTCTCCGGTAGTTGTTTCGCTCGGAAATCGCAGCGTTAGACGCATGCGATCAACTTTTGCCTTGCTAGTTCAATGCTGCGTTCAACGCGTAAAACAATGTTTGGTAATTAAATTACTATTCTGATGTAAAATGATCTATTGTGCGTTAAACGCATCGCTCATCTACCGTATAGTAGCGTTAACGCGTAACACAACCTGGCATTCGATGACGCCTACTAGTCAACTGCAAATCTAACCAAAGACTTTTTTTAGATTGTGATTGCGGTTAATTTATTTGCAATTTTATGCAGCTCTTTCGCACACGAAATAATGTGTCAACGGCATGCATGTCAAATTTAACGCCTATTTATTTTAGGTACCGGAAAAATAAAAACAAAATTGAAGCTCAATCAACCCATCATCATCATCATCAGCCTACTTACGTCCCACTGCTGGGCACAGGCCTCCTCTCAGAATGAGAGGGCTTGGGCTATAGTTCCCACGCGGGCCCAGTGCGGATTGGGAACTTCACACACACCATTGAATTGCTTCGCAGGTGTGTGCAGGTTTCCTCACGATGTTTTCCTTCACCGAAATGCTCATGATAAATTACAAATGTAATTTCGCACATAAATTCCGAAAAACTCAGAGGTACGAGCCGGGGTTTGAACCCACGACACTCTGCTTGAGAGGCCATAGGTCAAACCACTAGGCTATCACGGCTTCACCCAATGAACCTATGTTCGCACCTAAATAACTAAAATAGTGAACGCTTTTTAAATCTACTTTTCTAATAACGCCAATATTCCCTTCTCAAAAAACCACCTACAACATTTCGCCACACTTCAAACTTTATTACGGTGAACTAACTCTACGAGTACTCCCAAGTTTTCCATCATTTTCCTTCGTAGACTTTGATCTTCAAATTCAAAAATCCTATTAAACCCTGGAACCATTTCATCGCCCGATAGCAAAGGAGAAGTTGGTCGTTGTCGCCATAGGTTGCATTCACAAGTTTTATTAAGTTCTCACGTCAAAGGCAGGTACCGCGATATTTCGAAATTCGGTAACTAGTTAGAACGAGTTTGCAGACTCAAAGGTACGGTTGAAGTGGCAGCTTAGCTTTCGTGGTTATTTGCATTAGGTGCTTGGAATACTATATCAACAATGGTATGTTTCAAGATGTAACGTAGGAAGTGATATTGGAGCTCTTTACCTGCCCACTTGAATAGGAAATGGCTCTGACGATATTGTTGCGAATTTTGATTTAAAAAATAATTGCGAGCTTGTTTTTACGGTTGCGAACCATATCTGTAGCAATCTTAGCGCCATCTGTAATTCAGTAGGAGGACTTGTACCGACTCTTAGCGCCATCTAGTCCTCGAATATACTTCTAAATGCCGTTCTAAATCACGCTGACTAAGTTTCTCATCAAGTCGTTTGCAAAAAAATACATCTGCCAACTCTCTTCATTCGGACTTCAGTCCCCAGGCACAACATCTGCATGGAGAGAGATCTCTCTATTGTTTTCCTCTGTGTGGAGGACCACAAATTGAGAGAGATCTCTTCCGATGCTAAGTAGAAAAAAAGCACTGCAGTTTAAATTTTTATCTCTTGTAAAACTTAGATTACATGGCAATATTTCAATAAAATAAAATGACAAGTTCTCTGTGACTGACGCGTCCTATGATGCAGATAATCCCTTTACCGATACTGCGATACTGCGCCGGAAACCGCCCGTCCGGCGACCGTCATATCAAATTGAAATATTCTCTTTTATTTCATGCTTAATATGAAATTTGTGAATTCATGTCGAATTTCACTTATTGGAAACGTAACTGAATTAACGCTTGCTTGTTGATCTTGATTTATTGCGAAAGGTTTTCGTTGCTAGCCGTACCTACACTAAAATTAATTAAAATTTGTGAACTGTATCTACGAAACTTTTGCTAGGTCTAATCTATTCTAATAAGCCCGGTATTTTTTGTAGTTCAAGTATTTTACAGGTTGATAGGTTAGGTTCGATTTCAATTCAATTCAATTAGATTTCAATGTAGCTAGTAGTTTTGCTATCTGTAATCTTACTAAGGGAAAATGCATAGGCAGTCAGCGGATGGCAGTTACAATGCAGTCTGAATGCAGTCCGTGTAACGGCCCTTTACACCACATCATTATTTTCATTTGACGCTTCATCTCAATTATTTGACAAAAAATGTGTTTACACATTTTGTTAAAGCTTGTTTGCCCTATTTCTTTTTTATTAAAACGACCTACAGCACATTTGAATTTCTGATTAGGGAATAACTCGGAGGAATTTCTGCGCTTGCCAAGTCAAGGGCAATTAGACGTTATTGATTTTGATGTGGTATGCTAAGGTGCAATTACTGGAACGCAATCATTCTGGTAGCATGCAAAATTGCGGGTGGTAGGAACACCGGGTCACTCGCTACCACCATCTTACTCGGTAATCCTGCCGCTAAGCAGCAGTGCTTGCACTTTTGTGTTCCGGTGTGGAGAGTAAGACAGCCGGTGTAATTACGGGTACAAGAGGCATTTCATCTTAGCTCCCTAGGTTGGCAACGCATATGCAAACCCTTGGGGTTGCGTGTGTCCATGGCCAGTGGTGATGACTTACCATCAGGTGACCCATTTGCTCGTTTGCCTTCCTTGTCGTATAAAAAAAACTGCATTAAAGAGTCTCTATACGAGCCTCATGCAAACAGACGAATCAACTTAGACGTGTAATTTTAAATACTAGTTATTTTCATTTTTATGGTTTCGTACCTTAAAAAGAAAGATGGAACCCTCATTTGTCGGTTTGAAGTTAATCTAAACTTACGTACTTCCTATTAATTTAGAATCATGAAATTTGGAATGAACCAAGGTAGGTATCACAAGTCAATGAAACCATCCTAAAAATATTACATACGGCTAGTGTTTTTTCCAGATTTACAGTTTCATTTCCAACCAGGGGTTTGGTAAATAACACAGTCAATCGCCCGATATAAAGGCAACTTTATCCTTACCTTATTTTCATTTCAAAAGTATTAATTATCATAGCAAGATTTCTGAATATTTCCACAGAATAAATGGTTGCAAAATTGAACTACCACTAGAACAAATCTGCCAAAGAGCTATCCAGCCCTCAGAGCTCAGGTATAAGTAAAGGTATCCCACTGTTTTAGTACCTTTAATTAGGGTAATGCTCTGGAGAATATTTTTTAAGCCCAACTCCCAAAATGGTAGTACAACCCGATAATGGGTGACCCGTGTTCCGTGTTACGAGAGTGATTCACCGCCCTCCACAGTTGGCTCACAAACAGTAGGTATACTGGCTTATTATTAAAACAATAGCAGTTTTAATAATCGTTATTAAAACTATAAATAAATAATAATTATTGTTTTAATTTCACTAGTTGGCTCATTATTTCAGTGATTTCAAGGGTTTCTTTCGTAGTTTTCACGCTTTCAAAATTACATAGACAAAGACAAAGTTAAAGGTTTTGACTATGTGACTTTCTTAGTTTTCACCAGAAGCACAGTAAACGTATGAATTAAGTTTTCAAAATATATATTTACCTCATGATGATCACGATATTATACCTATTTATTCAATGTAGTAGGTATTTAACAATACAATTGACTCTGCATTGTGTTCTAAATTCTACTATGGCTGAGCCCCTCTCTCCTGTAATCCTCTTTTGCGGTGTATTTCACAAGCCATCTGGGAATATTTCACACAACCTCCCGGCTCGCCTGGCCCGTCTGACGTGGTCAGAATTAAAAAACAACCCCGTTAATTTTATCACAATACGTTTTTACTCCATGCAGGATATTTTATAAAGAAAATCACCAACACTTTTCAACACAATTTTATTGTTTCATTACAATTTCAGCCTTGCTTTTATAAATAGTATATTACATTATTTACATCACAAACATCATCTTCATTCACCTTTAGAGTACAAATTGCGTATAAATTTCGAATTTCTCGTTAAATAATTTCAGGGTTACATGAAGACAGATATGATAAAAATACCAAACCTTTATTATTATGATATTGCAAATTACAGTTTCAATAATAATACAGAAACCGGATCCAATGACGAAAGTAAATATAACTTGGACCCTAAACTAACTCCTTCTTATTTATAACAACGATCATAACATTCTCAGATTGTTATCTGTCGAGCTACAATCGCTCTTCTCGTACTGTCATTGTCTCGATAATCCTAAACTATTGGCTATCTGTGAACATCTGGCTACAACTTCATCTTGTAGAAGACTAAAAGACATTGCTATTAATATAAGTCCAAAAACTAGGTATGCACAGCATGCTATCATTTGAATGTATTCACTTTTAGAGTTCTCCGTTGTTTGTTTTGAAGTAATGAAGCTAGTGGGTACGAAGTCTCCGAAACCTATGGTTGCTAGAGCTATGAAACAGAAGTAGGCTGCGTCGAGGAAGCTCCAGTTTTCCCAAGCGGAGAAAACGGCGGCTCCAACGCAGACGTAGGCTAAGAGAAGAAAGAGCACAATGCTGACGGGCACGTGACAGTGCTCGATGCCCTGGCTGATGTGATGCTGAACGCTCGTGGAGACGCTGCTGCTGGGAACGGCACAGCTCTTCGACTTGTTCTCATCCTTCCAGATCAAAGGCACTCGTGATGGCGTGTCGTGGGGACATATTCTGTAAAGAAATAAAATAAATTATATTTAAAGCGTTTACGTTAAAATATACATAAGAGAGTGTAGGTAAATAAATGCAAATCTCGCATGATGCTTATTGTGAAAATGATATAAAATGTTTTTGGTAAAAATATCAAGGAGGAAATCGGTTTAAAATCAGTTCAATCGAATGCTTCGATTAAGACATGAAAAACTTACATGATAAGCATGGTGAGAATCTGACTGTAAAACATTGCTATAGCATTATGCTAAATGGTGTCTACATTATTATTACCATTGTCTATTTTCACTCACGTCTCATCAGGATCCTCAGAGTCCTCCAAGTCCTCCTCGCTCCTGTTCGGCAGTTCCCCACACTCCTCCGCTATCAGCTGTTCTATGACGGCACCCCTCGGCCTCTGGATGGTGCTCCGCCCTCTGCCTCGGCCGGGCCCGTGGACTGTGGCCAGGCATTTCATACTGCCTGTAGTCCGCTTGCGGTCTAGGGTCTGAGTTTGAAGTGCTGAAGATGTGTGCGGTTCTGGATTGAAATAAATTGATTATGTTGTAGTATCAACAAGCTTGTAACGACTGGGAATCTACTCTACTTCTAGCTTAATACAACATTAATTGGTGTAATTTGGACTTTAGGCGCAGATAAGTATGAGCACCATCGAACTTTAGGAGACGCAATAATGGACCGCAATAAAATTGAATTATGACGGTCCTTTAACCATTGCTAAATTACCCTTAGCAAAAGCCTAAAGGCTAAGCTCTAGGTATATACCATCAGTCAAGACACTGCATTTACAGCTTCGACACATAATGTCTATGATTTAGCAGTGTTCAGCCAGCAGTGACTGATGATAAAATACCGTTGAAAACTGTCGAGTTACTAGTACTAAGCTCTAAGAATCAAATTAAGTCCAACATACCATCAGCCAAGGCACTGCGCTTGACGCGACCCAGTGTCGCAGACTTTGGGCTCGGTGGCGCGCGCTCGAACACCTGTGAGTACTGGCCCCGCTCGCCGGCCCGAGCGCGGACGGTACCGATCCGGTGCCGGGGCGGGAACGACGTGTACTGGTTGTGCTCAGCCGGCTGCGGCAATAAGCGTTGCTGCTCGTGCAGTTGGAAGTGGTTTTCCATCTGAAGACACGGATGGATGAGTGATGCTTATACTTTGATCAGGTAGACGTTGCAAAATAGGGCTTATGCTGATGAGGCAACTTTACTTTTACGGCTATTGTATAAGATGGTACACCAGGGGGGCTAGCACGCGTGCCATTTTGTCGCTTGTGTGCGTCCTTCACTGATTTCGTCACTATGGACGCACTGCGCGACATGCGACAAAATAGCGCACCGTGCTACATGTGCAGATCGGCAGCATGATAAAGAATAATCTCTTAATCAAAACTGTTAGTTGCTGGTTACTTTAACTTGCAATTATGTTCATATTTTGTCTGGAGATCTATACGTGGGCAATAAACGGATTTAGATTTATGTCTTGCTTGTGGACATGACAAAAGTTAATGGGTCTATAGCCGATATTTTTGGCACCTGGTCAAGTTTTAGATCCTTTAGATGTAGGTAACTTAAATATGAAACTGCATATTGGTGCATACGCTGCTTACGGCTTAGTATCCAGCTGCCGGAGCCGAAACTTAAATAGTCTAGAAGGCTTTGTTTGCATTTGTAACACAACTGTAAGACCGTTATAATAGTATTTGGATATCTACCTCTTACCAAAATAGAACAGTTTAACGCTTATCCTAGATGAACAAAATATTTATCTCACCTCTCCTTCCTTCCTCCATGTCTTCGGCGCTTTCTTCTTAGTGGCACTCAGCCAGGCCGTTCGTGCCAGGCGTGCCAGTGATGCCCCTAGCCCTGCCAAGCATGCCAAGGTCAGTGGCACGCCTGCTGCCGCGTAAGCTACCGTCGCTGCTCTGCCAGCTGCCGTGCGGGGTGACACGTTGCCATAACCTTGACATGACAAAGAAACGGACGCTCATACCGTAAGCCATAAATCACTTTTTTGAAGGTAATGTAACATTAACAGGAACAATAACTGGCAACACTATGTCTTAAGGGTAGTACTAATGGGTGGGGAAAGCCTATAAAACGGCCTGCATCCGTCTCCATGGGCACTCTCTCGATTACTTACTTGAGACTAGATTAGAGGAACCTATGCCAAATTGTTGTAAGATTTATTAAAGTTCCAAGTTTTCTATACTACTTTGTTTTACTTCAAAGTAATAAATTCTAAAAATCATCCCTGTCTAAAGTCGCTGTAAAGTGGTTTTACAGTAATAGCAGCTGTAAAGCACGTACTGGCTACTAGATTTGCATGTTCCTCCGTGACCTTAGCTTACAGGGCTCAAGACAAATTTCAGCTTCTTTCAATCGAGATGGTTCTTAGCTAAGTTTATTAATTTTTTTGAAATTGTTTCTTGAGAATTGGACTTTTAAATAGTGAAATAAATAAATCACTCAAGTTATGTCAGTCGAGTATAGCCCGATATGTTTCGGAGTAATCCGTAGTCTTTCTTCCGCGACCACCATCAGCGGAGTTGGAGTTGAAAATAAAAATATTGAGTGTTTTTCAACTTTTGAGTTGGTTAGGTTATTCACACTATGGCAGTATTTATGACAGTGATTTATTACGAAACTTTATTCGTTCTCTTAACATTTTACTTAAATGCTTTAGGTTAAGCTAATTGGCTAGTTTACTGAAGTGTCAAAATTTTATGATTGATGCTGTAATTGTTTTAATTCACTCAAATGGAAAGGCTTAAACTCCAATAGTCCGATAACTTCACAAATGAAGTAAATTCACTTGATTAAGTTTTGGATGGCATTTATAATGTTTACAAAATTGATTGCACTTTTTGGGAGAAGAAAAAGGCAACGCTGCCAGCCTTTTGGCAACCATGCCACGGGGGCCTTATTTAGATTTAATTTAGTTTTAAGTTTTAGTTTAATTAGTTTTAGCTTGGATTTAATCTCATTGAAAATTGCTTTTATTATATCGATAAGTAATATTTTAAAAAAAACCATTTAACAACTAAGTAGTACTCGTACAGGCAGTTGTGTAATTACAGTCACCATCATTGTTATAAGACGGAGCTAGAATGTTGCTCAAAAATACCAAAATAATCACTCGGCAATGACGATTGGATTTTCGCAAGCAGCCGCACCGTCTGATAGGATAGAAATATCATCAGTAGTTGCTAGGGAAAATATAAAGCAAAGAACTGACCTATCGTGGTTATTAATGTGATGCAGTATATGAGCGCTCCCGAGAAGGTCCACTTGGAGTCCAACGCCAGCTCCTGGGGCTGCACCTCGGGCGCCTGTCTCGCCGCAGCCACTATGGAGGACTCGAACTTTCGGAGCTGTTCGTGGACTAGACGAGTCCAATTCCGCTCGTACAGGACGTTCAGGCGTTCTGAAAAGAGGACAGAAAAAATGTATAAACCCCACTTAATTCCTACTAATATTATAAATAGGAAAGTTAGTATGTCTAGGTGTTTGGATCGGCTGTTTGTTACCCAATCACACAAAAACGGCTGGACGGATTTAAATGAAAGTTAGAATGGAGATAGCTTGTATTCTAGATTAAAACATGAAGATTTGGTGGTACTTAGTAATAAGTAAGTAAGTAAACACTTTATTGTACAAAAAAAGGACAAAAACACGAGTAATAAAGGTAATGCAAATCTAAGTAATCTTCGATTTAAATAAATATAGATTTCGTATATAAATCTTTATCTTATATTTAAAATGAATAAGTAGATGCTTTTATTTCGTTTATATGTTTTTCACAGATATTAACAAATAAGTATAGTATTATGTTTATAATATTATTGGGAATAAATTATAGATAAAAATCTGTTATGATGTTTAAGTATAATTACAGAAGCAAAGTTAGGACCCTCCGGGAAAGGTGTTTACAAGATACTTTAATGTTAAAATATAGCAACGCTCTTTTTGGAACAAGAACTAAACAAAATATGCCTTAATATATAATGAGTTTTATCGTTAGTGTTTTTAATAAACAATATTTTTCAGAAGTTTAAAATCTCTTTAGTTTTCTTTACAACAGATCAAAACCGTTTATTTTAATCATTACAAAATAAACTTTATCAAGCGTTAATAAAATACCTTATTTCTATGTTCCTTAGTAATTGACACGTTTAAATCAATGATAAACCTTGCTGGGTCAAGACGTCGCGCTGAAAGTCGCAAAAATTCCTGTCTCACTTAATAATCCGTGAAATTTCTCCGAACCCTCCTTCGTTAAAGCTTACAAATTGCAGTAATAAAGCGTTACAAAAATCATCCCATGAAAAGGTTTAGAGGGTTCCGACTTATGTAGGAAATTAAGTACGTTTAAAACTCACACAATTTTTCTTACATATGAATATAATGTAAATTCGGGGTAAAAAGAAACCACAAATTATGAGGAAAAGTTACTGTTTTTATTTTCAAGATGTTTTTTAAGCTTTCGAGTCAGGAAGCTAGCATAAATAAAAAAATATCTTTGTATTCGTATCGAACGAAGCGATACGAAAGGAAGTTGTCAAAAAACGTTGCCGTCGAATATCATTACAAATGAAAAAGGTTCTCGCAAAAAGAGTTCCTAAAATAGCCATCGAATAATTGCAGGTCTCAAGACAAGATCTTCACAAGAGCCCATTATAACTTCGATGTTCCGACACTTAAATTAACGATGGCCGCAATCACCGCCCTGTTTAGTTTAATCAAAAGTTAAAAGAACCATTTAACTCTTAAGAAGTCTTCTTGAAATTTGTGCCTCCGTCCTTTGTTGTGGCCAGGATCGGATGAAGGGTTTTCATTTGTCAATTCTAGACGGCGACTCGTAACGCTGTACAGCTGAACTTCGTTAATAAAACACGTTACAATTAAACGTAATGCGGAGGGTGTCGTTGGCACATTATACCATGTCAAGGCAGTGACTGTCAAATTAAGTATGTCAAATCAAAGGTAACAGATTCTCATCAGTAATTTACTCCATCAAAGTGCGCCTCTAGTGATGCGTCGCTTATAATTAGTCATACAACTTTGTATAGAAATGGATGGTTATCGTCCCTATATATCTGTTCCATCGGCATCGAATCAAACTATAAAATATTTTCTTTGTCCCGCTGATTAATCTGTCAGCGTTTGTTTAGGTATTTTCCTGACTCAAATCACATCCTTAAGCTAAAATTGTTTCATTAGTCGGATTTCTCCCGCCTTTTCTACGTGATCGGTCTTCTAAACTTCTAATTAAAATTCCAGTCGATAACAAAAGTATAAACAAGCTTTTGAAATATCGGACGCGGCGCTGATTGGCTCATTCGAGAGTTTAAACGTAAGTTTTGAAACTGAAACGTGATTTCAGTATCATCAACTAAATTGTAGTCGTGGGCGTAAATCGACGTAAGTATATACGAGTACATGAACAAAACCAGTATAATCCGATTCGTGATAATTAAATATCAACAAGATTCAAACGTGTAAGTACATTAATATGGATAATTGGAATGTTATTCATTTGATGCTTACTGAGTTTTTGGATGAGCTGTCGCCTCATGGATTATAATTAGAAATAATAATTAATTTCCGGTGCGCTAAAATATCTGACATTACTGATGAATTGATTCTGGTACTGACTCTGTGTTCGTTTTCTATAATTATAATGTGATGTGCCTATTGTGTACCTATTACAATTGAACACAATACAAAACAAAAACTTTTTATTGAACAACACATGTATAACAAAAAAAATAGAACAAAAGGTACAAAGTAAACATAATGTGGCAATAATAAATGACTTACTGATACAAAACGGTCAGTATTCATACATCGCAATTACAGGGGTGTTTATCGGACACATCGGTGTTTATAACTGCTAAAAGTATATTACAATAGTACCTAGTACATTAGTATTACAATTTACATAATTAGTAAATCGTAATACAAATAATAATAATAATTTTAATAATTAAACTTATTTATTCAGGCATCAATCCCATTAAATTAAATTAGATTTATAATTACAATGACAACAACAGTTATGAATACAATACACAACATTATAATTTGGTGCAACAATAATAATAATAATAAATGTCAAACCCTGTCATGTCAACTCATCAATTAATTCATTAATTTAAAATTATTCGTATCGTTAAATTTAAAAATTCAATAGTTAATTCAATAGTTAAATATCCAAAATCAATTCAAAATATGTCAAATCACACTAAATTAAATATTCAGAGCTGTCATGGCAAGGTGACACGTATCGCAAACATTCCTGACTAGTTAATTACCGGAACCATTCACTCTTTCCATGAAAGACCAGTGACGTTTTCTTAACAGAGCAAAAAAGTCGTCTACTCGGTTCGAGGCAAACATGCCCGACGCACTACACCGCCAGAGTAGTTTGAGCATGGCACGAAACGCGTTATTATATTGTACTCTTAATGTGTTAAACGATCACTTGGTGTAATTGTACCATAACTGGCTCGTGTAAAACGATTGACAGTACGCCCCGAACAAAGTGACCTTAACTTCATCTGAACATTCAGCAAAACGTCGCGCTAGCATATTGCTCTTCACAGAGATGGCACGACGCTGTCTTTCCAGATCCATGTCATCCGTCTGTCTATCCGTAAGAATATGACCTAAGTATTTGAAGGAGGAAACGACCTTTAATTCTGCTCCAAGCAAAGTCACCGGCGCTACGATATCCGGCCCCTTATCAAATTTAAAAACCATGAGTTCCGACTTCCTAACATTGTACTTGAGTCCTTGAGAGGCAGCATATCCCTCACATACAGCCACCAATTTTCTCATTGCACTAATGGAAGGGCTCAGAAGCGCCATACCTCCTAATGTACTACTACACTAATGTACTTACTAGGTACTTTGTTATAAATACCTGGTACCAGAACTGTAATGATTTAATTGTTTTTTCATCACACTTGCTCGTAAAGCGTCGTATTGTACGCAGGCATACTGAAGGACAACGGCCTAAATCATTCCTACGGGAGTAATAGGTAATTTGTAATTTTCCCAAGGGAGTAATGAGGTTAGTTTTAAAAAAATATAGCGTTCACTCGTAGGTAAGTAGGTATAATATGTCATTCCACACTAAGGAGGTTTTAAATCAAACATGGTTTTTTACGTTTTCTACAAGTATTACTTATTTTAAACGTTATTATTGTGTTTTAAAACTATTTGAGTTTACTTTGCAATTACTTCAGTGAATTTTATTTTATTTTTATGTATGGATGGGCTTTCGTCTTTCCAGTTTCTAAACACGTTTTTATCATTATCTGTGGAAGTACTGGAAGTCTGAAGCCTCCATTGAAAAAAGTTGACAATCTCAAAACTATTATTTGTTGCCGACTGCTGAGTTTATATTTATAATCGTATATACTTAATCTAATATTTACGGAGGTACTGCCTGTACTTAGTAAAATATGTCTTCTGTATGTGAAGAGCAAACTTTTAATAAACAGATTTTTTGCCTTTTGTTGTATGTATTTACTTCCTCGCAAATGTGATGAAAAACATTGTGTGTATCACTTGCAGTAAGGGTATTACAAACTCAGCTATTACAACTTCGGCGTCGGCCTTCTAATAGACTTTCGTTAGTAATACCCTTATTACCGCCCTTCATGCACAATGTACTATTGCGGACTTTACTTAATGATTATTTTCGCTGAACGCTCCTTCGATCGCAATGGGATAATCATGCGCATTATTAATGTTGTGATTAATCACTAGATTGACATTTAGATACCTAAGTAAATAGTTTTGCAACATAAAATATAGGTTTAAGCTTTCATTACTATAATATTTATTTATACTAGAGAAACAAAATGCGATAGGTATTTACTTAAGAGCTATTCATTCAGCCTTATTCATAGTTTAGGTGTTGATTTTCTTGACAACCTGTATGGCGCTAGATATTATTATATTAAATTTATTCTGCTATACACGTAGAATTGCAATAATAATATACACGCAGTTACGTACTTGATTTTGAGACACGACACATTAATAGTTATGTTAATAAAGGTCTTAATACTTTATTTGTACTAGTTAGTCAACATTTTCCCATTATAGCCTGCGTTTCAGGTAAACCGCATCAAGTTTAGTCTCCAACTAAACCTGTATTCAATTGATGTGGCAATTAACGTCGTACCCAGAATACCGTGCAACTGTAGTCATTAATTATCACAGGTTGTCATTTAAAGCTGAATAATTACGTAATTGTATGAGTAATGAAGCTGTTAGGACAAGTCATAACATTATGTTTGTATTGTTACCCATGACACCTGATTGAAAGCGTCAACTGATGTTCAGTTGTTCTTATTATAAGTTTCAATAATTTAAACTTTGCGTTTCTCCAAGTAAACAATAAGCCTATAAGAGTAAGCATAGTGTAGTTTTTATTAGTGTAATATTTTTTAGGATTGGTTCAGTACTTCCAGAGATAACCCCTTGCATAACATTTTTACAAAGCTGTGTTACCTATTATGTTTCATGAACGTAAAAATTAAAGTCCTAGGTACCTACTAAGGCCTTTTATTGTTAAAAAAAAACAACAAGTAACATGTTGGGTGGTTACGTAGATTTCATCTCAGTGAAATAAACGCACTCACGACAGCCACGATAGCGAAACGCCCACTGCGCGCCAACGTTCTGCTCGCGCGGCTACTTGGTGCAGTTAACAGCAGCGCACAACACTCTCGTCTTCATCGTCATTATTATTTTTAACCGACTTCAAATAAAGGAGAAGGTTCTCATTTTGTCGGTTTTTTTTTATTATTGTCGGATTACTTATACTGACTGACATAGTGAGTGATGCGTTTATTTCAGTATGATGGAATCTCACGGTGTACCTTTGAGCTACCTATACTGGCACAGTGATAACCTGATAATGTTAACAGTTGTAACGTTCGTTTTTTTTTTTTTATGTGCATTTATTTCTTGTATTATTGTGTATTTACATATTCCATATTACATGAGAGCTTTGATTTTGTTACTGTAACGCCTGTGTATTTTTAGGGTTCCGTACCTCAAAGGGAAAAAACGGAACCCTTATAGGATCACTTTGTTGTCCGTCTGTCTGTCTGTCTGTCAAGATCCTTTTTCTCTGGAACGCGTGGAGGTAGCATGCTGAAATTAATATCAAATACTCAAGCCTGCGGTCCCTTAAAGCCGTGAAAAAATCAACCTTCTAAGTCAACGCAATCAAAAGATAGTCACTAAAAAATCCATTTCCATACAAATTGCCGATTTTAAAAAACCTAAAGGGTACTTCCAGATGTCCTAGAAATTTGGTGTGAAGGTAGCTCTTATAGCACAACCACTCGGAAAAGTCTCAAAATCTTAAAATTTTATGTCTGTCTGTAGATTTCACAGACCAATATAAGTTGACCCCACACTGCGTACGTTTTGTTTAGGAGCAGGGCTCTGCTAACACTGGACTTCTTAAAACACTGGGGAAAAGAGTTAAAATCTTTCTACGGAACACTCGTGCGCGAGTCCGACTCGCACTTGGCCGGTTTTTATTTTTGGTACATATCTATATAAATAAATGATAATTTTTCTTCTAAAATTTTCATGAATCTGAAGGCGTCCTGTAATTCAATATTATTTGTAAGTACACAAAAGAAACTTCTGGAATTGGTATCTGCGAGTTAAATAAGTTTTTCTGCCTGCACGATGGAGACAAAACGATATTTCGCGTGCTCGCAAAAATTACTGAAACTAGATAAAAGAATTGCACAAAAAAAAGGAACTTAAGTTAGGTTATTGTTATCGCAACCTCACAGTAGAGCTAAAGGTGCCGATAGACTTAAGCATTGACTTGTAGCATTCACCTTTTTTAACCCTGGACGCAAAAAAAGAAGTGTCATTATAAGTTTGGCCTGTGTATCTGTGCCCTTCGTGTAATCAAAAAGCACAAAAATATTTAATTTTATTTCTGTGTTTTCTGTGTATGTGTTTTATTTTGTGTTCTTGGCCTGGTCGGCGATTGCACTAGGCGCTCTGTCTGTGGCCTCGTAGCTCCCAAACGGATGAACAGGTTTGGACGCAGTGTTTTTTTATCGAAAGCCAGTGTAAACTCTTCTAAGTCTCATAGAAATCGGTTCAGCTGTTATTGAGATATTGAACTTTTAAATTAAAATGACGGGGTTTTTCAACTTAACAAGATGGTGAGGTTTGTGAACTTTTACTTTCACTGATTGTCACATTCGCTCAACAATGCAATGTCATTCACGAAACCATGCCACATGAGAACGTTCTATGATGAGCCTCGATTCAAATGGTTCGGCTGTACATAATCCAAATACCAGTTTATTTTCAGTCAGGTCGCAGCAACTTGTACAGGAAACTGCACTCGAATCCGGATTTATTCGTTTCGATTTTATTTCTGTTCCAACGCCCCTGTGGTTTTGATTTCAGGGTTTTTTCATAACGTTTCCCTATTTATCCCGCAGAAAAAGGGTGGAAAAGTCTATAAAGCACGCATGTACGCATGTACATGTAGGCATGTGGATAGTTCGCGGGGAATGGAATGATTGAAGAGGGAATAATTAATATCAATGGGGTAGATCGGTAGAATTTAGATTCCATTTGATGCATTTAATCAAGTGGTAATTTAAATATTGGCCTGGCTACATTCTATAACATGATTTACAAAGACAGCTTAAACGAGTAAAATATACACGAAAGTATTAAAAACGCCGAAGCGCAAAACGCAAACGCGTCAAAGTAGAAGTCTTAGCATGGTTGAGCAAACCGTGACATGTCCAAACACATGTCATTAACAAGCATTTAACGAGTACTTTACTACCTCTACTTACTGACGTAGGTATGTAACTGCATACATTTTAACTTCTGTAAAATTATGTCGACAGTCACTTACGTTAGGTATATCCGATTTCGAACAGTTCAAAGGCACTAAAATGCCTTTTAAATAACGCTGGATTCATTGCAATTTTATCTCCTGTCGTCACATTACATCGCAATCAATAAAGCTTCCAATGTTTCTAAGCATTTAACTGTTCCGAGTAGGCAGCTGACATTATTTTGTCGCGAGCAACCTTCGCCGACTCCGTTCCCGGAAGACATAAACCGTAACTGGTTTATAGGTCATTCTCCAAGTTTCTACTGTCAAAAGCAATATTTTACAGTTCACTTTAAATTCCACTCGTAAAAACTACCTTAAAATGAATTTTACGCGGGATTTACAACTCTATTGCTATTTAATTATAAACTTGTAGTAGGTAAGACCACTTGAAGGTTATAGTTGAATAAGAGTTATAAAACATTTTGTACAACGGCTCGGTATATTTATTTCAATTTATGAACTCTGAAGACTATTTATCAAGCTGTTGCTAACAATTCAAGTGTCTCTTAAATTATTAACTTCAGAGCTTCTAATTTTACGTGCCCTCCAGTTATTTATAGGCGGTCCACCGCTAAAATATTAACCGCGTTTGGAACAAACCGTGCCGGTGCTCCCTATAAAAATACTCGTTAAGACACCCCAAAAGATTACACAAAATACGTGGTACATACGGGATGCGAGATCACGAACTCAATTCAGATTGTGGGCTGGCGGCCGTGTACCAATCGAGATAGGACTAGCTCCGTGACGGGTCGTTGTAACATTTCAATATGCGATTTTTCCTGAAATTACTGGAACAACGTGATAGGATCTAAATTGAAAAATCTGATGTTTTTCCCGACAGCTTTTGTTTCGGAAAGCGAAGCAGACAAAGATTTTTTGGATTTGCGAGCAGATTTGAGGTAGCGTGTGTAGGTTCGCGGTTGAGAAGATTGGCAGCGTAAATTTTAAGGTTAGTGGGATGGATAGAATAGGGGAAATCAAAGCTTAAAAGTCTTATTTCTGTAACATGAACTAGCAAAACAATCTCAAAAGTTTAAAGATCCGTACCAATAAAAACTACTGATTGATCGCCTAGAGGTAGAAAATCGAACGCGATTTAATACCCATGGCAATAAAAAAAAATTGTACGAGTGTGAGTGAACTAAGGTATCGAAATGTACATAACTTTAGATTTATATGCTTCTTCTCCATAATAAAATTTAACTACCTAGGCCAATATATCACACTCCCCTGTTCGCATAGTATTCTTAAAAACGGATCCAAAGTTTTTGCTCAGCGTATTAATAGGTTCCTACATAAACATTGCAAGAATTGTTTTACAATTATTGTAGAGGACTTAACTTCTGATGGACAACACGAAATTTGAAAATCCTAACTCCCATTCGTTACATTTGACTTACTTACATGAAAATTTAATATCCTATTAACTAAGCAATAATAACAAGGAAAAGCTTGACTTAAGAAGATTCTGTGGAAATTCGTTTACGTTTGCAAAGGCAATCCCTTAAAGGTGGAGGTTCCCAAACTGTGCGACGTGACGCCCCGGGACGTTGTGGCGCTGTCTCAAGAGCGTCGCAAAATGGTACGCTGTGGCTCTTATTTCACCAACGTGACAGGCAACAGATGAAGGTGACAATACGGCCTACATTTGATAGAAACAAAAACTCTCCAAGTCACCGATTGTCATTGAATTGTCACTGTCAACTTACGTTTGCCACGTTAGTGAAACTGGAGTGATCGTAGATACGCGTATCTGCAGCTACACGCAGGTAGATACTTTTGCGAGGTGGCGTCGCAAAATGTACAACCTGTGCCCTAAGCACGACTTGTCGAATCCTGCGTTACGTTACGGTTATCGTATCGAGATCGAGAAATCTCATACTAAATTTTAGTTCCAAATACGCTCACGGGCGGGCGCTGTTCCAAACGTCATACAAACTCGTTATAGTTTACTATTCGATTTTACGTGACGCAGGATTCGACAAGTCGTGCTTAGGGCACTGTAAAAGGAGTCACAATAAAACAAGTGCATGTCGGACTCGCGCACCGGGAGTTCCGTACAATATTTTGTTATAATTTAAAAGTTACATTTCTGGGTGTCAATAAAAAGTATCCTGTAGGTTTTGATTGACTTTGGATTAACAGACAGACGAACAGGCAGACAGATAATCTAGGAAATGATCCTAAGTGCGATTGTTCCGTTATTCCTTTTGAGGTGCGAAACCTTAAAAATATAACCGGTAAAGTGAGTCACAATATGAAAAAGGTTGGGAACTACTGACTTAAACGTAATATTAAGGTAACGAATGAAACTCCTTGATAAAATGTTATTCTTGGTGTTGGGAGGCCAATTACGTTTCGAGAGTTATTTTCTGCAAATTTATTTAAAGCACCCGTGGTCTCGTAAATTTGAATTATCTTTCAAAATTACAAGCGGTCTATTCTTTAATGAGAGTATCTATTTAAACCGGCTTACTCAACTTTAACAACCTGTGGACAGACGGACAGGCAGACAGAACCATAAGGGCTTGTTTTTACCATTTTGGTTCCGAACCCTAAAAAAAGAGAGCTTCGGAAAACCGTAGAACCTACAGTCCATTTTTAATCGACAAACAAAGTGGAATAAAGTCGTGACTTCCTGTTTTTCCAATAACGTTTCTGTCAAACGCCTATCAACGTCGCATGTTTTGACAGCTTGACATGTAGGTAAGTGGTGTTAATATTATTGTTAGTGCCTAGTGGCTAACCTGCACTGAATACTTCGGTACGAGTGTCACATCACTTAGCTACACGTAAAACCGTAACCGCCACACTCGGAGTACCATCTGTAAACTCGTCTCATTTTCAAAAGGCGTCAGTGTAAGAATTAAATTTAAGTGACTTTTCTGAGTGTCTCAGGCTGGCAATGCTATTGTGATTCTTGGCTAGTTTGACTCCTGCTTTACTTGCTTTCGAGACTTTTATGTCCAATTCTCATCAGCATTATAACGGTAAAAAGGCCAGTTTTTTTTCTTTGGTGATCTGGGTTGCTGGTTCCCCGTCCATTGTAGATTCCTCCTATGTTCAAATAATAACTACTTACAGATAATTATGTAGCAGCACAAAAGCATGTTTTCAATGAGCGATGGCTGCTGAGTAGCATTTGTGTAACTTTTTTGTTCCAATAGGTTGCCCTCGATTACCCTGGGATCCCAACATCAGATCATGACTTGGTGACAATGAGACCACCTCAGGAGTATAGCCTTTCGAATAAAAAAATAATTTTGAAAATCGTTCTGCAATTGACGGAGTAGAACGTAGAACCTCCTCCTTTTTTGAAGTCGGTTAAAAATTATGTAGATCGTCATTGTAAACTGACAATAAAATTGTAAAGTTGGGGCCTAAGCTCAGAACTTTTTGCGATTAAACCGTTCATGCTAAGAAACAGAGTTTTTTTAGCTTTATAATTATGTATGTTCATGTTACGTACATTTCTTTTCCCCTCACTACCTCGGAAAGCCCTCTTTTATCCTTTAATACAAGCGGGTAAAATCGCATTTCATCCACTAGTGGGAAAAGTAATTTGACCTTGGAGTGGAGCGTGTTTAAGTAGCTTTTAACAGATAACAAAACGTAAAACGCTCATAATAATGGTTCGTTCGCTATTAATTATTATTAAATAATTTAAATAAATGACAAATGGTTTGAGAATTTAATAAAAATACTAAATTTAGCTTTATTTATAGGTCCTTAAAATTCTATGAGGAACGTTTGTTTTTTATAATGATGTTGAATATAATTCGATTCGATGTCGATGCAATTTCAAAACGCATCGTCATAAATAATGTCAACATTGTTAACAAAAAATTTGAGTAGTGGAAGTGGTGGCATGTTGAGCGGTTGTTGTTGTGCTTCGTAAATGGCCTCGTGGAGAGTGCCGAAACGCGTCAGCGTTTAGTATAGTGGTGGTGGTGATAGTTGGGTCTGTGTGGCATGTGTTGATTCGTGTAGCAGTGGAGGTGGAGGTGTTGCATGGAAACACACATTTGCCGCACAGATATAACTATTTGTCATTAGTGGTCGCGGGTGAGCAAAGTAATTGTTTTTTAGTTCATAACAAAAAATTTGTCACCGACTCCGAGTCACGTAAAAATACACAACTTCCAGAGTTTTCTGTTATAATATGGTAAAAAAAAGTGATTCCAGTGATGAAGATTTATTTTTATTAACTGTTTTTTTGCATGTTGCGCTTTCCTCGCTACAGTGAGGTGAAATTACTTTTATTCCAAGCCCTTCCTTGCCGGTGAACTCTAAACACCATACTTCAGGCTATACCCGTAATTCTATTAAAATCCTAGCCATCAAAACTGGCGTGTTATTGCAAACAACAAATGGTTTATACATGCGATAATGGTCTAACGTCCTGTTTTAAATGTACTAGGCTTTTTAGGTAAATATGAACTTTAGTGCGTAGGTGTAAAATTTGTTTGCTGTTGACGTCTGGGGTACCTTTTAGGGGTCGGCGGGGTAGGTTTTTTGACGTTTTGTTTTCATAGTCATCCAATCCAATCCAATCTACCTCGTAATGCCGAGTGTTGAATAGCAATTATTACAGAGGAAAACTACAATACAAGCAACGGCGCACAAATGCAGATGACGCTTTTATGAATTGATAAATCCTCACCTCAATTAACATTGGGAGAATATTTTTGTTATTTTTTCCCTTTACATATTAATAGCGAGTTTCGAAATACTTACTAGAGTAGTGATATACAGAGAACCAATAAGATATAGCATAGCCCATTAACCACAAATAATAAATTTGATTAGTTTAGCACCAAAATAAACTGTGTTATAGACATAGTAGAAAAACCAGGGGCGGGGCAAAAATCAGTCTATTTTAACAGGGAAAAGCTTTTCTCACTTTAACTATAGCTAGCTCGTTACGAGTTACGAGCTCGTTACGATCTACATGTAGCGTAACATAAAATTTTGAGCTACGTAATACTAACATTGTCTTCAAAATCATTGCAACATTTTTTTTTTAAATAAAGGTCTTTCAGCGTCTAGACGATCAGCCAGACGCAAAAATTATCTCGCCCAAACTTGCTCATTTTCATTAGCCCACTAGTTCGTTAGTTTTAAACCCTGCACGGACGACTGGATCCACATTACAAAACTCGCTCGACCGCGCAATATTATATTGCTAATATTGTTACATTACGTTGCTCTTTACATATTGCTTTTTAGAACCCTTTGAAGTTATAAAACTTAAGCTTGGCTGCGTCGTATTCGTATCTGAGCGAGCGGGCATTTCGCTTATCTGATTGACCAAACATAGCCTCTACAAAGATAATAGGGCGAGATATGATAGGAAAACAAGTGAAATGTTTCGTGAATGTTTTCATGTAAATGATTAGGTAACAATGTCGGGCTTTGTGCTTTTTGTATGGCGTGTAATGTATCTCGGTTGAAATATTATTTTTGTTGTTGAAAGAGCGGGACGTTTGAAATGAATTGGTTCTTTGTTTTGGTAAGTTAATGAATTATTTTAAGGCGGCGGTAAGGCAGTTTATTTGTTGATTTTCAAGGAACATAAGTTGTTGTGGCGTGCCATCGAAGAGGCCTATGTCCAGCAGTGGACTATTGTGGGCTGAGATGATAATGATAGATTCAAATCGACAGTTGTTAATGACTATTTTAAAGTGATTGACAAACTGCAATCAACGAAGCTCTTCGAAGATATGTTATGGTAAAACTTACCACGCTTAGTAGTATACCATAAGCATATTATATATCCGAACAATGTAGCATCTTGAGTTCTTCACAATGAAAGCCATCGTACCACTAATAAGTCTACTCTGCACTTTCGTACTTCAACTGCTAGTCAGTAGCTCGAGCAAGAGTTTTCACAAAGAGTCGTGTAGTCACGTTATCGTATCGCTACTGAGAAAAAATTGGAACAGCGCCCCCGTATGACCTTGGTACTAAAATTTCATAGCAATGAACTTAGTTCGAACTATGTAATTTTACTATTTTCTCCAGGGCTATACGAAAACGTTACTACTCGATTCCTGTAGGCCGAGCACGAGTTTTCGAATTCGAAGTTACGTTATAGTATCGAAATCGAGAAGCCTCATACTAAATTTTAGTTCCGAAAACACTCACGGGCGGCCGCTGTTCCAAACGTCATACAAATTTTTCGATAACGTTACTACTTACGTTACGCAGGATTCGAAAGCGCGTGCTCGACACTAGTAAAAACTCGTGCTCGGCCTACAGACCTATAACATGCAGCGACGTACCTGATTAGGGCTCTCAATCAATACTCCAATATAAACAGTTGGGCCGTCGCCAACTAATTACTCATGTAAATGGAAGCGTTTGGCGACAGTCCGGGTTTGAGCGACGTGAATGACGAAACGTCTAAGACTGCCTAAACGCAAACCGCCACGTTTGGTACGTGTCAGACAGGGACTCAGTGCCTTTAGTGTAATCAAAAAGCACAAAATACATCTCGATCGCGTTTGCGTTAAAGTGTCAAATAGTATGAGAATTGTTAAACGCGAACGCGATTGAGACGTATTTCTTGGCCTGGTCGGCGATTACACTAGGCGCTGTGGCGCTGTGGGTTAAGCACGACTTTACGAATGCTGCGTAACGTTACGGTTATCGTATCGAGACCGAGAAACCTCATACTAAATTTTAGTTCCAAATACGGGCAGGCGCTGTTCCAAACGGCATACAAACTCGACAACGTTTACTATTCGATGTTACGTGACGCAAGATTCGAAAAGTTGTGCTCGACCCTCAGGTCGCGTCGAGTCACACTATAAGGGTTCCATTTTAACCCCCGACGAAAAAGAGGGGTGTTATAAGTTTGACCTGTGTATCTGTCTATCTATGTGTCTTTGTATCTGTGTGTCTGTGTATCTGTGTGTCTGTGTATCTGTCTGTGGCATCATAGTTTCCACACGGATGGACTGATCTCTATGCGGTATTTTTAAATCGTAAGCTAGTTTAATCGAGATGGTTCTTAGCTAAGTGTCATTCAAATCGGTTCACCTGTTTCCGAAATATTTAACTTTGAAATGACAATGTCGGGGGTTTTTCAACTTTTCTAAGTTGTTTACAGCACAACAAAAAAACGAACTTAATTTTGAAACATTGTTTGTTAGTTCATTAAGACAGAAGCTAATATTATGTTGACCGAAAAAATATTTCTTCTAAGGAACAATGCAAAGGAAAAAGTAATCTAGGGGCACATACAAAATACTACTACCGTAATACTTAGGGGTCGTATTATTATTGCTATTTTGGTCACGACATCTTGTGCCCCTAGGGACCTTGTCATTTGAAAGGCATTCATAGGGACATAGCTAAGTTGGCAGAGGCTTTTAGCACTACATATAAACTTAATGTGATATAGGTAGGTATATCCAACTATCCGTGTTTATTGTATAATATAGTGGACGTATAGTTGCCAAGTTATTCCAAGATGGGAAACTGTGGGGTATGATATAGGTGAGATTCTGAGACACGTAAACGATAGTTTGCAGAATTACTCACCATGTTTTAAAAGTAATCCGAAAAAAATGAAATGGATGGTAGGACCTTGTGCGAGGTCGGTCCGGATCGCTACTACCATCTTACTAGCTAATCCTGCCGCTAAGCAGCAGTGCTTGCGCTGTTGTGTTCCGGTGTGGAAAGTAAGACAGCTGGTGTGATTGCGGGCACAGGAGGCATTTCCTCTTAGCTCTCTAGATTGGCAACGCATCAGCAAACCCTCCGGGGCTGCGGGTGTCTATGGGCAGTGGTGATCACTTGCAAACGAGGAAGTAGGTCACCTGATGAGGTGACCCACTTGCTCGTTTGCCTTCCTCGTGGTAAAAAAAAACCAATTTCGCGGCTTAACCAATAAATTTCCAATCAAAATTTGAAATAGGCCGTGATTAGGTGAATTAGATTTGTAATAGTGTCATGGAATTCGAAATCTGGGTTGGGTGGGAACCGCAGACCGCGAAATTATTACAGTGAATTACAACGAAACTGCTCATAAATTCATCATTGTGGGTTGCACTAATTGGACAAAACGTATTTATTATTCGCGCAAAATAATTATGTAGAAAATACTACAATACTACCTGGTTTAATGTAATGTTGGATTTCAGTGTAATATGTGTGATTTTCATAATCTATTGCAGTGTTAGCTGAATTACAATACAATACAATACAATACAAGAACTCTTTATTGAACACCACATAATAAACAAAACAGAAAAAAGCTACAAAGAAAATGCAAGGTATCAATGGGCGGGCTTACTTCATTATTTGCATCTAGAACCTGGTAATGGGCATGCACTAAATTATTTCTATTGTATTCTATTCTAAAAAACCTTGAAAATTAACATGGACTCTCTGTCCCGAACACAGCAAAAGTTTTCAAGAAAAATCGAGAAATAACGTTATCGTCGAAAAAATTGTGTGTCGTTTACTAAGTTCGCGCTATGTTTCTCTCTCTCTCTCTCTGTCTCTTTCTCTATGAAATTTACGATACGGTAACGTTACTTCTCGATTCTTAGTGAAAACTTGTGCTTTAGCTTTTGGACAAGCAAATACAAGGACACTATAAATTTAGCTGAATACTAAGTTTCTTTCTAATCTTTCAGAATTCCAGTGTTACCTGTACAAGGATCGAAATAACTAAATAAATACCTACAAAAGGTTTACTGCGTCTGACTCAATCCGAGTTGCAAAGCACTTTTCAATATGTCTTGGAAAATCCTTAAGCTAAGCGCCTTTTTACGTTGTACCCTTTGGTAGGTAGGTAAAATAAACGTAGAAGTAGCACCACAGTCTTAACCGGGTAGAAAGATAGCAGAGACGCTTAAGCTCGTTTTCCAATGGATGCACAAGTGATTTTCCGTTGGTTGCCCTAAGCAATACTTTATACTTTTGCATCTGAGCCCGAAATTATGTTTTTACTCGTATTGCGTACGAAATCTTAGGAAAAGTCCAATATAAGAATCAGATCACTATAAAACTTCAAAATTGCTTTATAATGTTATCAGCTAAAGAGTGGAATTGCTTGCCAGCATCTGCATATCCTGAACACTAGGTACAATCTGGCCTTTCAAATGTAAGGGGTATTGACCTAGGCAAGCGTGTTCGATCCTAGACCGATTTTTCATTTTCCACCAGGCGCGAGCTCATAATTTGTATATAAAATTAATGTCAACAACGAGCGAGTCGGACTCGCGCGCCGAAGATTCCAAGTCATCATCTAATAATATTTGTGCCTATGGTTACGTTCAACGTAAGATAGGCGGACATAAGATTGTATTGTCTGTTAGAGCCTAGAGTAGGTAGATAGAGGGTTAAGATAGAATGCATCTTGTGCCAATAATTCCTTCTGCTTATCCTACCTTGCCTCCAGGCCAACTCACGTATGTACAACTTCTTAGAGACAAAGTGATACTGGTGGTAGGTATAATTAGTATCGGTGATGGCGATCCCGACTTACAAGAATACAATACAAATGAACACCACAAAACAATACAAGGAGATTACAAAAAAAACAGGCAAGGTAGACAACATGCGGTCTTATCGCTTAAAAGCGGTCTCTTCCAGACAGAAACTAAGATGAAGATAACACAAGCATACCTTTCACAAACCTGTGCAATATCATACGGTTTCACCCCAACTGTTGAGTTGTTATAACTAAACAAAAGCCGTAGTTGCCAGTACAGGTGTGTCGCAACTAGTTATCAACTCGCCGGCAACTTTTATCGCGTCCTCATTCGAGTTAACGAGCTCATTCAAATTGACCGACGCAACGCGTCAAAGTTGCCCGAGTTTAACTAGCAACGCAACTCGTGCAGCGCAATATGGCGGTCTGTATTGTTTGTGATAAAGTTGCTGGAAGTGGTGGGGGGAATTTTTAATACCGTAAACAATACTCTTTTGCACACATGAGCACTTATAATAATAAGTAGTATTGTGTACTATGTGGGTTAGTTGATTTCAATATAAAAAAAGACGAACGGTCAGAATTATATTAAATTGACCAGGGCAACAGGCCTTCACCCACAATGAGATTGCTTGGGTTATCGTTCCCACGAAGGCCCAGTGCGGATTGGAAACTTCCACACACCAGGGGGCCTAAATTCCCAGTGCCCAGCAGTGGAATATAAAAGGCCGATGATGTTGATTTCAATTGATAGAGTCCCAACCCAATAACTCCTACTTTTCGCATAGACAGAAAGAAAGAAAGAAAAATATTTTATTCCAGTTCCTAAAGTGCCACCACCGAACAATAAAATAATTAAAAATATTCCGTAAGACTCATGTATTTGTTACAATATTTATATTGCGTGTTTGAAATAGTCCAAAGACATTAAAGGTGGGAAAAATCCCAAAATTTTATAAATGTCTCATAATCATCTCAAGAACAGTTGGGCCGATTTTAATAAAGCCATAGCCAAACACGCAGATACACTAAGACACAGATACAAACGTTAAACTTGTGAAACCTCCTCTTTTCGCGTCGGTGGTTAAAAAAGGAGGAAAAACACGTTTCCGCGTTGTAATTCCTACGAGTTTACCGTTACGGGGTCAGGGTGCTGTAGCATGGCGCGTGCTTAAATATGATTATCGTGAGGGGTTTCCTCGTGAATTATACGCTCGGGGACTTTTTACTTTTCCGCTGGCAAGCGAGCTTTAGAGACGTACTTGAAAAGTGAGGTTAATTTTATTTGCCGTTTAAGTTTTACAGGTAACGCTTAGATGTAGGCATACCGTTACATTTTTAATGGAATCGTCGCCTGGCTTATGGGATATGGGTTTTGTATTGATTGAAACCTTCTCGAATTTATGTAATCATCAGCGTTAGTCGAAAGTTAAATTGAGTTTGTTTTATCAGTATTTTGGTGAATAAACTTTCAAAAATTTGTTTTCTACAACTGTTTAACTGTCATGTAATTTATGATGCGACTTCTTATCTTAGAAGCATCTAAAGGCGAGAGTAACTTTCCTGGGAAGCTAGCTTCACGGCGATTTGTATTAGGTTAATGGGTAAATACAAAACCGCTTACAATATTTATCACATTAAACCATTCGTTATTGAGAAGGTAATTAAAATTCTGTCACAAATTATATTTGTTTACAAAAAAACGTAAATACGTCCTAAAACGTACGTACGTACGTTTCTGTGTAAAAATCTGGTTATATAAGCTTAATTTTAGAATACATTTCCGGGCAAAATTCCTTCGCAATCCCCACATGTCGCAAAATTTATTCATTATTTTATTTCAACAACCGAAATGACTAAACGCCTCGTATCCTACAAGGTTTTTAGAACCTTTTTGTTTCGAGCAGTCCTCTGCCATACACGACACATAAATTTGGTGACATTCTGTAGCGCTGAACTTTGTTAACGAAAATTAGATAACCACCGAATTATTTTTTGACGGCGATGCTTGTCAATATTTTTTTGAAGTTTGAGATATTTGTTCGATGTCAGTTCCCCATACCAGAAGACTGGCTTAAATCAATATAAAATCCAGTCTAGAGTAATATTATTTACGACCAAAAATAATGTAGGACGTGAAAGCAAAAATAGCCATTTGGGACATAACCCCACTTTCTTAATCATGAACGCTTGTGAAGCTGTATATTTCTTTTGTCTTTACAATACGAGAACTCTTTATCGAACACCACATAATAAGCAAAACAGAAAAAAAGTACAAAGAATATTCAAGATAGTAGCAAAGGAAGGCCTTATTTTACCTGGCAAATTAATATTGTAAGACACAAAATATAATTTAGCCATGTGGAGAAGATGCCTTTTTGAGCTTCTACACTTGGGGTGCGAAATATTAAAGAAAATAATTTTGATAACTCCTAGGCACAAGGAGTGGTTGAGTGGACTGTATATGCGGCTGGTTCTATTATAAATTTTTGAATAACTAAAGAAATAAACAATTTACTTGCATGTACTTGGTATGTAAGGAACGACTGAGGTCGACGAAATAGGAAACAGGTAAGCGGGACATGCGCACTCACCTCACAATCCCGGGTATTTCTCGTACAGACACTGTCAGCTTTCACAGTTCCTTGGCTAGAGTTTTTGATACGGCACTGCTGGTCTAACACATAAAAAAGCACACACTCGCGATCACGTTCAATGAGATGCAACAGTCAAGGGTGCTGCTGCTGCGGCGGTCAAACGAAGAGTAATGTCTCAAAAATCATTGTCTATACGTAGCACCGATAGAGATAGCCGCATACGCAAGTGTACATGTGTGACAGGGATGGATGATGGGTAGGTTTAAATACGTGCAAGTACCTTCTTTTCAAAAATATAAAAATAATAAATCCAATACCATGACAAGCCTGTGAATAAGAGGGAAAGTATGAAAAAAGCTTAGTACCTAAGTATACGATATGTAAAAGTATATTACTGGCCACAGAGAACGTTTAAGGGCAATAGACTGTATTCGAAAATGAATAAAATAGTCTGTATATAACTAAAAGGTCGCCCACGAAACGGTTGGTGGGGACATTTTTATTGCCACCGCAAAATAATGTCCGGCAAGGGTCGCCATATACGACCGATAATATATAGCCGATGATAACTTTATGTCTCTTACTGTTTTAGGGAGCATAGCGGTTTCAATAAGCTATAAACCCTGCTTTTTATTAGATAGAGTTAACTAACGGGGTACGTTTTAAACCAGGTAGAGGTAACAAGGGCTATTGAGCGTCAAAAAAAATTTTTTTTTTAATTAAGCCGACAAACTCGAGTGAGGTATACGTGTCATTCTCCACCAATGAGAGACCAGCTACTGGCCTATGATTGGTGGAAATTGACAGATAGACCTACTGAGACAGACGCTAGATATCCTAACGCATTTCTGTCTCGCGATAGAGCTGCGTCACTGGGCTAAGATTGTACTAAAAGTAAGTGTTTAGGTGACTAGGTGACCAAGAACCATAATTGACATAGCGATTTCGCGGTAAAAGAGAACTATCTTAAAACTAGTGGTCCTTACACTTAAACCCTATGGGATCATTTATTTGTGCATTAATGTTTATTCAGTCGCTTTTACCACTTCATCCATTGGATACTTGACACAGAAGTACTGCCTTGAAATCTGCCGGTTCGGGATAACCATAGCCAAAGAATTTCATTGTTACTCTGGCCAGAATATTTCATTCACACATGACGTGTTCCATTGGTTCAACGTCTTCGCCGTATATTGCACAATTTTCGTACCACCTTCGCTAAAAAAGTAGATATTCAACTCCGAATTGACGAGTAAACGCCCCGGAGTACTGATGTCATTTATGTCATACGGATGAAGAAGAGGCTAAAATACTACATACAAAATGGTTACCTCTACTTTCCAGCACTAGGTAAAAAATGTGACAGTTATTTCGAAAGTAGCTCCCTAGTTTTCCGGTACCGCTTCTGTGCTCTGTAAATTCCACGAAGCAATGGGTAAGGTTGCTTGAATATTTGATTCCGAAACTTTCTTCAAATGAAAAGCTAACACTAAAACCTTTGTGAACATAACGTATAAGTGTAGGATGGTGGCGGCTTGATACTGGATGGTATTCGATAATTTAACTAAAATAATTTACATTCAAAGATCAAAGCTCTCTAAAGCTCAATTGAAACAAAAGCATATGTTACCGCAATATCACAGAGCTCCCTTCTATCACGTTCAAGAACAATCAATTGTCAATTTACTACAAACTTATGTAACCCGGTGGATCAAATTGTAACTAAACCAACCACATACAGAACCCACGATCCCCCTACGACAGTGTTGCCACTCTCAACCGCAGATAACCTTGCGGTTTGACATCTCAGAAGAACAACAGACGATCGTCATTCTAAACTAAGAGGGCATTGTCATTCCCCTATAATATTACATCTCGAGTAATCTTCGCGAAATGACACCCCAAATCTGACTTTATTGTCTCAAACGCTATTATTTAAGAGATTATATAGGGGAGGGGGAGGGTGGAGGAGGGGATTCAATTTGCAGACTGCCAGGGGGCTGTTAAATGCTCGTTAGGTGATACTGGAGACTTGATCGGCTGACGCCATTGTACTGGGTTAAACTTTTCAGAGAATCTTTAACAGGTGGATGTGAATAATAAGTTGTTGAATAATAAATTTTAAAATATTCAATAGGCAAAAACCATATTTGCTTGTTTGTCGATGGCACCAATCAAGTCTTAAATACATATAAAAACAAGGTGCCAATGCCAACAGAGGTACCTACCTAAATATCAAATAAAGCGAGCGAAATTTCATCACTTTCACGAGTAAAGAATGATTAGGTAGAAGAGAGAAACAGAATTTCGCTCACGGCGTACCGTTTCCGAGAGGCAGACGTCTTATCTAAAGAGGCCCCAAGACGATCAATTGTGATTGTCAACGTGTTATGTCGTTGATCGAATGATTGTCAATGACACAGCGAAACTATCTATTGGTTGCTTCAATCGGTCCTGCCATCGGGTGTTGATTAAGTTATTTTATCAATTGCAATTGACATTTCATTTGATTTACTTTTTCTTTTGGCTATTGCAGTTGTCGATCACTTAAAAGTACAGTAATTGATCGTCTTGGAACCTCTTAGGGCCTCAGGTAAGCCAGCACAAAACCTTTACCAAAATGTTTTACAATTATTATTTTTTACGGTGGATTTAACGATGAATTATCAGAATTCCAATGGCCGTTGACATTTTGTCCCCGAAACATTATAAAATAACATTAAGTTTAGCTATTTCCCCGATTGTTTGATCACAATTTCCGTCCCGATAAATAGGTTAAGAAAGTCTATGACAAAAGAATTGGTCTACAGGAAATTAACTTCGGACAAAATGGAATGGAAAACTGGTTTTGACGAAATTTTATGAAAATTCAAGGTATAATTTAATTCTAGTCTTCTTTTTTATTGGTAACAAAAATAGATTACTTACGAAAGTTACAGTTATTCAAGGTTCTTTAACCCAATAAGGAACAGTGTAGAGTTATAGGTAATAATAATAATATGAGAAACGATATTCATTAATTAAATTAAAATTTACACCAGAAAAACACACTCCATTCCCTTCATCGTATAATATTCTTGAACAAAAAAAAAACACTTGGCGGTCAATCTAGTCTAAGTCAACTAATTATTATCACGATGCTTCCCTTCTGCTCAAGATAAATTACGAATGTAATTTCGCACACAAATTCTGGAAAATTCATAGATGCGATCCTGGACTTGAACCCGCGACTCTCTGCTTGAGAGAGATCATACGAGCTCGTAGGTTATCACAGCTTTTCCACGGCAGTGTCTAAGTGTTAACTTTACAAGTTTAGTGACTCGTGGTACAGCCTCAGTTCTATAAGGGTCCACTGACACTCACTGCCATTTGCTAACACCTTTAAGATGCAACTACCGTGAAATTCAATCATAGTGAAATAAAACGGATAACTCACGTATAACAGTCGAGTTTACGATTCGACACGATTCGTAGTCCTTCCTCTGCCTAAACCTAGACTGACTAAACTAAACTGTGCTAAATACTGCGTCGACGGTGAGTGTGAACGAGCCTTTACAGGGTGATGTAGCGTAGTGTGCTACCCCGCATTTGACAATAATAAAATTTACGATGAAATCGAGGGTAGTTGTGTAGCCTAGTAGTCGCGCGAGCATAGCCGCGGCGCATAGTGTGCGTCTCGCTGCCGCTGGGTCATGCGTTCCCAGGAGAAGGACTACGAATTATTCCCAAGCATGTCGGGCTAAACTCGACTTATATGCGTGAGTGATTCGTGTTATTTCACTATGATTTGCTAACACTGCCACAGAACTAATAAAAAACCGGCCAAAAGCGAGTCGGACTCGCGCACGTGGGTTCCGTAGAAAGATTTTAACTCTTTTCCCCAGTGTTTTAAGAAGTCCAGTGTTAGCAGAGCCCTGCTCGTAAGCAAAATGTACGCAGTGTGGGGTCAACTTATATTGGTCTGCGAAATCTACAGACAGACATAAAAATTTAAGATTTTGAGAATTTTCTGAGTGGTTGCACTATAAGAGCTACCTTCATACCAAATTTCAAGTTTATGTAACAACTGGAAGTACCCTTTAGGTTTTCGGATTTCGGCATTTTGTATGGAAATAGCCTTTTTAATGACTGTATCTTTTGATTGTGTTTAGGTATTTAGAAGGTTGATTTTTTCACAGTTTCAAGGGAACGCAGGCTTGAGTATTTGATATTAATTTCAGCGTGCTACCTCCACGCGTTCCAGAGAAAAAGGGTCTTGACAGACAGACAGACAGTCAGACAGACGGACAACAAAGTGATCCTATAAGGGTTCCGTTTTTTCCTTTTGAGGTACAGAACCCTAAAAACGGATAGAAATGGCATGGTCGCGTGGCCTGGTCGCCGCGCTTGAGACACGTACGATACAATTGCGCGAGTCTGCGTAATACATGTGTGTTCTAAATTTTAATGGTGTTTTACAGCCATTTGTAATTGCGGAAACTCGTTCCAGTGTGTGATTACAATTAGTTGTTTGCGTGATAGCGTAGGGCTTTTGCGTGTGTGCATTAACAGCAAGTTAAGGGGAAAAGTTAGGATATTGGATCTGGATGGAAGTACGAACGATAACGTCTCTATCTTCTTTTTAATAGGAACGAGCACAACTTTACGAATGCTGCGTAACGCTACGGTTATCGTATCGAGATCGAGAAACCTCATACTAAATTTTAGTTCCAAATACGCTCACGGGCGGACGCTGTTCCAAACGTCATACAAACTCGACAACGTTTACTATTCGATTTTACGTGACGCAGGTTTCGTAAAGTCGTGCTCGACCCTCTGTGGCCATTGCCAACGTTGCTACAGGTTACGCTCGTAGCCGTAGCCGTTGAATCTTTATACGTAGCGCGTAGTCGCTACGAACGAAGAACGTGACAATCAACATCGTCATCGAGAGTCATTTGTTGATGCTGTTTTGGTCGAATCTTGCAAGTTAAATTTGAACGACTTCCAGTGGTTCAGGAGAGCTAGCACGCGCGCCATTTTGTCGCTTGTCGCTCAGTGCGTCCTTCACTGATTCCATCACTATGAAAAGGACGCACTGCGCGACAAGCAACAAAATGGCGCGCTGTGCTACATGTGCAGGTACCAGTGGTACGGTTTAGTAAATTGAATGACAATGCAAGTACGGTCAGCGAAAAAGCTTGTATAATAGTGAAATTTTGAACAATAAGTCATTTATTAGGATACCGCTGGTCCTGTCACGTTACTTACAATAAATTGTTAGTCTTTGAATCATCACATTGCCCGTTCGTTATACTCCTGTTCAAAACCAAACTTTATCCAACAATGGTATTATGCAAGTTTTATTTATTCGGGCTGCAGAGTAAAGTTTTCGTGAAAAGTGTTGAATACGCCGGTTCTGAAAAGCTGGCTTCTTCATGCTACGGCTGTACAAGGGGGGCTAGCATGCGCGCCATTTTGTCGTATGTCGCTTAGTGCGTCCTTCAAAGATTCCATCATTATGTAAACACATGCCCTCCTTTGCGTCTCGCAGTCGGGTAAAAAGGGACTCACTGCGCGACAAGCGACAAAATGGCGCGCGTGCTACATGTGCAAGTTGAAAATGTTGACGAGGCCTGAGTGTTTTAGTTCGCGTTGTCAAATTGAAATAAGCCTTAGCTGGACATAATTACGATATGTCACCGAAACGATGGGAGATGGAGCAAGCGAGTTCTGAGCGACTGGTGTAATCAACGACCAAAAATACGTCTCAATTGCGTTCGCGCTTACGTCTGAATTACTATGGACAAATTGGCAGTGTCACCAGTAAGTGGCACGTATCGACAACAAACAATTGTCAACTACTTGACACTTTAACGCAAACATGTTCGGGACGTATTTTTGGCTCGATGGCCAAATTGGTCAAATCTCAACTATTAGCCTGAGAACTTAACGGCTTCTATTATGTAAAAACAAACGTTAATCAAAATATACTTTTTTTACGTCATGATTTAGGTTAGGTAATTTAAAAATATGTTCTTCAATAATCCACCAAAATTTGTGCTCGCGACGCTATAATATAATAAACAATAATCTATATAAAAAAATTAAAACAGGCAAAAATGGTACAAGCATTACATATTCTAAAATGTATTATTCTATTTATGTTCTTTGTAATACATGTGAAATCCACTTATTTTTGTTAACGCAACTTAAAAAAAATATACACCTTGTAAAGTAATAATAATAAATTCATAACTATAACAGCATAAATGGTAATACTTCAGTTAAGGGTTAAATAATGTCTCTTTAACATGCCTTGACACGTTTTAAACTGAATCCACCCAAAAACGCTTCAACGCTTTTTAACTTGCGTTAGAAAAGCTCTCGTGCAATTAAGACCTCCTTTTCTTTACAATCCCTTGTCTATATTTATAATTTATATATTAAATAACGTCAGTACAAACTCCTGTAAATGCTCAGTGCCATTTGATTATCAATATGAACTACACAACAAGTTTGACAAAGCATTCTCGTGTTAGGACTTCGCGTTGTAGTCCAATATCCAAGTGGAACGCGACTGCACAGAGCCAGATATTGGCGTAAGTTGTGTAAACTAATACGCCGAGATTTAATTAACATCTGCATCCTTTGCTCTCACATGGGGTGGGAGCGGGAGAGTACGTTGTCATGTGCTTCTGTCAGTAATTGCGAATAATTTGCGTTTTGTGCGAGAGTATGCAAATTTTGACTAGGATATTAACGGGATAAGTTGTAACGTGTTAAAGTTTAACTCTGCTTTTCTGATATTAGTAATCCTTTACAAATATGTGAGAAATAAAATTGGTTAACCGTGATAGCCTAGTGGTTTGACCTATCGCCTCTGAAGCAGAGGTTCGAGGCTTCAAACCCCGGCTCGCACTTCTGAGTTTTGCCTAATTCATGTGCGAAATTACATTAATATACTTTAAGTATCACGAGCTTTTTAGTGAAGATATGTTTTTCTTCAATGTTCAAATGTTCTTCTCCGTGATGTTTCACGTGGAAACGTTGTCTCCTGCGAAGCTATTCAATGGTGTGCGTTAAGTTCCCAATCCGCCCATTCTGAGAGGAGGCATGTGCCCAGCAGTGGGACGTAAAAAAGGCAGGTAATTAATTAATAACAAATTAGTAATGAATCCTAGAGAAAACTTTAAACTGTAAAATGACTAAAGTTGGTTGGTAAAATAAATGAAATTAGTATTAAAAATATGAAATACTTACATACCCAGCCTTCTTGCAACTACTTTTACTTTCAAATTCCCTATTTCCTAGTTAAGTAACAAAATACATAACATTAACTACTGGAAATCCTATCTCCCGTTTCCACTTGAGAGGGCACCACAATTTGCAGGAAAGTTCGGTGCATGAAGAAACTTGGTGGATGCAGTTCTTGCGTCAACTAAGTACGTTTACACTATTAAACGTAAATAAACGAGGTGTACGACCAGACTATTGGACTATGCTGTAAGTCAAACTAAAACTAAACATTACCTTAGTAAATTAAATTGCTGATGTTGTTGCTGTTCCATTACGCTGAAAGTTTGATTTTAATGAAAATAATCGAATTTAATGATTAACTTTGTTTTTGATTTTACTGAAACATTCATATGAAATTCGGCACACAATGACAATGCAAAGAAAAAGGAAAAATGCTGAGAAGAAGGCTTTTGAATAAAATATGACACAATTAATTGAAAAATTCTTTATAACTTCAATCAGTTAAGTTGGCTTAATTGGTGGAGCGTGGTACGGATTACCGAGGTTGCTGGTTCATGTTCATCTGCTTAACAATTTTTTATTGGCGTTGTCATTGTATCTTAGTATGTTTTTATTTAACTTTCTTTTGTGACGGCTTTTCTATTAAGTACCTATGTTTATACACCAAAATCATGGCTATAGTTCTTTGCGAACTAACTAAAAAAAGGCCGTGAAGAAACGAACAAACGAATGATTGACCAAACACGAGGAATAATGGCCATAAAAATAGAAATAAAATTGACTGTTTTCAAATTACACTCAAGTTTCTTATTGATAACCCATAGCAATATTATTAATAAAATAGTATGGTAATTTGAAGCCTTAAGTACACAGATTCCTTACCTACTAATACTTTTACGATAAGCCATAACGACGATCCCCGCGAATAACCGTGTAAGAGCTATTACACATTGTTTTGTTTATTGCATAATATCGTTCTTTAATCTCTATCGCACGTCCTAATTTTTAGCCTTGGAAAAATAATGATAAATAACCTATTTTAAGTTAACTTCAATGTTTGTTCTACGGAAAACACAAATGCGGAATACGCAGGAAAAAAATACTAAACCACCGGTACACACATTACCTAGTCTATTTTGAACAATAAGAACGCATGTCATCATACGGAGCATCCTGCGGCTTGTGCAAACTACTTTGCACATTTATTCGTGTAATTTTTTCTAACGTAAGTTTTCGTATTTTTTCATACAATATGCAAGCAAATCAAATTGCTCGTGTAATAACCTATTATTGTTCCCTTTATAAAGTTTTACATTAGTGTATTGATCTAATACCTAGTCGACCGCTTATCGTTATAACACAAATAACAGTGTAAAGTTCTTTGATATAAAATTTACAAATAACATTTGACAAGAATAAAAAAAAAAACGATTTTCTCACATTTTCTCGGAAACCCACATTACGTATTTTTAATTTAGGGTATAAATACATTTGATTATTAATTACCATTGTTTACTGTATGTATTGTTTTAAGTTTAATCTATCAGGTGAAGAACGATTCAACTTTCTTCGTTTTTTATTTTTCCTATAAATTTGGTGTTTTGATAATACACGTTTATTTGCGGGGACGTCGATAAGTACACAAGATACCTTACCTACTAATACCTTTGCGATCGCCTAAAAAACAACCTCTCTTTATTACATGTATAAGCTTAGGTCCACACCTACGACCATCTAATTTTAGCTGCCGGGACCATTCCTACGTAACAAGTTTATCTGAATGGAAAGTAAACCTTCCTTTGACTTATTATGGTACTCGACAGGGCTTGCCACTGACAGTTGAACAAACAGCCTGAAAAGTGCTTTTCAAATATTTCGAGCGTCTTCATCTACAAGTGGATACTAGTTTAGAACAAAGTCATTTATGGGAATGATTCTTTAATTAGATTTTAAGTGCTTTTGCTCCTCATATTTTATTAACATGTTTGATTTTTTTTTATCAAATGCGTAAAAAAAACTTAGTTTTAGTGGTCACTATTATGGACACAATGGACAAGAAAATAAGAAACTGACATATTATGGATATGGATAATTCCTCTAGAATCTACATGCCGCTAAAGTGGTCAACTAGACACGACTTTATCTATGAAGTTAAACAATTCAATCCAACAAAATACAAACCGCACCACCCCCACCCACATTTAACACAATTCTTCGAAATTCCTGCCACATTATGTAAAGCCGTATTTTTTTCACCAAACACCAGCTTAAAACACTTCACGTATATTTGAACACCTACCCACCCACAACATCAGCTATTTGAGCACCTACCTACAGTACCAGCGTTATTGCAGTATTGTGCTGCAGATGTCACGCGCAGGGCGCAACGGACCGTGGGATTGCTCTCAAGATCGTCCTGATAATGGTAAATTGGTAATGCTATTCTGTATTCCGTTATCGCAGGGTATTGGGAGAGTTCCAATTTGAATAAAATGTACGTATGTAATGTATGTAAATGTACGTATGTGTGTGCTTAGACTGTACAATGTAACTCGCGAAAAATATCTAATGTACAGCTCGCAGTAGAAGTAGTTAAGCAACCGAAACGTTCACAATAATCTAAGCACGGCTCTATTGTTATACACATAAGAGCTTTTACAGATCATCGTGACCGCTTCGATTGCTTAGCTACTTCTGCGCTGTCTATACTAGTGCTAGTTCGAAACGTTCTAAAGTGTTCCGATTTTCACCAAACGCTAGAGCTAGTAAATTCGTTCCACGCGGTAACGTGACATTCTATAATGGTTTCATTATTATAGCGCTATCCTTCGTAGAACGTCATTTATCTACCCACAGTGAAGGTGTGAGTTATATTTCACAGATTTATTGAAACATAACAATCTTTTAAGTATTATACACGCTGCACGACGAAACACGAATCGCACGATAATACATTTTATTATTCTAGGACCTCGGTCTAGAACACATCCATTGAGACCTAAATTATTTATAACTAATTAGATATGTAGTAAAATTATACCACGACACTTTGCTCAAATAAATAATAATATTATGCAATACTGTCGTTGTTTGATTCTACCAAAATTGCTCAATCAACCCTTTAATTCAAAAGAAACTTCTCTCGGACATAATGAAGGTTGATTTTAACTTCGAGTTACTTCGCTAAGCCAAAGTAGGTTTCACGTTTAAATTAAATGCCTGCATATTTACGCTCAAACTATCGCAAGTGCTTAGAATCACAGCGGTAAGTACATTTTGCCTTCAAGACTGGCATTGGAACGGTTACCGAGAAAACTTTGTTGAAGTTCCTTTTAACAATAGTGATTTCCATTTGTTCACATTCATCTGGTTCTTTTGTAACTATGTAATTAGACACTAGTCGACAGAAAAAATTACATGTTTATCTTGGGAGTTTCGATAATAAGTTGTTATAGACTGATTCTCCCTAGGTTTAATTTTCACAAAAATCATACAGTCTTTGCTTACGTACCAAGTCTTCATATTCTTCAGGTGCCTCTCCATTATTGAAGGTCGGCAGTCAGTTTTCCGAAATTTTCTTTGTCCAAGGTTAGCCTGAACAGCTGTTCCATGATTTTGATGCCGGTCCACTCTCTTATGTTGCGAAGCCAGAACATTTTCCTTTTTCCAACCTGCCGCTTCCCAACCACTTTTACACTTTTACGTACGAGTACGACGTCAAAAATTTAGAAAATTGGCCACCGTTTTTCCATGACGCAACTTTCATAAAACAAATGGGAGTCACTATGAATTTCGTGAAAACGAGGACAAAATGCGGCAAGCGTCCTAGTTTCGCATTCATTCCCAACAGGAAAGTGTTGACGTGCGGGAACAATGGCAGGCTTGCCAGGACTTACTCGCGTTTCCCTCGCCCGCCGCACAATACATCGTCTCTTATTCAACAACGAGCAAGCAGCTTTTCTATACGGGGCTGACAATGGACATTGTGCGCGCGAAACTGATCGGAATACCATTATCGCGAGTTGCCAATCGCGCGAGTGCGTTCTAATTCAATATCGACTGCAGTTTTTATGGGTTTGTTGCTGCTATGAAAGGGAAATATAATTTGGGTTGCGTTATTACGGCTGTGAACTTAAAAGTTGCGAGTGTTTTGATTTCAGCTACCAGAAATGACAACATTTAATTTTAGTAAAGTGATTTACATGAAACCCTGGAATTGTTATAAAATCCAAACAAGACCTTAACACATTAAACATACGGTAGTTCTCAGGTTAGACAAAATAATTTACTTAGTGGTTCTGTGAGCTATGTATAACCTAGGGAGCGCGTTTTTGAAATTTTTTTTTTTTATTTCCAAAAACTGTATCGACAACAAAAAGAAATTATAATTATCAAACCTACTCATAAAATTCTAAGAGATTCGGCTGAGAAATGCGACCTGCAGAGGAGAACAACCGGTGTGGATGGACAGACATATTTTTGTCCAAGCTGATACGGAGAGACTTCGCGCTCACTCGGTCAATTACTGTAATTTTATGTACAGTATATTTACAGCAATTAACTGTAATTATGTATCCGCGGTTTTCCATGACCAAAATGTTTCATTTTACAAGGTACTTGCGAATACAGTTATAATCTTAAGTTTCCGCTGAATCACATCAGTATCAGGAACTAAACTACCCATAATAATTTTCAATTAAAAGCTTCCGCATTGCCGTAGACCACAAAGAGCCTGTAAACACCTCCTGTCACCCGCGCCATATATTAAGCCTTTTAAATCATAAACCGGAGTATTGCTTGGGCCCATTTATAAAGGTTAAATTACAGTAATTTCAGCCTAAGAGCGTTATACCCGCAAATAACTTAATTGTACGTGGCTCAGGATTTACATAATAACTCCATTCAACGCTTTTGTACAATATTTTACATGCAGTATACATAATAATTAAGATTAGAATAAAGTTGAGAGATTTGTTAAAGAAAAAGGGATTGGTAAAAAATAAAAGCTTATTAAATTATAGGGTTATACCTGCCTACTACATGACCCCCGCATGACTCCACAGCACGACATAATAGTTATCAGGCGGGTTATACCTGCCTACTACATGACCCCGCATGACTCCACGGCACGACATAATAGTTATCAGGCGGGTTATACCTGCCTACTAGATGACCCCCGCATGACTCCACAGCACGACATAATAGTTATCAGGCGGGTTATACCTGCCTACTACATGACCCCCGCATGACTCCACAGCACGACATAATAGTTATCAGGCGGGTTATAATTGAAGATAGAGACCTACTTAGGGACTAGTGCCTTATGAGTATATAGAACACGAAATTTCCGTTGGCCAGTACAGACTCCACCTATATATATACTCTATAAGATTCTATTAAGCTTTGGACAAGTAGTAATTTGTCTACGGAGTAATGCACTACTATTATCCGCAATGTCCCGCAATAGGTACAGCGATCAACAAAATCAAATCAATCACTTTATAGTTAAAGAGGTTTCAAACGACATCTTTTTACAGCCTTATTCACAAGCAATCCGTAACAGACACTTCTCGCTCCATTGTCGGCGACAGCGATAGAACTAGCAAGTCTTACAAGTTGCTAGCCACAGCGACTTGCTAACTAATAATTGTAAATATTGCTGCATTGCTCTTGATCAGGCAAAGTTTGGACCTGGGGGCAAACAATGAGGAAACAGCGCCGCTTGTTTCAATACAATTCTAAGTTTTGCAACTAGCAAGTTATAAGCTTACGGGTTCTTAAATAAGCGATGACTAATGAATAGCGGCGTAATATTGATTAGTGACGACATTGTGTACCTTATGTGTGTGTTGCGCTGTTAATTAGTAACATTCATAAAACGCTTTATTAGAAAATTCAAAACTCTCAAAGCAATAGTTCATAATATTAACATTGTGAAGTGGCGGCACATACGGCTGGGCAGTAACCGTTCCTTCGTACAAACCACACATGAATGACGAAACCATTTGACGTAGGTGCTACTTACTCGGTATAAACGAGCCCATACAAACAGTTTAGCAGTCGACAAGAGCCACAAAGGAACAAGGCGTTTGAATCGCTCGCAAGTAACATAATTAGTTGCAATTAACACGTAAGCGGTACTTACCCGAATTGGCGTTTAGGGAGCATGCCAATTTTGTTTTGTTTATGGGAAAACCGGTATTTTTAGGGGAAGGGGACTAGTAGGGGCAGGGGTCTGTTCAGTGCGTTTAAGCTCAATTTTCCTAACTTGGAGTCCGAGAAAAACGCATTATTGTAGTGATAGATCTTTGCTTTTGATTTGGTTTAAATGCGTCTGAATCGTAAACCTACTCATATGAAATATTCCATACCCTTATTCCAACCCCTGTTTTGCGTTGAAAATGGAATGAAATGAAAGAGGCTGCGTTCGACTATGGAGCGATTCCTATCGCTATCGATAGCGATATAGGATAATAGTATAGTTTAAATTATAACAAGCTTCCTATAATAATATTTAGCAATTTTACTTTCAAATAATTTATTGAATCAGGCGTTAGGCGTCAGGGGTGAGCAAAGTAATTGTTTTTTAGTTCATAATTTTACTTTCTTTGGCAGATGACAAAAATTCGCTATTAATTAAGACACTCGTTGCGAAAAGGTTTCACATGGTACGTACGGGCTGTGCAAGCAAACATCTGATACTTACCATACTATTTTACCAATATTATTGAGTCAAGACAACTGTAAGCTTATTTTAACTAGCAACATGAGTGCAGAAGCAAGGCTGAATCCGAATGCCAATCCATAAACTTTTAAACCTTTCAGCTCTCCAACCTCAAATGTTTTTGCCAACCCCACAGCGTAGGTTCGCAAACTCCGGTCTCCGATACGATACCACTAATCAACGGTCCTCAAACTCTCGGGTGAGTTATGTAAACTGATAATGGCTATTAGAGTTAGTGCCCCAAGTTTATAAGGACTGATAAGCGTGTGATAAGCGGAACTTGGTCGTTAGAGTGACCGATGTGTTATACTATTTAGTAATTAGAGAGATCCAATAGTTTGTGATAGATTTAGATCGGAATTTTTTTAAATAAAATCTAATCTGATTACCTGTCCTGTTAGTTTACGAATTTTATACCTACTTTATTATCTCTGGACCTCGGAGATTGAGAATTATTGCTGTCTTTCACGTTAGTTTAAGTCATAAAGTTTCACGTTAGACAAAATCTAGTCACAAGTTTAAAAATTAACTAAGTACTCTAAAAGAACGCGTATTTCGTATCAATAGTACATGTGCACTGTCCTACAATGAAATTGAGAACATTCGAGACCAGGTAAGTACCTATTTCTCAGAGATCCCAGCGTTAGACTAATAGGGTGTAGGGACTACAGCGGACATTGACAGAGCGGTGACGCTGAGAGATCAATGTATAGGATTCTATACCATTTGTTCTTTTACCTTAGTAAAGTAATGTTGGAAATTCTAAATCCAAGAAAAGGTGGCGTGTCTTATCTGGAGATGAACTCGTACTTAAGGGTCGACTGGAGATAATTGCATTGCACCGACAGGCGATCTGACTCTTAAATATTAATTAATCCCTCTAATATTAGAAATGTGTAAGTTTGTCGGTTTTTCGAGGTTATTTATAACATGAAACTACCGTGAGATTCAATCGTAGTAAACATCAATGTTTCAGACTAATCCGTAGTCCTTCCTCTGAGAGCACACGCGATGGTAACGCACAACTACCCTCGTTTTCACCGTCATTTTTGTTATTGTTTAAGGTAGGGTTAATAGAGGTTACTACACTAATCGCATCACTTTGTAAAGGCTCGTTCACAATAACTGTTAAGGCAGTATTCAACACTGTTTTCCAAATCGGGAGCACTGACCATCCACTAAAGCGGTTGAAATTTGTAGTTGATTGGTTTTGTGGTGCTTGAATGAAATTTTGCACAGAGATACGCCATGATCCAGAGACAAATTGTCATTTAGGTACAAGTGAAGGGTACACGGAAAAAACATGACTGTCTAGTCACCTTAGCAACTTTTTCACTTATCGCGATTTGAAAATTTGCAACGATGTAATTAATGAAAATAATCGATTTATTGATTATTTTTGTGTTTATTTTTATGAAACATTCATAGAATGAAATTCAACATACAATGACAATGCAAATAAAAATCCGTTAACAGCTTTCTTTGCATTGTCATTGTATGTTGATGTAATTATCCATATAATCTTCGTATACATCTTCTTTAAAGTGATAAAAAAGACAAGTTACGTAAATTAGACATAATGAAAACGGGATATTGCCCGCGATTACGCTACAGGTTCGATGAGCGCCCGATATTTCGATGCAGTTGCATGCATCATGATCACGGGCAAACTGACGAAACGAGGGTAAACCAATTACCCGCAACAATTAACCGCGAATCATTTAAAACTGTTAAGTTACGTAAATATTTGTATGTATAACTGTGTGTGGTAACTTATAGTCTATTTGAGTGCTCTACATTTTGAGATAAAAATTTAGTTTTAAACAAAAAGTGGCTGGAAATGTTCTTTCCGTGTATTTCAAGTATAACTTTGAATGGCTCTACCAAGTACTCAGTTTGGGTTCCAGTGCAGCTCTGCCTATAAACACTTTGGATTTCCAATATTAAATTTACTTTAAAGTACAAGTGGTCTGAAGTACGGTTTCCATTAGAAATTGAGGGAGATGATGGCTAAGTAAGCTATTTAGAAGATAGAGATACGCATGGGTTAAGTTGGGGTATCAGATAAACCATATTCAAGGCTATCTAGTACAGCTATTAGATAGGTGTTACGGTGTTATTAAAGAAGTACCTACTTAATTATTACTTGCGTTTTCTAAAAGGACGTAAATCTAGGTTAGGATATACCATTTGTGTCGTTATTATAAAAACAAAGAAAATACGTTTATGATAGTAGGTAGGTAATGTTAATAGGACATTGTCAGGCCCAAAAATCATGAGATAATTTTTTTTCATCGTGAAAAAAATAAAAGCATTCCATCCATTCGTCTGTTGTTTAATTTGGTAACATTGTTCTAATTACTTTATCGTTTTGTATTTCAGAATAATAGATAAACATTATTTTTTTTATAAATCTGTTCTCCTGAACCCTGGCGAAACCCTTCTAATGCATATTTATATTATTCAGGTGTCAAAAAAAACATGCTATAAACACAGTTCTATTTTTCCATTGACTTACCAACTCCATGGACTACGGGTTAGCGCTTGAAAACGTTCGAACCAAAAGACCACTAATTTGCAAAAAAGACCACTAATCGAGCGTCAGTCAGTCTTAGCTTGGTCGGACGACAGCGCTATGACGTATGGCTGTCTTCGAAAAATGCCGTGTTGTACTAGGACACATTTTTCGTGAATTTTGTAATAGACCCAAAGTTCATGGTATTAGTAAGTCAATGTGTTTTTCTGTTGAAGTCACCATATGTGTCTGCTTATACCATTTCGCCACTGCGTCCTATAAAAACTCCTACCCGTTGCCTCAATTCATCTTTCCTTACGCTTACCGCACTCGTAAATAAATAAATAAACGAAGGACTTTTATAACCTTTCCAGCAAGTACAGTGTATCCTTCATGAAACATGAAAACGGTCAAGTCCGAGTCGCAATTGCGAACCGAGGGTACTGTACCCAACGTTACAGATCTTGTCATTGACTTGTGTGTGACACTGTGACACCTTGATTCTTGCGAAATTTTATTATTCTAAGAACCTTATAGGTTACAATTTGCTTGTGATTGACGAACTGAAAGACAGGTGGACGGCAAAGTGATCCTATACATATAAGTGGGCTCCGTTTTTTTAGGGTTCTGTACCTCAAAGGGAAAAACGGAACCCTTATAGGATGACTCGCGTGTCTGTCTGCATGTCCGTCTGTCACAGCCAATTTACTCCGAAACTACTGGACCGATTGAGTTGAAATTTGGTACACATTTATGATAGTCGGTGACCCAAAGACGGACGTGTAACGTAAATTAACGTATTTTAAACATGAATAAATTTGAAAATGAAAAAAAAAGGTGTGCAAAGTAATATCGCGTTACATATCAAATAAAAGGTATCATTGTGAGCATGTCAAATGTATTTTTCTTATAATTTTTAAATAGGTATATAGTTTTGAAGTTATTTACATTGACCATTCCCCGCCCCTTAACTCCGAAACTACAAGGCCGAAAATCTATTCTTTTATTACAACAAAACAAACAAAAATTACAATAACGATAATGTACAAGGCCGAAAATCTATTCTTTTATTACAACAAAACAAACAAAAATTACAATAACGATAATGTACAAGGCCGAAAATCTATTCTTTTATTACAACAAAACAAACAAAAATTACAATAACGATAATGTACAAGGCCGAAAATCTATTCTTTTATTACAACAAAACAAACAAAAATTACAATAACGATAATGTACAAGGCCGAAAATCTATTCTTTTATTACAACAAAACAAACAAAAATTACAATAACGATAATGTACAAGGCCGAAAATCTATTCTTTTATTACAACAAAACAAACAAAAATTACAATAACGATAATGTACAAGGCCGAAAATCTATTCTTTTATTACAACAAAACAAACAAAAATTACAATAACGATAATGTACAAGGCCGAAAATCTATTCTTTTATTACAACAAAACAAACAAAAATTACAATAACGATAATGTACAAGGCCGAAAATCTATTCTTTTATTACAACAAAACAAACAAAAATTACAATAACGATAATGTACAAGGCCGAAAATCTATTCTTTTATTACAACAAAACAAACAAAAATTACAATAACGATAATGTACAAGGCCGAAAATCTATTCTTTTATTACAACAAAACAAACAAAAATTACAATAACGATAATGTACAAGGCCGAAAATCTATTCTTTTATTACAACAAAACAAACAAAAATTACAATAACGATAATGTACAAGGCCGAAAATCTATTCTTTTATTACAACAAAACAAACAAAAATTACAATAACGATAATGTACAAGGCCGAAAATCTATTCTTTTATTACAACAAAACAAACAAAAATTACAATAACGATAATGTACAAGGCCGAAAATTTAAAAATATATACATATGTAAAAAATAGTTTTTGCCAATAGATTACAGGAAAACCTAAAAGAAATCTATGGCATTAAAATTAACATAGGAAATTTTAATTCTTTTAATTATGAGCTTGCGAGGTCCACAGCACAGAGCGACTAGTAGTAGGTTGCGATTTAAATGTTTCAACTGTACAGTCGTGGAAACTAATTCCTGACCCACCATGGAACCTTTTTACAATGAACGTCACAGAGACATCGCATTGCTTGACAAGGAAAATCGTTATGACGTTTACTATAAAAACGTTCTATGGTGGATCAGGAATTAATTTCCTCGACTGTACCTACTTTGGTAGGTGTAAAAGTCGTTCCCTCCTCGTACCGGAAAAGTCTCGTGACTGACACGTTATCGGACCCCGGCGATAGCTTTTGTGTGTGTTTAACTACCTATCGTAAAAGAAGTTACAGAGAGATTAAATTTTATTATGATCGCGATTTGTGATAGTTATTTTAAGCTTACGAAGTGCCACTTAAAAACGCGTCGGAACGTTTTCTTGGGATTTTATTAGGTAGGTACATTAATTGAAAATAGTGTGGAACTTATATACTGCTTCCAGTTTTGCAGACATATCTATACCTATAAAAGAAGACCGTGATTGACTGACTGACTGACTGACAGACAACGCACAGCCTAAAGCACTGGACCTAGAGACCTGAAATTTGGGAATCGTATACCTTGAGTATCCTAGAGGTGCACTAAGAAGGGATTTTTCGGAATTGCCACAGGATAGGGAACTAGCCCATTCTGAAATATTTCACGGAGGCAAAGCCGCGGGGCATAAGCTAGTTATTAATAACTAGCTTATGCCCCGCTGAATTTCGTAAAATCCCGTCTTAGTACACCTCTAGGATACTCAAGGTATACGTTTACCAAATTTCGAGTCTCTAGGTCCAGTGGTTTAGGCTGTGCGTTGTCTATCAGGCAGTCACGGTACTGTTGTATAGGTAAAGACTAAAACCATTTTTAACCGACTTCAAAAAAAGGAGAAGGTTCTCAATTCGTCAGATTTTTTTTTATTTAAGGCCATCGTGATTCTTTATTATATAGGTGTCTTTACCCATAAATTCAGAAGAAAATAGACTTTTCACGTTGCGATTTTTTTATCTTGAGTTTTAATTTACTTTTTTATTTTTTTATACGGCAAGGAAGGCAAACGAGCAAGTGGGTCTCCTGTCGTCTTGATCACCACTGCCCATAGACACTAACAACCCCGGGGGGTTTACAGATGCGTTGCCAACCTAGAGAGCTAAACCACAAATCCATAAAAAAGAAACGCAAGTACTTAAATTTTACGTAGTATAAATTACGAGTAAATTCTCAGGATATACGTAACAGGTTACGTGTCCATATATTTTAACAAGATTGTTACCCTTAATGTGAATCCTGAAAAGTACTATTAATTAACCAAAGGCGGGGGACGAAAGATATTCCGGGTTAAGCCTTAATTAACTTCGCTAGCCTTATTTTCATTAAAACACTGGCCAATTAATTATTTTTCGGCTGTAGAAAAAACGATAGTGAAAAACGAACTTAAGTTTAGGTTAGAGCCGTTCGTTTCCAGAGGAAGGACTACGAATTAATCCGAAACAATACAATACAAATATTCTTTATTGAAAACCACAAAAACAGTATAAGGAGATTGCAGAAAAACAGGTATACAATAGGCGAAACAAGTAGGGCTAAACTCTACTTAATAATATACACAAGTGATCCGTTTATTGCACTATGACTGAGTCTAATGGTAGTTTCATGATAAGTCAGGTAATTAAACTATAGCAAATTTTTGTAAAAGCCGTTATAGCAGAGGGTCGTGGGTTCAAGCCCCGGCTCGCACCTCTGAGTTTTTCGGGATTTATGTGCGAAATTACATTTGTAATTTGTCATTAGCTTTTCGGTGAAGGAAAACATCGTGAGGAAACCTGCACACTCAAGCGAAGCAATTCAACGGTGTGTGTGAAGTTTCCAATGCACTGGGATCTCGTGCGAACTGTAGCCCAAGCCCTCTCAATTTGAGAGGAGGCCTGTGCCCAGCAGGGGGACGTAAATAGGCTGACGATGATGATGATGACGGTTTTTTTTTATATAGGTACTCCAAGGAACTGAGTTTCTCGTGTTATTAAAAGTAAGTATTTTAAGCTGCATGATCGATCGCTGTGGACTCGCATATCGTAGGAACGTCACGACGATCGGATAAAAAACACTGAACAATACTTCTAGCTGCTTAAAATATTCCCGTAATCGAGTTATCAATTAAACGGCCCGCATTATAAGCACGGGCTAAATATGATTACGAGCCAAGTTTTTTTCTTCCTTCCTCGCTCCATTAAGGGCAGTGTCCAACGGCTGCTTAATGGAATTCCTCAGCAAATATCCGAGAAAGTTTCTCGCCGAGCCGTAAATAGGGTAATTAAAATATTCTCATCGCGAAATTATATACAACCGGCTTTTGCTGGCTTCGCTTGGATACAGCAGGATAACTTAAAACGGACAGGTGGGAAGTAATCTACGACGTAAAACAGGGTTTTTAAGACTTTGACGTGTGTATTTGTGTTTTTGGCATCGTAGCTCCCAAACCGATAAACCAATTTATAGTAAATCTAATTTAATGATGATGGTTCTACATAAAAATTGGTTCATCGTTTTTGATAACTTGTATTTCCGATTTTTTTTAAACGTAAGTATACAACTACAGTGCCTCTGCGAGTTATAGACCTTACGCTTAGTTCTAAAAATTGAACTACTAGTACTGCAAGTAATGGCACTAGAATGAACATAGTATTTTGCTTATTACCCACAGAAATTAACAGACATGGTTCCGTGTTATGTTATTATCTCATCATCATCATGTCAGCCGAAAAGACGTTCACTGCTGGACATAGGCCTCCCCCAAGGCTCGCCACTCAGGCCGGTCTTGTGCTTTCCGCATCCACCGCGATCCCGCGATCTTTACCAGGTCGTCGCTCCATCTTGTTGGTTATTATTACTACCTCGTGGCTTAAGATGGAGACATTTACTTTTACCAACGCTCTTTCCTGTTTCATAAAATCCTATTGACCTTTTTAAGCATTTCCAAGTCCCTATAGCCATTATTCAAACAAAGAGGACCGAAGCTATCATGATAATTAAATCAACGATTCATAGTATCCGATACTCCTGGCTCATGAAAAATGCAACGCCAATTTGTGCCAAGCCCGCTGGAGAACAGTTTTAGACTTTTTAAGTCGATATCGGTGTCATAATGCTGAATTTATTGTTATAGTAAGCTTTTAAGAGGGAAATAATGGGATAAGATCGTAGACTTGTTAAAAGGTAAAGCAGGTGAATGACCGCTGGAGAAAATCAGTTTATAAGACGGTGAAAATTTAAATTAATAGTCGATTGTTTGATTTTAAATAGTTTTTAGTCCCCGACTTAAAAAGTGGGTGTTATAAGTTTGACGTGTGACAGCGTAGCTCTTACACGGATAGAGCGGTTTTAGTTAAATAATTAAGATTAGTTTTTAGCGAAGTCTAAAAAAATATTAAAAATTGGTTAAGCCACTTAACACTTTAGATTTACACGCAGTTATTCTATATTGGGTATTCAATTACGAGTCAGTTTATACGTCTCATAGTTATGTTTCCGTGTGAAAGTTAAGACAGCTAGAAACATTACGGGCACAACAAGCATTTAATCTTAGTTTTTTAGGTTGGCAATGCTTCTCATTCCACTGGTATTGCAGTTGTTTGGACAGCAGTAATCACTAACCACTAACCAGTGCTTAGTGCAGACACAAGGCATGAACCAAAAATGAATGAATTGACCAAAGCATGCTGGTTAAAAAGGGGTTACTTTAACTAAATGATTGTAAATTTAACTATTTCAACTAGGTACATGATGTCCTACATTTATTTTTCTATGCATTTCGCACCACGGATCTGAGGAATGTTTTTTGACTGGTAATACCAAGAAAAAACCAAGTAGCGTCAGAATTTCAGGGAATTAGAAACTAGGGTAGTTTTTTTTATACGACAAGGAAGGAAAACGAGGAAGTGGGTCACCTGATCATAAGTGATAACCACTGCGCATAGACACCCACAACCGCGGGGGGTTTACAGATGCGGTTCCAACCTATACAGCTAAGATGAAATGTCTCTTGTGCCCGTGATTACATCGGCTGTCTTACTCTGCACACCGGAGCACAACAGTGCAAGCACTGCTGCTTAGTGGCAGGATTAGCGAGTAGCGATTAGGTGCTAGCGATCCGGATGGACCTCGCACAAGGTCCTACCATCCGCTAAGTATCCAATAAATAAATAAGTCAATCAACTTTTCTTTGCCACTCGTTGCCATGGAGATGTCCCCTGGGTCACTCGTCTAAAATAAGATTTTCTAAGGCACCACTCCATCAAACGTTAGGAGTTTCGACAGTTACGCACCAATTCTTTCATACTTCATCTCCTAAGCATGCAAATCCTGACTTTCGGGGGATTGGGGTCTTAGAAAATCATTTTTTTAAATAATTTATTACCCTCCGGGGTTGCGGGTGTCTATGGGCAGTGGTGATCACTTATCATCAGGTGACCCACTGGCTCGTTTGCCTTTCTCGTTGTATAAAAAAAAAATTTTTTTTATTGTTTTTAGTTCATAATCAAATTTTTGCTGTGTTACCCAGATGACATCTTCATGGTAACGAATGGCATGGAAAAGTTGATTGACCCAAATGTCAACTGTGCATTAATTAAAACGGTCGATGATCCCACATGCAGGGCGGTCAAGAGTGATTTAGGCGCCTTTGTTTTCTAACGGGACAAAGACGATAAATCGTGGCACTGCGCCGAGCAGTGGACGAATAAATACGCCGTCAATCTCTTTTGCAAAGTATATTCACACAATTATTTTTTATTTAATTTTAGTTTATTTAGTTTTAGCTTAGATTTAATGTCAATGCATTTTGCGGGTGGTAGGACCTTATTGTGCGAGGTCCGTCCGGATCGCTACCACCATCTTACTCACTAATCCTGCCGCTAAGCAGCAATGCTTGCACTGTTGTGTTCCGGTGTGGAGAGTAAGACAGCCGGTGTAATTACGGACACAAGAGGCATTTCATCTTAGCTCTCTAGGTTGGCAACGCATCTGCGAACCCTCCCGGGTTGTGGATGTCTATGGGCGGTGGCGATCACTTACCATCAGGTGACCCACTTGCTCGTTTGCCTTCCTCGTCGTATAAAAAAAATACCAAAATAAAATACCAAGTAACGACAGAACTTCAGGGAACTAGAAACTAGGGTAGTTTTTTTTATACGACAAGGAAGAAAAACAAGGAAGTCGATCACCTGATGGTAAAAGTGGTCACCACTGCCCCTATGGGCAAATCTATCGTGTCTATACACCCAACAACCGCGGAGGTTTGCAGATGCGTTGCCAACCTAGAGAGTCTCTCGTGCCCTACCACCCGCTAAGTATCCAATAAATAAATAAGTCAATCAACTTTTCTTTGCCACTCGTTGCCATGGAGATGTCCCCTGGGTCACTCGTCTAAAATAAGATTTTCTAAGGCACCACTCCATCAAACGCTAAAAGTTTCGACAGTTATATACCAATTATTTCATACTAAAATTCATCTAATAAGAATGCAAATCCTGACTTTCGGGGGAGTGGGGTCTTAGAAAATCAAATTTTTAAATAATTTATTGAATTTTTTATTTATTTATTGTTTTTAGTTCATAATCAAGTTTTTGCTGTATTACCCAGGTGACATCTTCATGGCAACGAATGACATGGAAAAGTTGATTGACCCAAATGTCAACTGTGCATTAACTCCTCTAGAATAATGATAAATAAATAAATTAAAATAAAATGCGTTTATTTCGGACAACAGAAACTAAAGCCTAAAGTTTTATGGCCTAGCACTAAGCAGCAGAAATATGAAGTTAAAAAAAATACATACAGTGGAACGTAGAACCTCCTCCTTTTTTTGAAGTCGGTTAAAAAAAAGTCACTGTAAATTGCTTTTATTATGTAAATAAAATTACTTGTGTAATTTTTTTTTACAAATTTCAAACTGATGGGGAAATATACAGAAAAGCCAGAAAAATAAGTTCTCGAATTGGGATTCGAAACCAAACCTTTACCAAACCGTGGTAACGCACTAATCCAATGATTAGGTTCGTTCACACTATTCGTTGACGCACAGTTGAAAAACTAGGCCACGAAATACTTAGTAAGACACATGTCGGAATAAACTCGACTTATGGTATAAGTTATTGATCAATTTATTTCACTACAAACTTAACCTCTTAACTATGCGAACAGTTTATATTACAGGGCATCAATTCTTATTTGAAGCCCAAGGTATAAAATTGTTACATTTCCATTGCGAGTAATATCTATCTGTTTGGGGTTTGAAGTAGTTGTAGAAAAAATAGAACTTTCGAAAGAAAAGTATAATAAAATTCAAAATTACAAATTAGGACACAAGTTATCGCTATCGATCTCAAAAGTGCCAGAAAATGGATGACCGTTTCTTCATCCTCTCATTTTTTTTTTTTTTTTTTTTTGGTACCGCCCCCGCGGCCGCATTCCCCTCGGAGACCATGCGTTTCGTTCCAACATGCCCGCCCACGTTGAGAACCTGGGTTTTCAACCCATCTAGTCCATGTTTACTGGTAGGGGGCAAATCTTGCTGAACGAGCGTCGTATGATGCCAGACGAAGTCCTAATATCGGCGACGCGATGGATCCCATCTGCTCCAGGGATGATCTTGACAATCCTTCCAAGTTTCCACTTTAAAGGGGGTAGGTTATCTTCCTTTATCACAACCATTGTGTTATCCTCCAGTTGGCCCTTGGCTTGTCTCCACTTGCTTCGCTCTTGGAGCTCCGAAACGTATTCCTTTTGCCATCGAGTCCAAAAGTGTTGCTTCAGCTGCTCTATGCGTTGATATCTCGTGAGTCTCGAATACTTGGCTTCTGTGAGACGTGGTGTCGGAAGAGCTGTGAGTTGTCGTCCGATTATAAAATGACCAGGAGTAAGGGGAAGCAAATCTGTAGGGTCATTGGACATAGGAGTAAGAGGACGGGAATTTAGTATGGCTTCTATTTGGCACAATGTTGTGCTGATCTCTTCGTACGTTAAATGACAGTTACATAAGACTCTGATCAAGTGATGTTTGGAAGATTTGACTCCAGCTTCCCATAAACCGCCAAAATGAGGTGAATATGGTGGCACAAAGTGAAACTGGATACCTATATTGGCTGCAGATTCCGATAAGTCCTTCGCGTTACTTGCAAGAAATCGTTTTAAATCATTGTAGGCTCCTACAAATTTTTTACCATTGTCCGACCAAATGTCGGATGGCAAACCACGGCGGCTAATGAATCGGCGTAAAACCGCCATGTAACCTTCTGCAGACAAGTCACTGCATAGCTCCAAGTGAAGGCATTTAGTTTTAAAGCAAACGAATATGACGATATAAACTTTAGTCAACGGCGCTCCGCGTCCTCGGCGTACAGCTGCTGTTAGTGGACCCGCGTAATCGACACCGACAGACTCAAAAGGAAAGCCTGGCGTCACTCGCGCTGACGGTAAGCTGCCCATGAGCGGTGCTACTGTAGCACCTCGCATTCGCGTGCACAGAATACATTTGTGATAAGTAGATCGAGCCTGTGCCCGACCACCTATAGGCCAATAGACAGACTTCACGTACGACAGTATGGCTTGCGGTAAGGCGTGCAAAAGATGTATGTGAACAAATTCAAAATATAATTTCGTAAAATAATGTTTGTTAGGCAGAATGACAGGATGCTTTACGTCAAAATTGTAAGGTGCGTTATTTAGTCTGCCACCTACACGAATGAGTCCTTCAGAATCCATAAATGGATTTAACTTTGTTAGCGGGTCTTTGTTATTGATAGGTGATTTGCTCTTAATCAAATCATAAGACGGATAGCTTTCAATTTGTGCTAATCTCACAAGAGTGTTCATAGCTATTTGCAATTCGTGGGTACTAAGACCACCTGAGTATTTAGGTTTGTTAATCCTGGCATTATTGACGAACCGTAGAACGTAAGCTGTGACGCGTTTCAATTTAGAAAATTGTGAAAATTTATTTAAATTTAATGCTGACATTGGAGCGATGGCCTCTGTGGCAACGTTCGAGATTACTTCGGCATTAATTTCAGGATTGTTGTCTTGAGAATAGCGATTGATTGGCCACTCTTTCTCTTCGCATTGTAAAAATGGTGGTCCCGTCCACCAAATATGAGCATCAGAAATTGAGCTAGCGTTAAGACCGCGTGACACTATATCTGCAGGGTTTTCTTTGGTAGGTACGTGCCTCCAAGACCAACTGCCTGTAATTTCGAGTATATCGGCTACACGATTTCGTACGAACACTTTCAGCTGGCTTGGTAGCATTCTAAGCCACCCTAGCACTATCATGGAATCAGTCCAGAAAGTACAACTGTCCACTGTCATGCGAAGAGATGCTTGTGCCTTCTTATAGAGTTGAGCTCCAATCAACGCTCCGCACAGCTCCAATCTAGGTATAGTTACGGGTTTAATAGGACCTACTCGGCTTTTCGCCATCAATAACCTGGTAACTATTCCCTCGCTTGTAGTTATGCGTACATATATACATGCTCCGTAAGCAGTTTGAGACGAATCCGTAAATATATGAAATTCCCTTCGTGACGTATTGCCTGTGACGCAACGAGGGATACGCAAATGATTTAGCTCTGGTAGTGATGCTATTATATTTTGCCACTTGTGTGCAATATCTTGGGGAACCTCATCGTCCCAGGATAATTTTGACAACCACAATTGCTGCAATAGAACTTTGCATTGTATAATGACTGGCGATACAAGCCCTAGGGGGTCAAATATTTTAGCAACTGTGGACAGAATGAGTCGTTTAGTTATTTTTTCATCTTTATTGCTGCCTAGATCGATATTGAAGTATAACTCATCTGTGCTACTTTTCCAACCTAGCCCCAGCGTCTTGGAGTCGTCCAGATTACCTAAATTAAGGTTAGTGGCACCTCCACTTGGTTCGTTAACTAGACTTGGTACGTTAGAACGCCATTTGCGAAGGTTCATTCCTGCACCCTTCAACGTTTCAGATACCCGACTAATAGCATGTTCTGCTTCGTGTATAGTGTCAGATCCTGATAAAAAATCGTCCATATAAAAGTCATTGGCAATAATTTCAGCCAGCTTAGGATCTGCACAGTCAAGCGACAGTTGCTTAAGGCATCGTACGGCAAGAAATGGCGCGCTCGCGGTGCCGTAAGTGACGGTGTTTAATTGGTAGGTACTCAAAGGTTCAGAAGGATCCGTTCTCCATATTATTTGTTGCAAATTTCTATCGTCTGGGTGCACGGCTATCCGTCTGTACATTTTTTCCACGTCGGCAGTATAAACAACCAGGTATTGTCTAAAACGTAATAGTATGGCTATGAGATCATCCTGTATAGTAGGTCCTATCAGCTGTATATCATTTAGTGATACTCCGGTTGACGTTTTCGAGCTAGCGTTAAACACTACACGTAATTTAGTAGTCAAACTCAAAAGCCGAAGTACAATGTGATGCGGTAAAAAGTTACCTAAAGTTTCATTAATAGTGACCTTTGACATATCTCCTAACGCCTCGTACTCTTTCATGAACTCATGGTACATAGCCTTTGAAGAAGGTTGTCGTTCTAGTCTACGCTCTAACGATAGAAAACATTGCTTAGCTCGCTCGTAAGAATTGCCTAAAACGGTAGTCGGTTGTTTTAATGGGTATTTGACCATGAATCTACCGTCAGGCAACCGAGTAGTGTTTTGCACAAAATGATCCTCGCATGCTTTCTCTTCGTTAGAGTAATATGCCGATGCGGGTTTTATTGTTGCTTCGTCCAACTTCCAAAAGCGCGTCAACTCGTCGTCTGAATGGTTCAATTGGACAAAGTTGCAACGTACGCTGTAGGAGTTAGGGTTAGAATAAGTACCAGACACTACCCAGCCTAACTTGGTTTCGTAGATCGTGGGCTTGTTTCGTCCCAACGTCAGTCTACCACTTCCTAGTAAGTCCCAATAAACGTCGGCGCCGAGAAGGAGATCGACAGCAGCCGGTAGGTAGAACTTAGGATCCGCCAGTACTAAGTGTTGAGGTATGTCTAACATTGTTAAATTTACTTCACGAATGGGTAAGTTACTAGTAATTTCTGGAAGTATAAAATAGGATGTTTGCACAAAGTAGTTTTTATCACATAATGATTTTAATTTAGCTTGACATATTTTATTTAATTTCGAATTTGTATTTGTTATTCCTGACACTGACGCGGTTACATTTTTAGCAGGTAAGTTAAGTTTTTTCCACAGGTTCTCCGTCATGAAGCTCGAAGTACTTCCGTTGTCTAGCAAGGCGCGCGCTACGTGAACGGTATTGTCGTGACCGTATATTTCAACTAACGCAGTGGATAACAGCACTTGACCTTGGACTACGGGGTGAGCTGGCAGCGTAACGCCACTGTTGCTGATGTAACTTGGCCCAGCCTCCTGTTCAGACTCGTCAGCAGCGGTTATTTCAAGTACCGGCACCGGCACTGCCACTTGAGCGCTTGACGGAACCCTATCTGTATGTATAAGTGTATTGTGACGCCCCGAACAAGACCTACACGGGCCGCGTCTACAATACTTTGCTATGTGTCCCGATTTTAAACAATTTAAACATAATTTCATCCCTTGAACCTTTAATGCACGTTCTTTATTAGATAACGCAAGAAAGTTGGGGCATTCGAATATAAAATGCTTTTGTTTGCATAGCGTACACTCAGGTATAAAAGATGGGCTACTCACAGTTTTATATTCGAGGGCGTCGAGTCCTACGAAACACCTTTCCTTTACCCGCGGCGCGGAGAAACGCGGTCGCGTCGCGACGCCGGCGCCGGCGCCGGCGCCGGGCCCGGCCGGCCACGACGCGCGCCTGTCCGCGCTACTCATCGCCATCGTCTCCAACAGGTCCGCGCGATCTCTGAGGAAGTTTATGAGTGCCTCAAAAGTCACCGATTCTACACTAGGTACATATTGTTCCCATTCACGCCTAGTTACGCTATCAAGCTTTTGACAAGTTACATGTATTAATAATGTGTCCCAATGTTGCGTGGGTTCGTTAAGTGTACCTAAAGCACGTATATTTTTACACAAAGTATCTATCAAATACCGAATTGCTAACGGCGATTCCTTTTGTATAGGATTAATATTGAATATAGCCGTGACATGATTGTTTACCAAAAGCCTTGTATTATTGTACCTATCACATATTAATTGCCAGGCTATTTGATAGTTATTGCTAGATAACGCTAATGATTGTATTACTAACGCAGCACTACCTTGCAACGAAGCTCGCAAGTAATGGAACTTGTTCACATCATCAATTGAATCGTCTTTATGGATAAGACTGTCAAACGTATCGTGAAACTCAAGCCATGTATCATAAGATCCGTCAAATTTAGGTAAACTAATCGTGGGCAACTTACACTTGACTTGCGAATGCCGCCGCCCACTGCTGGACCATCCGTCGCCTGCACAATCGACCTTTGTGTGCAGGGTTACCAGTTCCTTAGCCGCTGCGACAGAACTGTAGTACAAATCTTCAAAGTCTGACCTTTCGTTTAATAGTTTTTCATCGTCTTCCGTCATAAACTCCAACTTAGACTGAATATCATCGTAAGTACTGTATAAACTTTCCAACTTAGCAATACGAAGTTGAAGTTCCGTAACACGGGCCGCACACAATGATTTATCCGCTAATTCTTGCAAATAACCCGAAAATTTAGTCAATCGTGCCTTTATATGGCCGCGTTTTTTGTTCAATTCCTTTATTTCAATCTCGGACATAATGAACAACAATCGCGAACAGAACCTACTGTAGGCACCAAAATCACTTTGTTTCACCACTAACACTTACACAATTGACTAGCACTTAACGATTAAACTAAACTTTTATCACAAATCACTAGTTATTTACGTACTACTAATTAAAATGGTTATACAATTAAATAGTTGTTTACAATAAGATGGTCGGCTAGGGAGTGGCAACGAGCCCGGGTCAAGCGACGCAGGCAGTTGCATAGAACAAAAGATGTTTACAATCTCAGCGCTTGCGCCGGTTTTTAGGTATTTAAATCTAGTTTGTTATTGATTTTATTGATGCAACTAATACAACAGTAATATTTTAACGTAGTATAAATGTATTGAAATCGAGATCGCTGTTTAAAATTTTACGTAAGTAGGTAGGTACCTACGGTAGTACATGTAAGTATGTAAGTTTTAACGAATTTAACACTGAATTTATTGAATACTATTGCAAATAAGGTATAAGAAAAATAGGAATTAGGAAGATTATTAAGGAACGGACTCACTGTTTGCTGTGTCTCGTTAGGTATGTCGTCGTATTCGTACGGTAGATCGAGGTAACTTCGTAGCTGGTGAAGATTATCGCCGCACCGGGATGTTTCTGGCTGCACTCCTCACTTGTTTAACTGTCCAAGGATGTTGGTGATGCAGGAAATATTCCTCCGAGTGCGTTGTCTTCGCTTAACAGCCGTAGTTTTTGTAGCTCGTCCTTAATATATCGCAACTCGCAGATTCGTTTTAATTATTCGGCATCGAAGACCATGTTTGGGGTTTGAAGTAGTTGTAGAAAAAATAGAACTTTCAAAAGAAAAGTATAATAAAATTCAAAATTACAAATTAGGACACAAGTTATCGCTATCGATCTCAAAAGTGCCAGAAAATGGATGACCGTTTCTTCATCCTCTCATTTTTTTTTTTTTTTTTTTGGTACCGCCCCCGCGGCCGCATTCCCCTCGGAGACCTTGCGTTTCGTTCCAACACTATCTACCTACTTAATTTTCTGAGCATAGCGTATAGCGGTACAAAGCGGTTTCACGGAACTAGGGACTGTATGAATAAGGCAAAATATGCATTTTTCATGAGAGTGATTTGCAGACGGCATTATGCAATAAAAGTTAGTGGAGTGCTAATGACAACTGGACCTGCGGGGCCACTGCTTATTTGGGACTAGGTTCTTAGTAAAATACTTTGACGATATCCGCGGTAGAACTAAAGTTACCGATATAGCCCGAAGAATTGCAAAACTTATTTGGCAGTGGGCGGGGCACATTGCTCGCAGAACTGATTGCCGATGGGGTCAGAAGGTTCTCGAATGGCGTCCACGGACCGGGCGACGAGCTGTCGGTAGGCCTCCAACAAGATGGAGCGACGAAAATTCTTTCTTTAGACTGTCTTTCCGGATGTAAGGCTGTTCTCCTCTACATGTTTATCGGCACGTACATTGCACAGTTTATATATTTTGTACCTACTTGCTTTTTTTACAATAACAAGGTTCTTTTGAATAGAATTTTCGGGAAATCACCAGTTTATCTTTAAGTATATAAAAAGTATCGTAGAGACACATACAAATTATCACCCAAGGACGGCATTATAAAAGGGGTAGTGCTTAGAGCCTGTATGTATTCATGTGACCGCCAAATCCTTGGGTGGTGCGACACAAAAACCCTTCCATTTCTTCCCTCAGCGCATGTCGCTGACGTTTGTTGTCTGAAGTTTATTTTTACAAATTAATTACTAGTGGCTCTGTGAGCAGTGCCCTAAGCACGACTTGTCGAATCCTGCGTTACGTTACGGTTATCGTATCGAGATCGAGAAATCTCATACTAAATTTTAGTTCCAAATACGCTTACGGGCGAGCGCTGTTCCAAACGTCATACAAACTCGTTATAGTTTACTATTCGATTATACGTGACGCAGGATTCGACAAGTCGGGCTTAGGGCACAGCTATCTCTTGTGACCTCATTCCTGATTTTTTAACCGAGTTCAAAAAAGGAGGAGGTTCTACGTTCCACTGTATGTGTTTTTTATGTATGTTCATCGATTACTCCGTTAATTGTAGACCGATTTTCAAAATTTTTTTTTTTCGAAAGGGTATACTCCTGAGGTGGTCCTATTGTCACCAAGTCATGATCTGATGATGGGGTCCTAGGGAAATCGAGGGCAACCCTCAAATTTTACAGGCACGTACTATGTGTTTCATATGTTTTCTAAGGTTATTCAAGTATCTGCGTCTGGTAGTCATCATCTCATTATGATGAGCTGATGATGGAAGGTGCAACTCCTTAGCGGTTAGGAGTTGGAGGATAATTCTGAAAATGTTAAATCATTATTCGAAAGGGTATATTCCTGAGGTGGTCCCATTGTCACCAAGTCATGATCTGATGATGGGGTCCTAGGGAAATCGAGGGCAACCCTCAAATTTTACAGGCACGTACTATGTGTTTCATATGTTTTCTAAGGTTATTCAAGTATCTGCGTCTGGTAGTCATCATCTCATTATGATGAGCTGATGATGGAAGGTACAACTCCTTAGCGGTTAGGAGTTGGAGGATAATTCTGAAAATGTTAGATCATTATTCGAAAGGGTATACTCCTGAGTTGGTCCCATTGTCACCAAGTCATGATCTGATGATGGGATCCTAGGGGAATCGAGGGCAACTCTCAAATTTTACAGGCACGTATCATGTGTTTCATATATTTTGTAAGGCTATTCAAGTTTTTGCGTCCGGTAGTCATCATCTCATGTTGATGAGCTGATGATGGAAGGTACAACTCCTTAACGGTTAGGAGTTGGAGGATAATTCTGAAAATGTTAAATCAACGTAAAATTGTGAAATAAAAATCTTTTAACGAAAAAGTAAAACCGCCTTCAAAAAAAAACCTTACAAAAAAATTAAAAATAATATTCTAAAATAATGATAATTAAATAAAATAAAATAAAATGCGTTTATTTCGGACAACAAAAACTAAAGCCTAAAGTTTTATGGCCTAGCACTAAGCAGCAGAAATATGAAGTCGGTGCGGTGCGAGCGGACTATTCTTTGAATGAAGCACCGACTTCATATTTCTGCTGCTTAGTGCTTTACAAATAAAAATCCATGTAATTATCACGAAATTTCACGAAGATCCCGATCTACTGTGATACGAATAATTAGTTTGATAGTAAAAATTAGACGAATCGACAAAAAACCTATACATATATAATGCTCACAAAATTTCACGAGAATCGATTGAGAAATGCGACCTGTAGAGAAGAACAGCCGCACAGACAGACATACGGAAGAATTTTTGTCCCAGTTAAAACTGAGACGCTGCGCTAGTTTCGTTCGCTCGGTCAATAAAGTTTGTGAAATTATAAATTTCTGATAAAATTGTGGAACCGATAAAATTTACTGAAACCTGCGAGGTATTGGTGAGTTAATTAAAAAGAGTTACAGCAAAGAAACTGACGACTCGTTATGGACTGATCTATAAATCCTCTTGCCATAAAGCGAGCCAAGTAAAATAAAATAAAAATAAAAATAAATAAATATCATGGGACAAATTGACACCAATTGACCAAGTCCCAAACTAGGCAAAGCCTGTACTATGGGTACTAGACAACGGATAAACATACTTATATAGATAAATACATACTTATATACAAATTAAACATCCAAGACCCGAGAACAAACATTCGTATTCATCATACAAACATCTGCCCCGACCGGGATTCGAACCCGGGACCTCAAGCTTCGTAGTCAGGGTTGCTAACCACTAGGCCATCCGGTCGTGAACTATTGTAAATTGGTCGTAAAATATTGTATAATATTTGCCTAGTCTAAATGAGCAAATTACCATACAACTTTGATCTAAATAGCGTCTTAAACACCGAACAGGCGCACAGTATATACTAATACTGTTTGATTGATTGGCACGCTAGTTGCGGTGGCATGTGGCGTCACATGGCAGCAATATCTCAGCGGTTGGCATTGTTAGTGTAGACACACCTTTATTGGACATGTAGTTGATGCCAAATAATAAATTATGATCATTATTTTATCATCAAGCAATACCGCATTATGAAACAGTATGACACACCAAACCTATGCGTAAATGTTTCGAGTCCTGAAGGCAAACGAGCAAGTGGGTCGCCTGATGGTAAGCTCACCACTGCCCATAGACACCCACAACCCCGGGGGTTTGTAGATGCGCTGCCAACCTAGCGATCTAAGATGAAATGCCGGTCTTGTGCCCGTAATTACACCGGCTGTCTTACTCTCCGCATCGGAACACAATAGTGCAAGCACTGCTGCTTATCGGTAGGATTAGCTAGTAAGATGGTGGTAGCGATCCGGACGGGCTTCGGACAAGATCCTTCCACCCCGAACAAAGTAACAAGTTAAATTCTTCTAATATTTCTACTGCAAATTAGGTTTTAAAGAACACATCCTCTATTAAACACTAGCTTTCGCCCGTGGCTTTGCTCCCGTGGCAGAACTCTCTATAATTTAATTTAATTTTAATAATTTATCTGTAAATTGAAAAATAACGATTCATTTCCCATACAAACTTTCACCCCCCCCCCCCCCTTTTTACCGCCTTAGGGATAGAATTTCGAAAAATCATTATACATACATAGCATAGCATACATTAAAAGGAACCTCTATGCCAAATTTCAGCTTTCTAGGTCTAATGGTTTGGGCTGAGCGTTGATCAGTCAGTCAGTCAGGACTTTAAATGAAAATAATCGGTTTATTGATTATTTTTGTTTTTATTTTTATGAAACATTCATAGTACGAAATTCAGCATACAATGACAATGCAAAGAAAAATCTGTTAAGCAGCTGGACTTGAACCAGCAACCTCGGTAATCCGTATCACACTCCACCAATTAAACCATACTTAACATTAATTTAGCTGCTTCACAAGATTTTTCTTTGCATTGTCATTGTATATTGAGTCAGGACTTTTCCCTTTATATATTATGCATATAGGTACATATAGATTTATTTTCTCCAAACGAAATTCCTGGAACGGCCATCAGGATTCTCTAACATACTTACGCCAGGTAACTCAGGGTAAAATGAATTGGGTTCCATTACTTAGTTATTCTGGTAGGTATTGTAGGAATCGACATCTCGACATTTGGACCATTCCCCTAATTAGGTAATTGTGTACGGTCCTTGCCGTGAATAATGTAGATCCTCCGGGAAAACCGCCTTTTTAAGCGGGGACCGAAACACCGGTAAAAGAATATACTTAACATTACAAAATAAATGCCGATAAATGTTATACATCTACCATAATATACCGGTAAAATTTACAGGTGGTATATTTTGTGAAAAAATGTGGCGTTTTGGTAACGAGATGCTTTATCGGTATAGTTATAACACATTACAATTTGTTGTATTTGTGTATGTATGTATGTATATCTCTTTATTGCACTTAAAACATAAAACAAGAGATAACAGAACAAAAGCAAATGTACAAAGGCGAACTTATCCCTTAAATCCGTGAACTTATTCCTTGTTGTCTGTTTGTTACATCAAGTGTTCGCAACGGCGCGAATGGCGAGAGGTGTATTGTATATAGCGAGCTAGCAACGTCGCTTTGTGTTGATGTAGAGTATCGTTACCAAAATAACGTTAATTCGCAAAATACCGATAAAATTATGTCAAATACCGGTAAGTACTTTTTTCGGTAACGTTATCAGTCCCTGCTTTTAAGCGTGGTTTCATTTCAGTGATGGTGGCGTACCTGTTTTGTGAACTTTCTCGTACCCTTTAGGATTAAGAATGGAGGAGGTATGTGTTAGAATAATTGAGATTCCCGGTTTATCAAAACAGTTGGTTTATTATTTAAGACGGCAGGTTTTGTGCATCGTGCAAGTTAAGATGGATTGGAAACGAGAGCGTTGAAAATTTTGGTATTTTTCTCTGACATTTTCAGCTCCACAGATTGTGCTGTAGCTAAAGTATGTTAGGAACTTTTGTAATACATTTAATATTAAACTAGATTTACGTTATTAAGTTTACACTATTTCCCATTTTCAGATTTATGAATCGTGAATCAATATTTCTGTCGCGCTGACGTAGGCGGGATCAGAATCAGTGCGATAAAGACAGCTGCAGTGTCGACTAAAAATCAACTCAAAAATTGAGCTTTCGTTCTCGACTGTTTCCTCCTCTAAAATTTGATCAATTGTAACGAACTTTTAGAAACTGAATGGGAAGGAAATATTGTGTCGGACTTTTTTGATTTTTGCACTTATTCTTAACAGATTTGTATACTGGGCTTCTATTTGCGGCCTATATACCTCAGCAGCAGCAAATTTAAGCATTGTTTGAAGTAACCTATAGCACTTGTAAAAACAAAAATATCAAAAAAAGCAAAACAGGCACACACAGATACTGATAATATTGATCTTAATTTGAAAAAAAAGAAAATCATTGATCTAGGGTCAAAAACCAGAGAATAAACAGTCGAGAATTTTTGTATGGAAAAATGACCGCTAACGTTTTCTTTTAAAGCGCCTGAGATGATGGACCATATTTTTTATTCCGCCCTTCAAGGCGTAAAACCAACGATATTTCAATACAGACGATTATGGTTTCGAACCGCACATGCTACGTCAAACTCAACAGGCAATGGGCTTGCATACAAATCGGGAACAACCATATTCGAATATTTTATTCAGGGTGTTTTGTAAATGGACTCCTTTATTAGGTTGGATTGATCGTTGCTGCGCTATTGGCTCGGGTAAATCTGAGAATGTTTTATATTGTGTACGCTTTATTGCAAGACAAAAGACTCAATCGTTTTTTTTTTTTTGGTGAACTAGTTTGTGGGATGGTACGTATCACTGTGTCTTTCCGCTATTTGTAGTCAATATTGAGTGATATGAGTGTACGAGTACATTTCAATAGGAAACATTATTTATACTATGACAACAAAGATAACAAAAATTATAAGAAAATAGGAAAACTGACTTCAAAATGTGGTTTCAAAGTAAATGCTAACCGTTTTAAATGATTCGCGGTTAATTGCATTAGACATAATGAAAACGGGATATTACTTATTATTAATCACTGGATTGAGTTGCACAGCCCTAAGATCATTTCGACAGAACGCCATTATATACCAAGACTGGTGAGAGAAGCGGTTGAGATTAAGAAACAAAAATTTTAACCGTGAGGATGGGTTTAAGTTGTCAAATGTCTGGAATCCGGTGATTTCGTTATGCAAGACTTGTCCAGAATCAGTTTCGAGTACGCGTAGTGACACCGTAAGTGTTGTGTGCTTAAATCGAGTGTTACTCGACTCGACTGTTACTTAGTGAGAACGCGACTGATAGTAGTCGCAGTACGCGCAGTCGGCGCGCAAAAATGCGGGTAGACAGAGCCCGGTCTGCGCAACATTAGTGTCTACCCTCGTTTCGTCAGTTTGCCCGTGATCATGATGCATGCAACTGCATCTAAATATCGGGAGCTCATCAAACCTATAAGGTAATCGCGGTCAATATCCCGTTTTCATTATGTCTAAATGCTAACCGTCAAATTCTTTTAATTAATCTACGCTTCGTCGTCACACTTTTAAGTAATCTATTATTTCCAGTAGATTTTGATTTCTACCTTTGAAGACTTGTGTATAATTTTTAAAATTTTCACTTGCAGTTTGCAATAATAAAAAAAACCGTCTAAAAAAAGCGCGCATCAACTGAGGACATTTGTTCAAGATCCACACCTTGACGCAAAAACATTTCGTCAACAAACTACCTCGGTATTTCAGTTACACGCATGCATCGACAACTAAATTGATAGATTTCCCCAAACTTATTGTCATAGCTCACAGCTGGGCACGGCACAAGCCAGACAAAGTGCTTCCGACTCGAATCCAATCTCTACCGAGCACCCTCCACTTGTTTGCTTTACACGGAACTGTTACCGGCTTTTTATCGAACCGGGGCGGAGACAAGGCAAATAAATACAGTTTTATCTTCAACTTTAACACAGTCTGAGGCGTAGTTAAGGAAAATGTACTAAGTGAAGAAACGTTAGAGTTTGCGTTAACGTCAACGTCAACGTAGCTAAAAAAAATCGGCCAAGTGCGAGTCGGACTCGCGCACGAGGGTTACGTAGAAAGATTTTAACGCTTTTCCCCAGTGCTTTAAGAAGTCCAGTGTTAGCAGAGCCCTGCTGCTAAGCAAAATGTACGCAGTGTGGGGTCAACTTATATTGATCTGTGAAATTTACAGACAGACATAAAAATTTAAGATTTTGAGACTTGTCTGAGTGGTTGTGCTATAAGAGCTACCTTCATATCAAATTTCAAGTTTCTAGGACAACTGGAAGTACCCTTTAGGTTTTCGGATTTCGGCAATGTGTATGGAAATAGCCTTTTTAATAACTGTATATTTTGATTGCGTTGACTTAAAAGGTTAATTTTTTCACAGCTTCAAGGAACCGTAGGCTTGTTGATTATTTGATATTAATTTCAGCATGCTACCTCAACGCGTTCCAGAGAAAAAGGGTCTTGACAGACAGATAGACAGACGGACAACAAAGTGATCCTATAAGGGTTCTATTTTTTCCTTTTGAGGTACGGAACCCTAAAAAAACATGATAATGGCAGTTAAGACGTGCAATAGTTATTTGTTATACAAGGGTGCAAAGTTGTATCTTACCCGCGAGTGTGGAATTGAAACACAAGCAAGCGAAAGGATTCTATAGTTGAACCACGAGCGAAGCGAGTTGTTCTAAAATAGAATCCTGAGCGTAGCGAGTGTTTCAACATACGAGAAGTAAAATACATTTGCACCCGTGTGTAACACAAAACTTTTCACCTCACTGTAGCGAGGAAAGAGCAACATGCAAAAAAACAGGTCATAAAAATAAATCTTCATCACTGGAATCACAATTTTTTTTACGATTTGTGTATTTTTACTTGACTCGGAGTGGGTGAGAAAATTTTTGTTGACAATGTTGACATTTCTGACGATGCGTTTTGAAATTGCTTCGATTTCATTTTTGCGTTCAGAATTATATTCAACATCATTATAAAAAAAATGTTTCTTGTAGAATTATAAGGACTAAAGCTAATTTTGGTATTTTTTATTAAATTCTCAAACCATTTATCATTTATTTAATTATAACTAATATCGAACGAACCATTATTATGAGCGTTTTACGTTTTGTTATCTGTCAATAGCTACTTAAACACGCTCCACTCCAAGGTCAAATTACTTTCCCCACTAGTGGATAAAACGCGATTTTACCCGCTTGTATTAAAGGATAAAAGACGCCTTTCCGAGGTAGTGAGGAGAAAAGACTATTTACCTGAATATCACAATTTATTTATTTATTAAATTTATTTCAAAATGGGCTAAGTAGTTCCTTATCCCGTGGGAATTTCGAAAAATCCCTTGTTAGTGCACCTCTAGGATACTCAAGGTGTATGTTTGCCAAATTTCAAGTCTATTATAGGTCCAGTGGTTTAGACTGTGCGTTGTCTGTCAGTCAGTTAGTCAGTCAGGGTACTGTTTTATAGGTACAGAAGATGTTTGCCAGGGGAAACAAATACACTTGGTTATTCATTTATGTTATCATATTATATTAGGTAGGTATAGATTGCTTTCAATGTCAACATTTAATTTTGTAAGTTGAAACGTATACACTCACCTTTTGCGTGACAAAGTCAGCAAAACATTTTGTTACAACGCCATCAAATTCAAAATAGCAACTTATTTTTAAATTTCTATCAGTACCGTATCGCGTTCACATATTTTTGTCAGTGTCATTCACTATTTGCTGAAAAAGGACAGGAATTCACACTCCATTAGCTTTCGCGAGGGGCGTATTCCGACAAGCTACATTCCAACTCACAACTGCACTTTAGTTCTGTTGCAGTCGTAATAGGACAAATGCAACAGGACTGCATCCAGGCTGTTCTGAAACTGCGATTTGGTTGTCGGAATATAATTTTTACTTGGATATTTGTGAAGCAGTGAGAAGTGTTGCGCGTCCAAGCAAGTCCTTTTACATTTGTCAAAGGCTTCCTTGCAAGCGTCTGAACATCGCTGAACATCTTCAATGGACTTGTTTTATTTATACAAAATGTGTTAGATATTTTGCATGGATTTTTGCATCGTAGCTCGCAAGCGGATGAACCGATTTCGATACGGTTTTTTTTGTTCAAAAGCTAGTGTAATCGAGATGGTTCTTAGCTAAGTTTCATTAAATTCGGTTAACCTGTTTTTGAAATATTGAACTTTGAAATAACAATGTCGGGCGTTTTTCAACTTTTCTAGTTTGTTAGGTTATAAAAGAACTTGCTCGTTAAGTTCGGTTTGGCAGTAATTTAATTACTATATCCACAAGTAGTATGCATAATTATTTGTATTGCTTTCGCCGGGCGGTAAACCACACAATAGAATTTCTATTGTTATGGCCGCCTACCGCCGGCGAACTTGGTAAGAAACAGGACCCTCGCGCAGGCAGCTTTCTCGCCACGAAGACTTGCCTTAGGACCTAGGGGTCCAAATTTAGATTGTAATTGTTAGTTTTATTTCTGTTCAGTAATTTTTAGTTATTCGAGTTTTGAACACGGTTCTACAATGGAACGATTCAGTTTCTTCTTATGTTCTAACTATTTATTTGTAAAATTCAAGCTTCACATAAAAAGTGTAAGTGGTTAAATTATGGTGCAATGAACTCTAAAGTAAAGCCAGAAAATAATAAAAACCGACCAAATGTTTGTCAGATTGCCATGGATTCCCAACAGAATGAAAACAAAATTAAAAATATGACGCTGAGTGTTAAAAAGCTTCCAGAAGCCCGAGTACGAATATTCGAATCCTGCGCAACGTAACGTTATCGTATCAAAATCGTGAAACTTCCTACTAAATTTTAGTACCATATACGCTCACGGGCGAGCGCTGTTCCAAATGTCATACAAATTTCTCGATAACGTTACTACTCGATTACGTTACACAGGATTCGAATATTCGTACTCGGGCCTCGGTGCCGCGACTCACACTCGTGTAATTTAAATATCTAGAAAATGCGAAATAACCATTTTTTTAACAGCAATAAACTTAATTCAAATAAGGCAGCCACACATTGCTCGCGCGGGATTCCTCCAATTTTGACAGTTGCTGAAAATTGCCCCGGGCAGGTTGTGGGCAGGTAACTTAAGTTACAAGCTGTAGAGCTTTTAACCTTAAAATTGGGTATATTAAGTAAAGAAAAGTACGTATTTTAATTAACGTACAAATGAATAATACAAAACTGTGTCTCAACCGACAGCGCGATACGGAGTACTTGAGATTGCAGGTCAAGTTGACCAGCATGAAAGTTTCGTTGGCGTTTGCATGTTGTTTTTAGGGTTCCGTTCCTCAAAAGGACTTGTCCGTCTGTCTGTCTGTCTTCGGAAAATTTAGCACTAAAACACAAGTCAAGGAAAAAACCACGGGCATGGAACCCTCGGTGCGTGAGTCAGACTTGTACTCTGTCAGTTATTCATAATACATCAAAATTAGTCTTATTGTAACTTCTTCGCTTCTGTCAGAAGTTATATGTAACTAGAGAGCACCCGCGGCTCCGCCCGCGTGGAATATTATATTATGCAGCTACGGTATATTATTTACGTAAGGAATCTTAATAGCAATAGGAATGACATGACAGTCCGTCAGACTATTAGTCCGACACGTATTTTTTGCATTATGTTATCAATAAAAAATTACATAGATAAAATTTTAAATTTCCGTAGACTGCAATGCAGGATAATGAACGGCTTTCTTTATCCCTGAATGGCAACACTGGCATTGATAATAGATCACTCGCTTTTGGCTCGAAATTCGAACTTGCGATTTTATTTTGCTTAATATACAAAACTTGCACACCCAATATAATATTTTCTCAAGTTTTTCGCGATTCCCAAGATCAAAAAATCGAATTGCTTTAAAAATCCGGAGAAATAATGCGTTGTTTGGGAGAAACGTTTCAAAGTGGTGATATAGAGCGCCATCTCGCTCTGTCTCGTTTCTTTTATCCCGTTCTGATTTTTCGACTTTATGTATTAGATTATCTAAGTTTGTGACAAGCAGGGTGTCAATTATTAGAATTAACTTGTCAATCATTGGAACGTTTACCTTATATTCTTATATTGTTTTATAACTTGTACCAAAACAAAGGTTGCCATACAACCAGAAAACGGAAAAATGTCCTCCCGTTAACGAAATCGAATTTGCTAGTTGGGTTTTCCTCGTGTAATGTGTTCGTGTCACTAATTGTGTTTGACCCACTCTAGTCTAATAAACTTTATATGTACTTAGACTTCTGGAGGTCAAATAAAGAGTGTAAAGTGTAAACACTTTACACTCTTTACACCTTGAAATTCCCAATCTGCATTGGGCCCACGGGAACTATAGCCCAAGCCCTTTCATTCTGAGAGGAGGCCTATGCCCAGCAGTGGGGCGTAAAGAAAGGCTGATGATGATGATGATGACACCTTAAGATCCGATCTTGATGAAAAAATGAGTAAGGTAAACTAAGAACCCTAATGTTGGCACCCCTCCCCATTGGTGGTCTCTTAATATCAAGACTAACAGGATAAAAATCCGACCAAATCTGGGTGCCAATGACTGAAATTAAAGCGCTGATAATAGGGCAGTTTACCCTACGCTAAAATCTTTTAAAACAGACGCATTAAGTACCTATTGAAATTATTACGAATTAATTTGTTGATTACCTTACCAGTGCGTGTTGACATAGCAATGAGAAGATTTTTACCTGAAAATAAAACGAAATTGACAATTAATTAACATAATAATGGTAATGACTCTTTGTAATCAAAACGCCAGGATTTGTAAGGAACTAAGCGCTAACATACCCATTGAAACCAGTTTAATTACATGTGAGGATAATAATAATTGTGACGTCATAAAAGATACCTATACACAGGTGGAGATAATATACAACAATGAGACGAGCTCACTCACTGCGTGAGAGTCGCCCTGAGAGTGAAAGCCGTAAAGTAGCCAGAAGACCCTCACGGAAACGTTTTAGTGGTGCCTTTCTCGCAAGGAACTATCCTGTGGGAGCCACGGAAAATGCGTAAATTTACAGATGAAAAAGTTGAAACAAGTTTACCTATTTACCGATTTTCCCTAGGCCTCTAGCGTAATTACCGAACGAAGCATTTGTCCTATTGCAATGTTGTCCTATCTTATCCCAAACTCAAAATCTTTCATCATCATCATCATGTCAGCCGAAAGACGTCCACTGCTGGACACAGGCCTCCCCCAAGGCTCTCCACTCAGACCGGTCTTGTGCTTTCCGCATTCAACGCGGTCCCGCAATATTTACTAGGTCGTCGCTCTGATGTCCGCAGTAGAACTAAGGTTACCGACATAACCCGAAGATTTGCGAAACTTAAGTGGCAATGGGCAGGGCATATTGCTCGCAGGACTGATGGCCGATGGGGTCAGAAGGTTGAGCTGAGATGAGCTGTCCGGTAGGCCTCCAACAAGATGGAGCAAACTCTTTATTGCTTAAATATTGCCTATAATTTAAGAACAGAAAAATCCGCAGTGAAAGCCGCGTGTCTGACTACGCCAGGCAGTCTGCCAACAAGGAGAGATGTCGAAAGATCGTGCAGAGAGCTGTGACGTCCTCTAAAATACGATTCCCACTGACTGAGCGGATCGGGCGGAGTCGGCTGCCGCCGCATCAAGCTGTGTAAATTCCATTTAAATATATGATGTTAGTACTGCGCAGACGCTCTAAATTCCTTTGGCATCTCGTAAAGTGCGCTAGGCCGCCGTCCGGCTCGAGCCCGACTCACGCAGTGGAAATCTTACTTTACACAGATGTGGAGGCCTCAACGTGACCACGACCGATCTGCCAAGAGTGAAGCGACAGAGAAGATAAGATCCTAAATGTAGGTAAAGCTTCAACGTCTACTTTGTAAGGTCCCACTGTCGCGCTATTTTAATGGCCCCACCATAAGCGGCCTAAGCGACCGTTTCGGCTACATATTGTGATGACAATCACTGAGGGCACTCGGGATTGAGGGGCTGTCGTCAACGGCACGAAGATATAACACGTTCGAATTTACACACAAAAACTAAAAGATAAACGTCTTTTTTAATTCACACTTCTTGTCCCTGTCTTCGTCAAAACCGACTGAAATGTTGCGAAAGAAAAACGTACAGTCTTTCAATATACAAGTGGCTATTAACTAGGAAAATAAGCTACGTAAGGCCACATATTTTTCTATCACAAGATGCAATTAGAGTTCAAACACGAGGTTATCTCTAAAAAAACACTGGTATCTAGCGGTGGTAGAACCAGATACCAGAACTATTTATTTGCATAAAGCACGGTACACTTAGAGGTCAATAACAATACTAGCTGTTGCCCGCGACTTCGTCTGCGTAGAATTCGGTTATCGCTATATCGCGAGAACTATACAATTTTCTGAGATGAAAGATATCCTGTTTTAATCTGGGGTATAAGCTATCCCCATTCCAAATGTCATCCAAATTCGTCAAGCCGTTTCAGCGTGAAGAACTAACAAACATACTCACTCACTCACAAACTTTCGCATTTATAATATTAGTAGGATTGGTTGTTTGAGGTAAGTTCGTCAATATTGCAGACACCAGTGTCACCATATTACTGGCTAATCCTAACGCAACCATAAAATCAGAATCAAAAACGAAAACTTACGGGAAAAGCTTACAGGTCTGAGGAGACGCCTTTGGCCAGGTAGCATATTTATATTCTTGCAAGCTCAACAAAATCCATTGTACAAGTACAATATGTAATTCAGTCTTGCCCATAACCTAGGAAAAACAAAAGACTTCGAATCAAGCCAAAGTTACGAAGGTAATTCCTTCTTACAATAACATAATTATGTATTTGGTGGGAAGAAGATAACAAGAACAAGATCTCAGGAAAGGCAGGTGGGGCATGTTCACGTTATAATATCGAAAAGGCTAAACTTTTGAGGTGTAACAAAACGTGGCGCTTGTTTCAAGTTTTTGAGAGGTGCGAATGATGTTTGCTGGTTTGGAGAGTAAACATTAACCTTTTAAATTGGTTTGTATTTAATAAATGCTACAGAATTAACTGTTGGTCTGAAAAACGAGATGATAGTGCAGCTGACTATATTCTATGTGTTCCATATTCATTATTAAATTCATTAATTAATTAATTTCATTTCATTTATTTATTCAGAAACAATATAGACATTGTGTATGAAATAGGTATAGTTTAAAATTTCTTACATTATAAATAAAAATTTGCTAGGGTACTCAGATTTAATAGAAAGTCACTGTAATGTTTATATGCTTACATTACATTATTATTATTATTTTACATATATTTTCTTAAATTTTTACAAACCATTCCGAACGAAAATCTCTTCAATGCTGTAAAAACACCCTCTCAACAAGAATGCCTTCAACCTTCTATGATCAGTGATCACTGATCAGAATCAGTGGGCAGCTTGTTAAAAATTTGAATAGTTTGATATTTCGAGCTGTGTTGAGCTACTTTGAGCCTTGGGAAAAACGTTAAACATTAATCAAAAAGCGTTACAACTCATCGTCAACTAATCCATTTCTTAATTCTTTGAGTAAATTTTACGGTTAACAAATTTAAGAAAAACTTTTCTTGATGGATCAAACTCAGACTCTGAAGTAATCAGAACTAAGGCACGTTACATACATAAAATACCATTTTGATACCAATTTTTTAATTCTAAAAACCCAGCATCCCGAAGCGTATGTAAAAACGTTCTACACGGGCGAAGCCGCCAATAAAAACTCATAAAACATAAACGAAACAAGCGACGGTCAAACGTTTTAAAAAACCAAGGCCTTTGAAATATGCGTGACGTCAATTAAAACGTTACAAACAAGCCTGAAATCCCTATTTTAATCCGTCAAAGTGATATGGCAGTGCCGCTTAGTTAATCCAGGAACGTACAACTAGGTAGCTAACTAAAATCTAAAAAAACCCGCAAATATTTCACCAAGCGCTTTTTGAATGGCACCTAAAATAATGGCACCGAAAGAAATACGGAGTTTTTATTTTTATTTTTCTTTAGTACTTAACCAAATATCAGCAAAATGTTCTAATAGACGCTTACAAGCAATGCTTGCACGTAAGAATGAGACAATATATCTACTAATAGTTAGTATGAATAAGTATGTAAGTAGATAGGTATTATTTTCAGATGTCATTAAATATTCCTAGGGCTTAAAACATATACCTATCTAATGTAAAAGCAACACTCTGGGAGTGAAATTTTAATCCGTTATGCACCGATAACGCTTGCAGTTAGGCAATTTGTTTACTGAAACTAATTCATGTAATGCATGTATTCAGCGGGAGATTGGTAGGTACAATTTAAAGCATCTTACATTACATATAGTTGCAATATCACTTAGCTGTTGCCAAATAGAGACCCTGTTAACTCAAAATGGCGACGAAAGCAACGAAAGACCGTAATTAGAGGCGGGTAGCGGGTAAATTAACACAATTATAATTCTTTGATGCTTAGCCCTTGGCTGTTTGGAAAAAATAGCCTCGGCATTTAATAGAGATGAGCTGACAAGACACAACTTCAGTGTTCAGATTTTTATTGCGGGTGGTAGGAATTTGTGCACAACAACTTTCTGTACAATAAAAAAAAAGTATAATAATTTGCGAACCTGCTCACAAAATTTCACGACAATCGGTTGAGAAATACGACCAGTAGGCCACGAAGTTTACGAATCCTGCGTAACGTTACTTTAGTTTCAAATACGCTCACGGGCGGGCGCTGTTCCAAACACCATACAAATTTTTCGATAACGTTTACTACTCGATTACGTTACGCAGGTTTCAAATGTTCGTACTCGGGCCTCTGTAGAGGAGAGCAGCCGGTCATACGAAATAATTTTTGTCCAAACTGAAACGGAGATGCTTCGCCCGCTCTCACTATTAACCATACTCGTAATTCTAAGAGAACCAGAGGGTCGAGCACAACTTTTCTAAACCTGCGTAACGTTACGGTTATCGTATCGAGATCGAGAAACCTCACACTAAATTTTAGTCCCAAATACGCTCTCGGGCGGGCGCTGTTCCAAACGTCATACAAACTCGGTAACGTTTACTAGGTATTCGATTTTACGTGACGCAGGTTTCGAATATCCGTACTCGGGCCTCAGCTCCAACGCTCCCATGTTTACTGGACCTATTACGTTTTAAGTGATTTAGTGCACATATTGCAACGTTTTGTATTGCATGCGGAACTAATTCGATTAAATAATTCGTGTGGCACATTGAATGCCAATGTTACAGTCTGATGTTTAAGTTTAATGATGTATACTCGGTAAACACAATTAACAGGATTTTGTGGGAACTATTTACAGGGTTCCTCATACTGTTTGGGTACGTTTTAACGCTATGTTACTTTTGCTGTATTTCGGTATGTTATCCGTACCGTTGAAATATAAGTTTTATGTAAAAAAACGCAGTCTTTAAATGCCAACGAATGATGAAGCTGTGGCAGCCTAGTGGTTTGACCTATGGCCTCTCGGTCAGAGGGTCGTGGGTTCGAGCCCCAGCTCGCACCTCTGAGTTTTTAGGAATTTATGTGCCACATTACATTTATATAGGAATACTATCGTGAATACATCGTGAGAGAACCTGCACACTCCTGCAAAGCAATTCAATGGGCTCGCGTTTGAACTATAGTCCTGTTACTACACTACTATGCCCACCTAACCACCCAACCTTGCCCAATCCACCACGGTGCGACTCGCACTCGGCAATTATTATTTTTTAATCAGATTGCATTTCCCACGCGTATTAAATGACATAAATCTTTGTTCAAAACACTTTCTCAAAACATGCTTCGTATTCGCGCTTGACTAATACTAATCCCTGAGCTTCCACCCATGAACAGCGATGTTTATACAAACATTCCTATTTCCCTGTACTCGTAACTCTTGCATAATTAATGCCATATTACTGCTAACATTACGGCGTAATCCAGGGAAATTATTTGAGTGCGTGCAGCCAGGCTACCAATTATTACGTAAATTAAAGCAGTAAAGAGACAAAAAACTATCGAATAACAACACAGTTAAGTCATTATTTCTGATAACCTCTGTACTAAAAATCTGGCGTACTGTTACATAATGTAGGTAATTTGTATGTCAATCAATGAAATCAGCCTACGTCCGCCTCTTTATGTTCACGTCTGGCGTTCCCTTTCCCCCAACACCTTTTTAATAACTAAAATAAAAAACTAAAACGGGAATGCGAGGTTTGAAGAGATCGCACTAATTGTTCACCAACAAAACTGTCACGCCTTAGCTCCATACCCTGCCCACTTATACCTATAACTATTGAAGAATTTGACGTCTATAACTACATATCTATAACTATACTATCATCATCGTATGTTATCACAAATAAACCGAATTTCTTCCGGCTCGCAAGCTTAAGTGCCCACCGAAATGCCGACATCGTGCGACAATCACAGTTTATTTTATTAAATCACAGAAATGAGCCGTTTGGGGGAATCTCCCCGATTCGAGATTCGTGACGCGCCGAGGCGTCATAAAACACGAGATTAGACGCTACAACAAAATACCTACAGGCTTGGAAAATTAGATGATTAAGGAACGAGAATAAAAGTAAGTTTTTTAACAAAGTTTTAAGTAGGTAATGTATAACAAAAAAAGTACTTAAAATATTTTCATCAAGTAACTGAAACATCTTAAAAGAGGACTACGCGAAACCGCAGAAAACAAAGCAAAAATACAGTTTTAACATGAAACTACCGTGAGACTCAATCATAGTGAAATAAAAACGGATCACTCACGTATATAAGTCGAGTTTAGCCAGACATGTTTCGGACTAATTCGTAATCATTAACAATACAAATGACGATGAAAACGAGGGTACTTGTGTGCCGCTGTCAGCTGCGTCTAGTAGTCGCGCGAGCAGAGCCGCGGCGCGCAGTGTGCGTCTCGCCGCCGCTGGGTCGTGCGCTCCCATAGGAAGGACTACGAATTAGTCCGAAACATGTCGGGCTAAACTCGACTTATATACGTGAGTGATCAGTTTTTATTACACTACAAAAATACAGTTGTTACTAAAATCCTTGAAGAGCAGTTTTGATTTTATATTACTTTATGTGTTACAGTTTATGTAATTTGCATATAAATATGTAAAGTAAATTATATCTAACTGAGTACAGCCTTTTTGACACAATGTATGTCAACCGCTTTATATTTCAACAGATCCCAATCGACCAAACTTGAAACACGTCAATATACTTAAGCGAACTTCATTCTCGCGAGACATGCAAATATGTGACCAGAAGCTTAACATAATTTAGTACTTAGCTCCCTTTGCGCTCTCCCTTGAACTCGTTATGCCAAAATGCACAATAAATAAGTATCATACAATGACAATGTGTAATGAAAATTTGAAATTCCTGGACTTGAAAAACCAACCTCTCCATTTCTTACGTCTCTCTGCCAATCAAGATTAACTAACCATAATTATGTTTGACGAGTATTTTCACTTCGTAAATATTATATCGGTTGGTGAATTTTTCCTTGCGTATATTACGAGTGCTATTACAGAGCCTAAAAGTTAGTTCAGCATACCTAAATTGATCTGCCCCCCGACTACGAAGTGCAAAATTCGAACTTCGTATCGTGCCGTCCCTCTCAAGCTAATATTATTTAACACGAGAGAGCGGGACGATACGATACTAAGTTCGAATTTTGCACTTTGTAGTCGGGGGGCTGTATCTTGCAAGACAAAACGTGTCTGCAACATTATTCACTTCACAACTCAAGCCGATCTATCCCATGTAAAGAATGGTTTCAAAATGGCGCCAATAATTTGATAAAGGTTATATAAGCTATAATCGATGCAATAAAGGGTGTGATCGAGGGGCGAGCGCAAAAAAGATTACCGCGGGCCTGGTTGCCCTCTCACAAGAACACGGTTTTGCTGTGATCCATGAGCGACCTTTACCGGCAAGCCCATAAACCGCGGTAAAACTCGCCCGTCGATTACAACCTTAATACAATCGGTTTAGTACCATTTTATCATAAATCCTTCCACTAAGCAGTGAGCCATTTTATTGGAGAACTACTTAGCTTTTGCCCGCGACTTCGTAATACGCGCATAAACCCCGTTTATTCTCTATCCCGTGGGAATTTTAACAAATCCGTCCTTAGTGCTTGTCTACATCATAAAGGCAACCTTTATGCAAAATTTCAGCCTTCTGGGGCCAAGGGTTTCAGCTGTGCGTTGTCTGTCAGTCACTCAGTCAGTAACAGAAAAGTTTTATATAATAACTGGCTTATGCCCCGTGGCTTTACCCCCGCGACGAGTTCCCTATCCCGTGGAAATTTAGAAAAATCCCTTCTTAGTGCAGCACCTCTAGGATACTCAAGATATTATGTTTGCCAAATTTCAAGTCTCTAGGTCCAGTGGTTTAGGCTGTGCGTTGTCTGTCAGTCAGTCAGTCACGGTACTGTTTTATAGCTATAACTAGCTTATGCCCCGCGACTTTGCCCCCGTGAAATATTTCAAAATGGGCTAGTTCCCTATCCCGTGGGAATTTCGAAAAATCCCTTCTTAGTGCACCTCCAGGATACTCAAGGTATATGTTTGCCAAATTTCAAGTCTCTAGGTTCAGTGGTTTAGGCTGTGCGTTGTCTGCCAGTCAGTCAATCACAGTACTGTTTTATAGCTATAATAATAATAATAAGAAGAAGATTGATGATGATGAAAACGATGATTGTTTCTTAAGGCCGGGAAACCTAAATGTTGTGACAGTAAGTAGTTTCGACTGATTAGCACTATGGCCTCGTAAATGCTTCTCGGCTGGAAATGGTAGATTAAACACAGCAGATAACCAGCCTGTTAACTCTAAACGAACTAGTTTTCCTCTTCGTTGAAGTAAACACGTTATTTGCATACGGCTCATACTTAAGCGTGTTGCAGGAGCCAGTTAGCACTGTAACTTTCTTGACGTTGTAGTTAGTTGTTGGAGTGCAAAGAAAGAACCTTCTTTGAGTTCTCGTATTTAATTTAAGGTTAAGTAGTGTTGCAATGAAATAGGTAAATACGGTTGATGTTTTCTTTGCCCATATATTATAAGCAGGTAAAATAGGACTAGAATCACACTTTATCGGATTCTACCGATTAGCTATCGACTATGAAGACAAATCGAAAAAACGTTAGGCAATAAAGTACTTAAAGAACTATCATAATATTTAGAACAATATACGTGACAAGCAGGGTCAACTACTGGAATTAAAAAGTCGAAATATTGAGACGTTTAGCTTACTCTTAGGAATTCCAACATATAAGAAAACTGAAGCAACAAATTTAAGTTCTTAAATTGTCAATAACTCTTACCGTGTACAACAGCCCTTACAGATAAACTCGGTTGAAGACTTAATAAAAAATCTCAGCAGAGTTCACAGCGGCGAGACTGATTCTTATTAATTGTTTTCTTTCCGTGACAGGCGGATCTGTGGTTTGTGAGACAGCCATCTTATCGGGAACCCTTAAAGGTCCCGATTTCGGTACAAAAATAACACGAAAATAAAATAGATCGAAACAAGCGCCTCGTTTTCAAGTTGTTTGTAAACATAGCAATGTAAAAATAATGAGCATCAATTAAATATGCGAGACAGATTTGTAAAATAGGTCTTTTAACTGACAATGACATCCGATATTGTGGATTTATTTTATTAAAAAGATAATGTTAGGTCCCAGAACGATTTTGATGAAGAAAGAGTAGAGTAAGCATAAATGCCGAAACATTTTCAGGGAAACTGGTCGTAGCAAAGTACAATGAATCGTTACTAAGCATTTCAATGCCGATCCCTTCTTTGATTTCCTTCTCCAATGATGCGCAAAACAACCCATAGATAGGCATGAGATCCATTTAATTTTCCACCAAAACATTGTAATGACTAGGCCCTTTTAAGACTGAAGGGATCTCAACGATTTTATTGCCTACTAGAGTTTTTCCTTTTTAGGGTTCTTTGCCTCAAGAGAAAACAACGGAACACTAACGGGATCACTTTTTGTCTGTCAGTGTGTATGACAGTTGGAAGTAAATCAAAACCTACCTTTCCATTAACTTAATTATGTAATCTACAATCATGAAATTGCAAAAGACTTCTTTTTTATGTGATATAACTATCAATTTTCGGCTTTTCCTTCATTTGTGTTATGAGACGTAACTCCGGGACAAATTTACTGATTCTGTTAGGTCAATGACTCTATTGGTGTTTATTCACTTGCGATTGGCAGACAGACGGATATCGTTGAATGAGAAAAAAAACACGGAGTAGATAAAATTGTAAGATACGGAACAGTCGGTACGAGAGCTCGACCCGCACAAAGACAGTTTTTTCTTTTTTATGTAACGAGTCCGATTTGCAGATGTCTTCATGGCCTGTCCTAATTTCTTGGACACTTTACGGCCGGTCGGACGTTTATTATCCATTATATATTGTGGTAAAGGGGGAGGTATCCAGGGGACTACGTAATAACCTGAAGGGTTACGGGTTGCATGTGCTCTCTTCTGGGGTGATAAGGCATAATAAGACCATCTACATTTTTGTTTCATACTTCGTTGGTCCTTCGTACTTTTCGTAGCCTATTAAAGAGGAATTCTTACACTCTTGCGAAGCAATTCAATGGTGTATGTAGGTTAGTTCCCAAACCACGCTGTAGCCCAAACCCTCTCTTTGTTACAGGAGGCTTCTGCCCAGTAGTGGGAAGCAAATAGATATATGATGATGACTAAATCTTTTCATCATCCGTTCACATTGAGCTCTCTCCTGCTACTGTATCTGACATGCGTCCAAGTCATCTCGCGATCGCCTTTTCGGTGTGAGTCTGCTTCATAAATGTACTTCGATATAAAATAATAATCATCATCATATCAGCTGGAAGACGTCCACAGCTGGACATAGGCCTTCCCTAAGGATCTTCACGGCGATCGGTCTTGTGCTACCCGGAGGCAATGGCTTCCCGCGATCCTGGTGAGAGGCCTACCAACACTTCGCCTTCCGGTACGCAAATATAATACGTTAATAGTATAATACCTATATTGCGTTATTCGACCCATTATTAAAGGTCAAGCCGAAGACAATACTAGCCCTTGAGGCATTTCGTCTACGAATCCCTGATTGGCAACATACTTACTGGTATTACTGGTATCTATGTACAGCTGTGATCGATTATAATCAGGTGACTCACTGCTTCATTGCGCATCCCTGTTGCAGGAAGGCAGGTGATGAAATTAATAACAAATTAGCATATGGCATAGCTCGAGAATCGAACTCGGCACTTTGAGAAATTACATGATTACTTGATTACTGCAAGCTACCATCTCATGGGAAAGGCCACCGCACTCCTTCGAAACATTACATCCTGCTCACCCGGACTGAGACAAGGAATGTCAAGGTACAAAGTTCGATTCCTGGGCTAGGCATGCTATAGTTTTTCAACTTTTCTTTGTATTCTTGTTTCAACAAATTTAGAAAGTTGGTACCTATTAATTTATAACAGAAAAAATATTGGCAAAATACGAAAAGATTCTTCCAATTTTAAAAATTGCCAATGACTTGAATGAGGTCAGATATGTTATCAACGCTGTTCACGTTTGCGGTATCGCAATATTCGCCGTTGTTAAAGCCGTTATCTAAATGGGAAATAATGACATTTATTCAGCCTTCAGTGATGATTTAAAGGTTACATTCCTTTGTTTTATGCGTTTGGTTTTACTACATTAGGTAGATATAAGTTATGTGTCATGGTTACTTTTTATTATTTTTTGAATCTTTTGGAAAAAGGAGGATTACGAACCGTACATAGGTATATACCATAAATTTAATGTCATTATAAATTAATACTTTAAATGAGATATCATTTTAACCCACGACTCAAAAGAGTACTAAGGTAAAATGAAATGAAATTGATTTATTCCAGAATAAATTTCATATTTTTGACACGTTAATTACAATAACTGACACCCTGCTTGCGCTTGCCACCTTTATTGCTACATATTAAGATTGAAGGTGTCAACTATTGTGACAGTGTCTGGCACAGGGACATTTACCTTACCCGTTACCTGTTAATGGATGCATTACATAGAGCAAATACAAACAACAACTTGAATATTTTCTTAATATAGAAAAACTTATTGTTTCATTACACTACACGAAAGAAAGTCAAGTATTTAAATCATCGACTTCGTAATTTTCCCAGCCTTTTAAGGTTGCAACTTTATGATAATAAATAGAAATAACGCCCTAATTTATTCTCTGACATTGTTCAGAAATTCTTTCGGAACTTTAAGAATACCTCGAATAATCCCTTCCCGAATTAAAACGGCTTAAAAACGCTAGGAAGTTTTATTTTACCGTAAAAAGTTCACAAAAGAAATCCGGAGTGCAAAAGTAATCTACAGTTAAGTCTTACGTTCACTAGTTTATTTTGTACGGGTCATTTGAACTTAGTATAGTGCGTTATAGTCCCCAGGCACAATGCTATCGAGTTGAGGTAGAATTCAATAAGATTACATCTTTCAATTCCAAAAAGGTCGAAGGTGATTGAAGTAACAATGTTTACTGTCGACGGATCTTGCCGTTTATGTCAGTTACAGTTGAATCGTGACCCAATGTGAAGCCTTTCCACAATAAAATGCTGTAATGGCAACGCTATGTCTAAGAAAGAAAAGTATGACTTTTACCGTGAGAACCACCAGGAAAGAGCCGCCATTAAACTAGTTTGGCTGTATTAGAAACCGCAAAGAGGTTCCTATAGTGAAAAAATACGAAAAACAGTCGGATTTTCTGAAAGCAATAACTACTAGACCTATATAGGTGCTTACAAGCAATTTTATTTGTACCGTTAGGTAACTTCGCAAACAACAGCCTCCAATAAACTCAAATCGCAATAACTCTCTTATATCACGGTTTTCTATTGACACGAGAAAAACTTGAATATGTACTTAGCAACAATTCCTGCCATTAATATCCGTAATATTCGTCCAAGAAACATTATTGTGGGCAATAATTCTAGTGGACATCTAAGGGCCCTCGTGTGAATACCGGACAAATTCTAAACATTAGTCAGACCTGATCCTGGCAGCAGTCATTAATCCAGCCAGTCATTTATCTTGATTTCAAAGCGAACAAAGGGACAAGTGATAAAAAAGCTATTGATGCCATACGGTTCAAAGACTTCAATTTCGCATAAGGATTTGAACTCATGGGGGCGATGTATTGACGTAGTACGTAGTAATGGGTATTTAACTGATATAATTGTATGGGGATTAATATAAATACATTTGCTGTCTGAAAAATAATTGAGAGATGTCTTTCTTTGTTTTAAATAAAAGGAAAGTCAAAAGAAAGCAAGAACTTTGTTTTATTGCAATACAAAAACAAACAAAATGAATTAACGTTAAATCTTAAAATCTACTCTAACATATAACTCTATACATTCCTACCGTTAAATGATTAAAATTTATTGTTGACCGAATATAGCATCGAAACGTGTGTGTGTGTGTGTGTGTGTGTGTGCACTTTTGTTCTTTCCTATGGTTTGTATACGAAAAATCCAATAACAGATTGAGCATAATTTAACTTTAAATAACTATATAAACTCCAAGAACAGATTTGAAATTAGTTTCATCACTTACGCTAATATTAAATTAGTATTACAATAACGGTCAGTGAAACATTGATCTGAAGTCAGTAGACTTCGGTCTTCTATAAATTGTGTGAACACAATACTCCGCACTAAACACCCAGACATAATGCTATCTATCAATTATTGAAAACATGCCAAAAGAAAAAATCCTCAGTTTTAGGGGTAGGGTGGATCGGATCAGCAGCCTCGGTTGTTATGACGCTATCATCTGATGCAATGGTGGTGACGTCGGAAGTGATTGTTTCTTGGGCAGTAGAAGAAGCTGCTGTGTCGCTCGAAGCTTCAGTAGGGGTGGTTGAGAGAGATGAAGTGGTACTTGATACTCCAGTAGAAGTGGTGGAGAGAGGTGGAGTGATAGATGAAGAAGGAACTGTTACGGTTGATGCAGGTGGAGTAGTGGTTGAAGGAACACTTGTTGTAGATAAAGCTGCGGGGGTACTCGATGCTTCAGTAGAGGTAGTTGATGATTCAGTTGGGATTGAAGGAGTAGTGATGGTGGTAGAAGGATCAATGCTGCTTGACACAGCAATGGTAGTGGAAAGTTCAGTAGTGGTTGATGGAGCGGTAGTTGTAGATGAAGCTGTAGTGGTAGCTGAAGGAGGGGTGGTTGACGGAGGTACAGTTATGGTAGTCGGTTCAGCGGTGGTTGAAGAAGCAGTAGCGGTAGAGGACGGTTCTGTAGTGGTGGAAGGAGTTTCTGTAGTAGTTGAGAGAGGTGTAGTGGTAGTTAATGGAGTTGTGGTAATGTCTGTGGGTGTATTAGTGGATGCAGTTGGTGATTCGGTTGTTGTTGTCGTGGTTGCAGGCTCAGGCGAAGGATGCTGACAACCATAAGGCTTGTTCTTTCCAATCAAAGCACATATTATCTGAAGCAACGTCTTTGGATCTGCGGATACTTTCTCATCCATATTGATGATGATGACTGGAGTTTCAGATGGGTTCTGCTTTTTGAATTCCTTGTTCTGTTTTTTTACAAGCTTCCCTTTCCGGATACATTTGTAGACTTTCTTTTCAGTAACTGGCTGTTTGCTCAAACAATCTGGCTCACCATCGGCTTCACATTTTAAGTAAGTAGCTTGAACTCTCACATTTTTCTTTAATTGTTTTAAAACACACATCAGCGCTCCGCCTTTTTCGCCGTCTTTAATATAATAATCGATTTTCAAGTTGGAACCAGAACCAACGTTTTCCATCAGCCAAGGAAATGTTTCTCTGAAAAATTTCTTGTCACTATCTTTCGTGATGTCGGACAATATCTTTATCGTCTTACATGCTCTCGTTTCAACTACAGCTATACCCACAATGAGCGCAAAAACAAACTTAATTGCGGCCATTTTGTAAATAGATTTAAAGTAAAAAAATAATGTCACTGCTTTATATAATGTTGGTATATTACGTTTATTTTTATTGTTTTGTTTTATAGCTTTAGTTTGTGTTGACGCAATTGCCGTTTATCATAAATTCCTTTTTGAAATATTTACTGACAATTCCATATTTATTTCTACTACTATCGTAGACGAAATGCGTTACACTTACACGTGTACTTAATGACTTAAATATTTTCCTAACTATGACTTTACCTAAAGTTAGAAGAAATGGTTAACCGGTGGTTGCTGGTAGAGTCTTGAGTTGTGGTTGACGAGTCCCTAGTTGTCGAGTCTTCTGGTGAGGGTGACGGGATACTGTAGTCGACGAGTCTTCAGGTGTGGTTGACAAGTCACCGGTGTCCGAGTCTTGATTATGTGGTTGACGGATCTTCAGATATACTTGAGGGGTCACTGGTGGTGGTCGAGTCTTCGGTGTTTTTAACGGGTGACTAGTGGTTGAGTCTCTAAATACCTATGGATGAAGCGGCTGTGGCATTTTTACAGTTTTGAAGTGGTTGCTCGGTAGTGAATTTTCATGGTTCTGAGGAGATTATTGCTTCAGACGTCGGGGAAGCGGCAGTGGATACCGCATTAGAGTCGCTTTCATTTTGGTAAATGATTTATTTCAATAGTAAAAGTGAGCGCTTTATCTTATGTATATATATGTATTGTTATAAAATATCACATGTACTTAGTAACAAAAGATACATAACAACAAATCACGTGCTATTTCATACGTTTATAGCAATAAAATTATTTTAACAAAAAGTAAAACCGCCTTCAAAAAAAAACCTCAGAAAAAAAACATAAAATAATCCCCAAAAAGCCATGAGTTTTATGGCCTAGCAGAAATATGAAGTCGGTGCGGTGCTAGCGGAATATTCTTGGAATGAAGCACCGACTTCATATTTCTGCTTTTTTATTTCACAATTTTTAGTTACGTTAATATTTAAAATATTATCCTCCAACTCCTAACCGTTAAGGAGTTGTACCTTCCATCATCACCTCATCAACACGAGATGATGACTACCCGACGCAAGTACTTGAATAGCTTTCGAAAATATATGAAACACATGATACGTCCCTATAAAATTTGAGGGTTGCCCTCGATTTCCCTGGGATCCCATTATCAGATCCTGACTTGGTGACAATGGGACCACCTCAGAAGTATGCCCTTTTGAATAATGTTTTAACATTTTCAGAATTATCCTCCAACTCCTAACCGTTAAGGAGTTGTACCTTCCATCATCAGCTCATCAACATAAGATGATGACTACCAGACGCAAATACTTGAATAGCTTTAGAAAATGTATGAAACACATGATCCGTCCCTACAAAATTTGAGAGTTGCCCTCGATTTCCCTAGGATCCCATCATCAGATCCTGACTTGGTGACAATGGGACCAACTAGAAAGTATACCCTTTCAAACAAAAAAAGAATTTGTGAAATCGGTCCAGCCGTCTTCGAGTAATCGGGAAACATACATAAAAAAAAAATAAAAAAATATTCCGACGAATTGAGAACCTCCTCCTTTTTTTGGAATGGATTGTTGTTATGTATCTTTTTTTAAAACCTTTAAAGTATTTTTGTATCAATCTCCTTACTGCAGAATACAAAGAGGTGAGGTTACAGTCTTGAATATAGATAAAACGACAGTAGTTACTTAAGTCGAAATATCTTGTGTATACTTCTCCAAACGTGGGGTTCGATAGCATTTTATAAAGTTAGTCGTCTACAATTAAGCCGCAATTTCAAATGTATATTTTATTGACCGAGCGGACGCGAAGCGCGAGCGAAACGTCTCCTTTTCAGCTTGGACAGAATACTTTCATAATATCTGTCCGGCTGTTCAGTTCTCCTCTACAGATCGCATTGCTCAAATAGTTCTCGTAAAAATTTGTGATCAGGCCCTCTATTTCACCAACTTTACAAATGTCAGTTTATTATGACAGTTCGGTGACAATTACTGACTTAAATTTAGCTGTTATGGTTTTAGCGCGCTTCGTATCGGCAAAGAAATGTAGATTGAATTGTCTTTGAAAACTACCAATTGTAAAGTTGGTCCAATAATTAAATAATTTTTATCGATTCAGTTCTTGGATTTTTTTTATAAAATAAACCGAAAAATGTTAAAAAATGAGCTCACGAAGTCTACAGCTAACGAAGCCACTTTTATTTATAACCATAATTGTTATGTAATTTACAACAAATTATTGTAAAACCTCACCCAATTTCAACAAAGAGACATTTATTTGTATTCAATAAAGGAAAAACCGTACCATCACATTGACAAGAAGCTCTGTGAAAAAAAACAGACTTGTTTTTGAGTAATTGGGGCAAATCCTTTGCAGGGCGTATGTGAACCAGAACCACTACGGCGGAGTGTGTCTGAGTGACGACGTCATTAACCTGTACTAGCCCATTAAAAAAACACTCGCTTAATTCTATGGGTACGTACCTACACGTACTATAATGTTACTTACGTAAATAATACTTGTATTAGAAGAGAAGTTTAATATTACCATAGTTTGGGATAACCTTCGTATATCAACCTCGAGCAATGACTTCGACTATGTTATGTGCAAAAAAACTCATTTCTATTTTGTTTTTTATGTAAATTGTTAATGTATAACATAGTGTATTTTTATTTCAGGTTTCTACGTGCCGACTACATCAAACTTAACAAAATAGAACACAATTATGGTGCAATGCTACCTAATGGGATTACACAAATGTTAATAGACTCCCAGTTTATACACGCCCCATCTCACCATATTAATATTGTAATCACCCAAGTAATGAACCTTCGACCCTAAAAGGTTTGTTGAATCACTCTTAATTTGCGTATCAAATGGTATCCGCGCCTCCACATTTCACTTTGACTTTTTAACAGGCAGTTTGCAGAAAAAGTAATTCTACGTAAATGGGAAAGGCTCAGGTTAATGGTTTCGGGCGTCAAATCGTGTCCCGGACGATTTGACGGAATGAGCCGCTCCCTTTGTGAGTGTGTATGTCGATGACGTTTCTGTGCCGAGATTGGAAATTAAGAGGATACTTTTGGGGGCGGAGTTTATTCAGTCAAGCGGGTCAATGCTATCCAGTAATGCGTGTGTGTGAAAGAGGGCCAGAAGGGGGTCAGAAGGTTCTCGAACGCCGTCCACGGACCGGGAGACGAGCTGTCGGTAGGCCTCCAACAAGATGGAGCGACGACCTAGTAAGGATTGCGGGACCGCAGTGGATGCGGAAAGCACAAGTCCGGTCTGAGTGGAGAGCCTTGGTGGAGGCCTATGTCCAGCAGTAGACGCTTTCGGCTGACATGATGATGATGATGATTATGATGAAAGAGGGCTAGTCACAATGCGCTCAAAACACATGGCGTAAGCACCAAAACGTTTAAAACTGCTCTGTGTTAGAAACTAAAGTATTGATTTAATTTTTGTCTAAGCAAAAAGAAGAACCAATAATTACTTACCTTTCGTTCAATCTCAATTACAATATTTCTCCTCATTCCGCTTCAAAAACGATAAAAGTGCCGAGGCAGGCCTAACTATAGAAAATATTTCTATCGAAGATTTTGCTTACAATCATGTTTTCATATTTGGGGTATTTTATTATGGGTTGTAATATCAGACGTTTATTGCAAATGCTGAACGAGATATTTTGAATTTAAAACAAGCATGGACAGCCGGATTTAATGGTAGTTATTCGTTAATCTTCTTCTTGTGTTGCCTCTCCAACTACTGAAGGTTTGCAGTCAGCTCGGCATATTTCTCCATGTTCCTAGTAAGGTGAAGGAGCTCGGCGGCATTCGAAATTCCCGTCCATTCCCGTATGTTCCTCACTACGACCAGGTACCTAAGTATTCGTTAATCTACTTTGCTCTACATATACAAGTATCTCATGCCTGTAGCTACACAAAAAAGTTTTTGCCCGAATATCACTTTAAAAAGGGCGAAAGTAATAGCCTCTCTATAAGCAGCAGTGCTTGCACTGTTGTGTTCCGGTTTAGAGAATAAGACAGCCGGTGTAATTACGGGCACAAGAGGCATTTGAAAGAAAGAAAGAAAAATATTTTATTTCAGGTCCCAGAGTGCCACCACCTAACAATAAAAATAATTCCTTAAAACTAATAACATATTAGTTAATATGGTGACACAAAAGAACGCTGGATTGCATCTTAGCTATCTAGGTTGACAACGCATCTGCAAACCCTCCGGGGTTGCGGGTGTCTATGGGCAGTGGTGATCACTTACCATCAGGTGACCCACTTGCTCGTTTGCCTTCCTCGTCGTATAAAAAAAAAATCCATGTTTAGTTCAAATCTTGCAAGTCAAATTTCATCTGCTTCCATAAAGTGTGCTTTGAGATTCACTTCCAAAAACAACCTGACTAATAGCTCTGACTCTTCAAAAGCGTTACGTATTTACCTTAGGTATTTATTCAACTGCATTTTACTTAAACTTAATAAATCATATATACAAATAATGCTGTTTGACCGCCCGACCGAGTTTCAAAATGATCGTTCAAAAATATTGGTTTCAATCACACACACCATAATAAACAACACCGAAAACATCAATGCTTCGATCCCTCATTGCCCAATTCATAATTTAGGTGTTTTTTAGGTCATGACTGTATTTAATTTTCTATAACATCTTTCGTGAGGAAAGGTGTGTCCAGAAAGTTAGGTAGTTAATGTTAATTATGTATTTGGTACCTGTCATATCAGAATAGATTTTTTTTTTATCTGCAGACGTGTATGTGTGCGATACACTATCATTTAAAATTTAAATTAAAGAACAATTATGAAAGCCTGCGTCGTCAATAAGACTGATGGCCGATGGGGCCAGAAGGTTCTCGAATGGCGTCCGCGGACCGGGAGACGAGCTGCGAGTAGGCATCCAACAAGATGGAGCGACGACCTGGTGAGGATGGCGGGATCGCGGTGGATGCGGAAAGCACACGACCGGTCTGAGTGGAGAGCCTTTGGGGAAGCCTATGTCCAGCAGTGGACGCCTTTCGGCTGCCATGATGATGATGGTAATAAAACCGGTCGCTCACGCCTTTTCCACCAACGCTGCGAACTGGGGTACAAATGAGAATTCTCACTTTTTACATACATTTTACACGACTTTCACAGTTCAACCTTAGTTTGCAGCGTTGGTGTACAGTCAGCAGCAAAAAAAGCTAAGCAACCGACGCGTCCACAATGATCTAAGCACGGCTCTACTATTATATACATAAGAGCTTATGGAGACCTTTGTGACCGCTTCGGTTGCTCAGCTACTTCTGCTGCTGACTCTAAAGGCTCTCTGAATTTTGTACATCAGCCAATCTCAACTCCTCAACTCATTTATAAACAAATATAAACATTTACTACAAAGCAACAAAGAATAGTTTTTCTTTTACTAAAAACAGTTTCACCCAAATGTTCTTTTAACAAGGACCAGTCCAGAGTGACGTAAAGAAATCGGATAAAAAAGTAAGATTAGATCTTTTCATTCTAAGAAAGGTCCAAATATCGGCCCTTAGAGGCAGTTTCGAGGGAAACGGCAAATCGAGTTTGAAAAGTCGCACTTTGAATACTTAAATGAAGACTGTTACTATTTACAAGACGAGTCTAAGTTTCATTGAACACAAAAGGAAAACGATACCTATAGTTAAAGTGAGAAAAGCTTTCTCCTGTGAAAATGTTTATGACATTGTCATAAGATTGATTTTTGCCTGGCCCGTGGGTAAGGTTTTTCTACGATGTCTATAAATACATTATCTGTCTGTACTGTAGTAGATTTCGTAGACCAATATAAGACCCCACACTGCGTACATTGTGCTTAGGAGCAGGGCTCTGCTAACACTAGACTTTTTAAAACACTGGGGAAAAGCGTTAAAATCTTTCTACGGAACCCTCGTGCGCGAGTTCAACTCGCACTTGGCCAGTTTTTTTTTAGTCTACCAGCGCTTTCGGAAAGACCATGATTGCCAAGAAGAATGCGCCGCAAGAAACATGGCACAAAGTTATTTTTTCTAAAAACAAGTTAAATTAGTTCTTACAATACGTAACCACAGATGAATTACACAAAAAACTCATCAATCATTCAATCATCATCAATCAATCATTCAAACTGTATCATTAAAAAAAAGAGTGAAAAAAATACGGCATTTTAGAAACAAGACGTGAAAAAAATGATTATGAGAACAGCAAAACCAGAACACTTTACTGGCACGTTTGAATTAACCAGGATATGTATAAGGTTAGGGATAAATACGTCAAGTTAACCCCGGGTTAAAAAGGCCTAAAAATCACATCCAAATTCACAAACGTTTTATTAATTTGGCCAACATAAACAAGAGGCAAAAACTTTCTCAACAATGTGTTCATTATTCGCAAACGCGCTTAATGCAAATCCGATATCAATATTAAATGATTTGTCGGACCGTATTGTAATGATTGTATTTTATTCCAACAAAATGTTGAACACAAAACAGGAATTTAGAACTTTCCGGCGCAAGTTACAGGAAAACGGCAAGCAGTGGCGTAGCTTAGGGGGACGCGAACATCCGTAACCATACCGTGAACATCAGTAATGCCACCTATAAAAATTCGTAAAACTGTGACAGATTGCATAACGGCCACAAAAAAAATATCATGGGACAATTGTCACCAATTGACCCAGTCCCAAACTAGACAAAGCCTGTACTATGGGTACTAGACAACAGATAAACATACTTATATAGATAAATACATACTTATATACATATTAACATCCAAGACACGAGAACAAACATTTGTATTCATCGATCGAACCCGGGACCTCAAGTTTCATAGTCAGGGTCTCTAACCACTAGGCTATCCGGTCGTCATAATAGAAACATGAATTATTAAGTACTTTGATTTTTTTTATATTTTAACAGATTTGACTGATTTTTGGGGTGACGCCTATATATCCGCATCATCCACGCCACTGACGGCAACATTAGGATTAAGACTTTAAAACGATTAGATAAAAAAAATCCACTTTACACTTGAAAAAAAAAACTACCGTGAGACTCAATCGTAGCGAAAGAAAGGGATCATTCGGACGCATAGGTACATAAGCCGAGTTAAGCCCGACAGTCATGTTCCTACTCTGCTTCTATGACATCAATAACCAACTTGGAAAAGTTGAAAAACCCCCGATATTGTAATTTCAAAGTTCAATATTTCAAAAACGGGTAAACCGATTTTAATGAAACTTAGCTAAGAACCATCTCGATTAAACAAGCTTTCGATTGAAAAAAACCGCATTGAAATCAGTTCACCCGTTTGGGAGCTATGATCGCACAGACAGATACACAGATACACATGTCAAACTTATAACGCCCCTCTTTTTCGTCGGTGGTTAAAAAACATTGAAATTTAACAACTACATAAAATGAAACAGTAATTCAGGTTTACAATTATTTATTAAATAAATTTTAAGACTTCATGTTGTCAACCGACTTAGAAAAACCATGAACTCCTAAGAACTCGCTTGAATCTCATAATATGTTACCACCGTCTTGGCTCATGTTTCATCTACAGGGTGTTTGATAAATGGCCACACGCCTGTGCTCATTTCCACGGCGCCTTGATTGATTAGTTCCAATATTGAAATTTGCAGCCGCCTGTGTTATGGTTGAAACGTCTTGGGTAAAGATTGCTAACGAAGAAATATAGGTATATAAGAACTAAACACAATTAATTCTTTCACGCGCGAGCTCACGTGTTAGACAGCTACGTATATGCGACTAATATGTTTTCATGCATCATCTCCACTACCACATGAATCAACCCTATGTCACATAGACCGAAATAACAACATTACTACTATGCTATACGCTGAGCGCGTTTGGAACTCTCTACGAGCCCATTTTCAGAGCACGCCCATCGGAAATTTGTTTTTTAGTTTACGAGTAGTGAAAAAAAAGTAACGCCTGAATCAATCAAGTATTTTTTTAAGAAAAAATTTTTTTTTTAGAATGAGTCCTTTGCATCGAATAAAAATGTTGGTCTTAGTGCAATGATGTAAGTTTCTAGCTATAATGGTTTTTAAGATAGAGCCCTATGAAGTCTGAATGGCGGATGGACGGGCAGACAGACGGACAGCGAAGACTTACTAATTGGGTCCCGTTGGTACCCTTTGGGTCCGAAACCCTAACAAATTTACCCAGTAAGATGTTACAACTATGCTAACCTTTTTTTCACACCAATGCAATACCTTTTAGTATTTGATAGGCCTTCACAGTCCGATTGTAAGTATAGATTTGTAATTTACATACACTACTATTTCTACCGTGATTGGGTGATTTTACGCCGATAAAATTCGAATAGTACCCTATTTATCATCGATTATCACATGTATCATAATATCGTTACATGGAACGGCACTTTTGTAAATGTACAATTAAAATCATTGTGAAATAAAACAGACCACTCACTTGTTGATTTGAGTCTCACGGTAAACCATGTTAAAAGTTGGTATTTTGTGAATGTCTTTAGATAAACAAACCTTGTTAGACCTTAGTTAAACCTTAGATGCGCATCTTTTACTGTCAGTTACATGACCACTGGCATTTTTTATACCGATTCAAGTTTTTCTTTAGCCTGTAGCAACACCGCTCCCTTACCTACGTATCTGATTCCTCCTATGTCTAAGGAATTTATTTACTCTCTGACCGTTAGAAACTTCATTATTATTCTTTTTTTTTAAACTACATAAAAACCGTCTTGAAATGTTAGGAATTATCAGTTTCACAACTGTTACAAACTGAGTAGATAGTTCGCAACTAACCGTACTCGTGAGTAACAAGGATCTAAATTAGCAAACTAAATCTAACATCTAATTACAGTTCCTAGATTTTGATATCAACTTGTTCTACAGGGGGAGGAAAGTTACCTGTATTTGACAGTTGAAGTTTTTAGCTGCGCCATCTCTTACCTGTGTAAGGCTAATTTTTAGTAGTTAGTGCGTTAATCATTGCTGTCGGTTTAAAAAAAATACGGTTTATTTTTTTTTCATTATATATTGCAAAATTTTATGAAAAAATATCGAACCGAAGGCTTGTAATTTTCAGTCACATATTATTGCTTGTACTTTGTTAAAAAAATTGCAAAATTTATCATCATGCAAAGAAGAAAAAAAAACGGTTTTTGGTACACCTACACTACATCCCTTCAAAATTTTTGGACTCAGTAAACGTCATACAGCATGCAGCTGATGCAGCGCCCAGCGGCTTTCTGTTTTTTAGAAAATGCGCAGTGTTTAACTGTTATTTCGTTAATTTTCCACTAGTAAATACGTAGAGTCGATTTTCAGCTCCTCCGTTTTATCAGTGTCAGTTCGTGTGTATTGGACGTTGCGGCGAAAATTCGGACGCTTTAGTTACAATCTTTCTGTGTTATTTCAGTTATTTATTGCGATATCAGATGCTTGTGATTTGTGCTATTGTTAGTTGTTGCGATTTTGGACGCTTTAAATGTATAATTTACGAAATAAACGATTTTGAATTCTGAGTTTGAATTTTTCATAATGTCTAATCTAATATGAGTGTGTACACATAATTCGTGTGTGTGCGCGCGCGTGTGTGCTCCCGCGCGCGTGTGTGCGCCCGCGCGCGTGTGTGTCCGAGCTTGCGCGCGTGTGTGTTATGAAATCTGTTCTGTCGACTATCACAGATAAAAGATGGCATTGCTGTAGAGGCTGGTTGAGGGTGACATTTTTTTCCGCTGAGAGGGCGCTCTATTCCCCGTATATTATATTACTCTATGTTGTTCTATCTTACAGCTAGTTACGTTCTTGATTTAGACGCAGGTTTTAGTAGAATTATTGTGCACAGTTTGAGCTACTTCTAAGGTAAGTAAGGATATCATCAATAAGTCGAAATAAATTTAGTAGTATGTAGTAATAACATTTTTACAATTGTTCCTAGTCCTGATAAACATACTAAAAGTTGTTCCGAAGGCGGTGGGGGGGGGGGAGTCCCTTTTCCCATATTTTTGCTTAATTCTCCAAAGCCACATACTCTAGCATCAATTGTAGGTACTTACCAATAGAAGTTACAAGTGGCCTAATGTCACAAAACTCATGAAACCTGCGAACTCTTCTTACATTAGACTAACTTAGCTCCCTATCCCGTGAGAAGTCAGGACTTTTCTTTATATTGTAATTATAGTATCTCATCATCATCATCATGTCAGCCGAAAGACGTCCACTGCTGGACACAGGCCTCCCCCAAGGCTCTCCACTCTGACCGGTCCTGTGCTTTCCGCATTCACCCCGGTCCCGCGATCTTTACTAGGTCGTCGCTCCATCTTGTTGGAGGCCTACCGACAGCTCGTCTCCCGGTCCGTGGATTTATAGTACCTACTTGTACTAAAAGTGTATACACAAGCTTTAGTATAATATGTTATGATTTAAATAAAAATCAAGTGACGAGTTTCATTTTTTGCCATCAATGAATTAGATGCGTGAAAACTAAATCTTCTTTAGTTAATTTCGGAATTCCGTGTTTCTCCAAAATGGGAAGTAGTCCAAGGGCATAATACCAAGGTACTTGACTTCCAGGAAATACACCAGTGAGATATTAATTACTCCGAAAGAGAGTTAATTAATAATTATAATTGACAGAGAAGCAGAAAGCTTCCGTACATTCAGATCCACCCCTCTGTCAGCTTTATTATCTAATAACAAACTAAACATCACACACGTCCGTCAGTGAAGACGCAATATGCGATCTCGAATTCCGACAAAATTAGTTAGTCCAATACTACGCTTAGTGCCCTGAAAACGGGCTAATGAATTCCAAATAGTTCGCGAGATAAAGGCAAGCCGAATTCCTTGGGCGGAATTCAACATCCTGTAAGTAATGTATAAATGACCAGTGAAAACGTAGCTGAGAGGAACTGTCACTTTTAGAAAGGGCTGGATGTAAAAATACTCATAACACAATGCTGTTAAATGATAAGTGAAGATGTAGTGATGTGTGAAATTGACACTTTTAGAAAGTGGTGGATGTAAAATAAACAATAACACAAATATTATCCCGCAATGTGAAATATTCCTGTTTAAAAAGTGTCCTACACCTTATTCGAATATTCGAATTAACGTCAACGTATCGAAATCGAGAATCGGTACATGATTTTAGTTCCAACGGGTGGGCGTTGTTCCAAACGTCATACGAATTTCTCGACAGACTTTCGTACTCGGGCCTCTGCTTATGGCCATGTGCGATATTGTGCATGCCAAGTTTTGTCAAGGTAAGTTGTAGGTACACACACATTAGGTACAACATAATATCAACCGTAGCCAATTATTTTACTCTTAATGCTCACTTCTAAGTGACATGACTAATTCAGTTTGTCATATTTCTACAGCAAAACAGAGTTTTTTTGATGAATTATCTTTACTTTCTAGATAATAAGTTGAAACAATATTTACCCGTTTCAAAAGTGACAAGACCACTGTTTACCATTGACTAATATGGATCGTGTTGTGATAAAAAAAACTTGAATTAGAGCTGAAACATGTCGTTGCGACCGTGATTTATCATCGATGATTGATTGTAGCTTGTCGGGAAAATTTCGATGAATGTCAGCTACTGATGTCCGCCGGGCTGACTGTAAGTATGTGCTTGATGGAGCTTGAAAATGGATTGTAACGTTGTAGGCGTTGAATAAATACGGTCGAGGAAAGTAATTCCTGACCCACCACGGAACCTTTTCACAGTAAACGTCATAGTGACATCGCATAGCTTGACAAGGAAAATCGTTATGACGTTTACCATGAAAATGTTCTATGGTGGGTCAGGAATTAATTTCCTCGACTGTACACTACAGGTACCAGTGGTTTATGATAAGGTAGGTATGTTTTAGAGTTAATTTAACTAACTCGGTAAGTTTGTTTGTCTGTCCGTCACAGCTGGTTATATCAGGAACGAATACTAATGCTATCAACTTGAATTTAGGAACAGTTTTAGATAATGCTTAAAAAATGTATTTCGAAAATAGAAAATGTGAAAAATGTTTTTGTTTTTAGTAAGTACAACAAGGTCTGAAAGGGGTTCTAAAATTTCAAAGTGTGGTTACTAGGTCACAACTTTTAACTTACATAGTTTTCGAAATTACAAGCGAGTCCGATTCGGTTTAAACCCCCGACGCAAACAATCTTTCACCAGAGAATGCAGAAGGCGGGCGATCGGACGTCGTTGAAGTCTTCAGAGGAGACATACGTTCAGCAATGGACGTTCCTGGGTTTAGGAAGAGAAGAAGAGAGAAGATATACGGCAGTAAAGGTTTTACGTAAAGTCTACAAGTGCTTACACAATGTTTTTCACTTTCAAAGTATTCATGTAATTGTATTCATGAATCGCACAGACCATGTTGTTGACCGACCGCAACTTTATTTTTATTTTCCCCTCCAAACGTTTACCCTACTTCAGCCGCTGCTTAATATTACCAACATAGTTCAAAGTTTCACAAAGGTTACGAGTTTTATTGACGTTGCAGCCTTTTGTGTAGTTTTTAGTGGATTTCAAGGGCCTAATTAATGAGAGAAGTTCGCGTTGTGGTTTGTGGGAAGTTCAGTGTCTCGATTAGAGGAAATGAAGGCTATTATATAATTGTTTGCGCTGTTAACAAAGGCATTGATAGGGTTTGAGATGAAAGTGCGGTTTGTGAGACGGAGTGATTTGGAAAAGTGTGAGCTAGATCAACAAATACAATTACAGTAGGGGAATAATTGCTGCCATAATCGCTGTTAGCTGCACTATATCTAATAACGACTCGTATTTATACAGAAAAAAACATTTAACGACCATCGTTAACTTTATGGACTAGTACAAAATAAATATGAAGTCGGTACGGTGCGGTGGTAATAGTCTTTTAATTCATTAATTAATTAAGCACCAACTTTATATTTTGTGCTAGGCCATTTGAAGATTCTTGTACTTATTTTTAACCGACTTCAAAAAAAGGAGGAGGTTCTACGTTCCACTGTATGTTTTTTTTTTTTTATGTATGTTCATCGATTACTCCGTCAATTGTAGACCGATTTTCAATTTTTTTTTTATTTGAAAGGGTATACTCCTGAGGTGGTTCCTCAATCTCAGTCAAATCATGATCTGATGATGGGATCCCAGGGAAATCGAGGGCAATCCTCAAATTTTACAGGCACGTACTATGTGTTTCATATGTTTTCTAAGGTTATTCAAGTATCTGCGTCTGGTAGTCATCATCTCATGATGATGATCTGATGATGGAAGGTACAACTCCTTAGCGGTTAGGAGTTGGAGGATAGTTCTGAAAATGTTAAATCATTATTCGAAAGGGTATACTCCTGAGGTGGTCACACTGTCACCAAGTCATGATCTGATGATGGGATCTTAGGGAAATCGAGGGCAACCCTCAAATTTTATAGGCACGTATCATGTGTTTCATATATTTTCTAAGACTATTCAAGTATTTGCGTCCGGTAGTCATCATCTTATGTTGATGAGCTGATGATGGAAGGTACAACTCCTTAACGGTTAGGAGTTGGAGGATAATTCTGAAAATGTTAAATCAACGTAAAATTGTGAAATAAAAATCTTTTAACAAAAAAGTAAAACCGCCTTCAAAAAAAAACCTTGGAAAAAAAACTTAAGGTAATCTTCTAAAATAATGATAAATAAATAAAATTTTGACGACCGGATGGCCTAGTGGTTAGCGACCCTGACTATGAGGCTTGAGGTCCCGGGTTCGAATCCCGGTCGGGGCAAATGTTTGTATGATGAATACGAATGTTTGTTCTCGGGTCTTGAATGTTTAATATGTACATAAGTATGTATATATCTATATAAGTATGTTTATCCGTTGTCTAGTACCCATAGTACAGGCTTTGCCTAGTTTGGGACTAGGTCAATTGGTGTCAATTTGTCCCATGATATTTATTTATATTTATTTATTAAAATAAAATAAAATGCTTTTGTTTCGGACAACGGAAACTAAAGCCTAAAGTTTTATGGCCTAGCACTAAGCAGCAGATATATGAAGTCGGTGCGGTGCGAGCGGAATATTCATGTATCTGCTGCTTAGTGCTAGGCCATAAAACTTTAGGCTTTAGTTTCTGTTGTCCGAAATAAACGCATTTTATTTTATTTTATTTATTTATCATTATTTTAGAGGATTATTTTACGTTTTTTTCTAAGGTTTTTACACTATATTTTACTTGTAGTAGCACGCGCAAGTGCTGCCACCGTACACCATTTTAGAGCAACATTTCAAAACAAAAATGTTACTCTAACTTGGGAGTATTCATACACGTTTTGTGTGTCGACCAAATAAATACAGACACATACGTACCTACAAACATATTTTGTTTTATACATAGCTTCGAGCTTATCCATTAAATAATTTAATTTCATAAATGCGCCATTTGCTTTCGACGTGCCTTCCAGATTAATATTTAAGGTATTTCCGCACCCATGCCTATATAAATAGGGGCGAGTTTATTTTAACTTCGACTTCCATATTGGATGTCGATGCGATTTCGACAAGTCGTAGTAATTGAGTTTTAGATATTGCGCACTATTTACAAAGTAGTAAGTTAAATTTGAAATAGGACCTTGTGTTGTTAGTGATAGGGTTACTGTATGAATGCTTGTAAGCGATGACATGGAACATAAATGCTGAATTAGTGATGAAAATAATCGATTTATTGATTATTTTTGTTTTTATGAAACATTCATAGAATGAAATTCAACATACAATGACAATGCAAAGAAAAATCCGTTAAGCAGCTGGACTTGAACCAGCAACCTCGGTAATCCGTACCACGCTCCACCAATTAAGCTATACTTAACGTTGGTGTACCTAACGAATTTTTCAATGCCTTGTTAACTGCTTATGCTTGGTAGCTGCTTAACGGATTTTTCTTTGCATTGTCATTGTATGTTGAATTAGTGATACCAGTAATTATGATGTATCTTACTTAACTTACGAGAATTTCCTTCGTACGTGCGATTGCTTGGGATTCCACATAAATATATTATATTATTATTAAAATATTAAAGCTATATAATTTAAGTTTACTCATTATGCACGAGCCTAATTAATTTTTAACTTTTTGAAACTCGCTGCTTTGGCTTCAGCAAGAAGGAAAAGTTAATTAATCGACAGTTTAGCGGATCCAGCACATTTTAGCTTATGTAAACACGGCTCTTTTTGGAATAACTTTTTCCTTCAAATGTAAATTAAATTAAAATTTACGAATCGTTTTTGATAAATATGAAACCAACTCGGAAGCATACCCTTTCAAACAAAAAGAAACCAACCGCTTTTTAAATATCGGAGTTCTGAAGTAAGTAGGTAACAAACATTAATTTATTTCATACACATTATTATTATATTTGGAAGACAATTATTCCAGGCGTATCCATAGTAATGAAAAAAGAGATTTTTCAAAAATTCTACGGGACAGGGAATTAATAACCTATTTTCATTATTCTTCAAAGCCTTAAGCTTTATTTAAACTGTGTATTATTTAAATTTTCTTTAAAAAAGCTAAAGAAAGAATCAAAATATATACAGTAGAAGAATAGCAGCGATTAGTCAGCTACAAAAACATTTTTCAAGTTAATCGCTCGGGTGGGTTGTTTACGGAACCCGAGGAAAGTTTGATCGGTACCAAGGACCATAAAACCAAGAGGACTTCCAGTGTCTATACGATGCCGCGTTCCTTTGAAATAATAAGCCTGCTGTAGCTAGTTTTACTAAGGAGGGGTCTCTGTACCATTCATTCGGTATGACATTTAGACCTCTGGCTAACACAACAGCGCTATCTAAATTCGTTTTTTCTTTCAGTTCATAGATGGCGCTATTGTGTTAGCCAGACTGCTAAGTGTCATACAAAATAATGGTACAGAGACCTTTTTATAGTGAAACTAGCTACAGCAGGCTCATTATTTTACAGGAACGCGACATTGTATAGCCATTGGCAGTCCTCTTGGTTTTATCGTCCTTGATCGATACTCATTTGGAAGTTATCGATTAAGTGTTTAACCGATATTCTGAGCTTTTTTAATGGCTTACCTATTGAAACAAATGGAACACTCGCGTATAAAAATCAAGCAAACTTGATTCTATGAGAATTGTAAGTGTCCAATACGACGCGCTAGAGGCGTGCCGATTTGTCCATGGTAATTCAAATGTTAACGCGAACGCCATATAGACGTATTCTTGTGACAAAAATTACACTAGATACTCTAATCAAAAACACTCAGCCCATGATCATCATCATCATGTCAGCCGATTGACGTCCACTGCTGGACATAGGCCTCCCCAAGGCTCTCCACTCAGACCGGTCTTGTGCTTTCCGCATCCACAGCGGTCCCGCAATCTTTACTAGGTCGTCGCTCCATCTCGTTGGAGGCCTACCGGCAGTTCATCTCCCGGTCCGCGTACGCCATTCTTCTTAGGGCTGTCGGTAACCTTAGTTCTACTACAGATATTATCATTCCTGATTCTATACCGCAGAGAAATCCCGAGTAATCTAAAGCCCTCTCAATAGCCCTCTGAGTGACTTTGAGCTTCCTTATGCGGCCCAGCATAAGCGTGATGACTTACGGAATAAAATTATCTGACAATAATAAATATACCAACAATGATTACGCTGACCGAGTTAAGAAAAACTGAATCTACTGGAAAATTTATTGGCTTAAATAATTTACTTTACTGTTTATTCTTATTTAATTTTATTACGCAATAATAATAAAGCCTTGGGTAATTTTCACTACTGTAAAAATCGCATAACCGCAAATGTTAGGTGTTGTTGGTAAGCACATTAAACTTAATAGCTTATTAAGCTGCTCATCGAACAAACACTATAATATTGCACATGTCATGTAACATTAAAACCTTTAATAAATAACCCTAACACTCGTAAATGACAGCCGTTAAGAGTACAAATCAAATTAAAATTTAGAGCAATATAAGCTTAATAGCTAATTCGTATTGCGCACTGATTGGTTTTACTGGAATTATAGTGTTACCTCAAACTGAATTGGTTGGCAAATAGACTGAATAGAATAATAACGTTTTATAACGTGGCATATAACCTGACCAACTTAGAAAAGTTGAAAAATCCCCGACATTGTCATTTCAAAGTTCAGTATGTGAATGGTATGTGTTCAGTATGTGCTGAATCGATTTCAATTAAACTAAACTAAGAACCATCTCGATACTAGAGCTTAAGATTAAAAAAACTGCATCGAGTTTGGGAGCTATGATGCCACAGACAGATACAAAGATACCTCCATACACAGGACAAACTTATAACACCCCTCTCTTTGCGTCGGCGGTTAAAATATATGAATCATTGTATACAGGATTCATAGTTTTACTTATCAAAACTGTGTGTTTCCCTTTTACGAGTGATGTATGTACTCCTAAGCGAGGGTCCGATGTGCAATTTCCTCAGAAATGTGTTTGCATGAGAGAGGCGTGCTAAACAGCTTTTTCCCAGTGTTTGTGTTTTGATCATTTCTATCTTGTTTATTTTAGGGGGATCAATGTTGTTAAGCCAAATCATTTAACTGGAAGCAATTACTGCTTAACTAATCTGTGATCACACGTGCGTGACATATTATAATGTTGTCATGCTTTGCCCATCCTCATATAATTAAACCAAAGAACAAAACTAGTTAACATTGTCGCTTCCACATATTTTGTTTATGGTTTCGCTTTTTAACCGTCGAGATGAAATAAGTACAGTTTACAAAATGTAAACCTCTTAAATCTGTCAAAATAGAAAGTGTAAAATATTTACACGGAATTTTGGACATTCTGCCCATTACAGACGCACTTAATAAATTGGCCGTTAATATGATTGAATTTATAAACGAAACCCGAAGCCCCACTCCGGTATGTCATCGAAGATTTAAAGGCCAATGAAATGGAATCCGACAATACGATGTATCGGATTTAATCTGATAATCCCTGGCCGTACCTGTTTTTTTGCGGATTTTAAGGTAAACAAAACTGATTCGGAACAGTAAGACTGTGTTTGTATGAATAAAAAATAACTGTAATTAACCTTTTTGTAACAAGTCACGGATTAAACTAGTTAGCTCCTCCGCGAAATACTGTAATACTGTCATGCAAAATAAATAGAAGCAGCTAAATTGTAGTTATAACATGAACCTAAGCAAGTTAAATGTACTGTTTCATCTTTCTGTATGTGTTGAATGTATGTGAATAAATGTCTCTCTCTCTCTCTCTCAGTACACTTAAATCTATACAACTTTTTTGTAAGCTGTTTAGATTTTTTTCCACTAGCTTCTACATTAGGTTAAACCAAGCTATCCGTAGGAAAGTTTTGCAATCTAATTAGACGCGAAGCTTATAATAACGTAGTGTAGTCATCATTTTTGCGAACTTATTCTAGTTTATGGTGGAATAATTAAAAACTGAAATATTTTTTCAAAATGGAGACTTACTGGAGGCTGCACCATGTTTTCGATGTTTTTGAACATTTCAACATGTTTTTCGAATACTCAAACACATTTTCTGCGACGCATGGAAAACATTGACATTTTGATTGAGTGTTCGAAAAACATGTTGCAATGTTCAAAAACATCGACAACACGGTGCAGCGGACGCGGCTTAAAAAAATCTCACCCTTTGCCTTACTGCGTTTCTCTGTTCTCTGCGGCGGAGCGTAGGCACGCGAAACTGACATTTATGTGTCAGTGAACGCCGTTATGCCTATTCTAGCTGCCCCGTAATAAAATGTATTCCGAGAAAATTTGCGTTATTTTTTTTACAAATTAAATAGAAAATAGAAATAGAAATAGAAAAATATTTATTCAACGTACACAAGAAGTATAATAAAAAACAATTAAAAAGTAAACAAAGACGTTGAACAGGATCCCTCTCAGCATTGTGCCGCGGCAGGGGCCACGGCGCTGGTTTTCAGAGGGACCCCGATTTAAAACTAAACTTAAAACGAAGACAAAAACAGTGTACACTTGACGGTGAAAAGGGAAGAGGTAAGTAATTTAACAAATAAACAATATAAACTATAGTAGACAAAAGACAGTTATACAAGAGAAAAGTAAAGTTAGAAGAATAAATTGGCTGCATGGACCTCGTTTCCTTTGCCTATCCTTTATGGGACGAACATAAAAATTTTAAGTAAATATTTGACAATAGGCCAGTGCACAAAGCACTAAGTATTAAGTATTCAGTTTTGCTTAAAGTTTTGCTTTCGCCCATAAAGCAGACAGACGGAAGGCGCCTTTGGCTTATCTATGCTCATGATCTCAATTGGAACATTTTTTTGTATTTTTTTCCCATTTTTTTTATTTTCACGGTTTTCTCGTGAATATCAATTATGTTTTTTATCAAAAACATAATTTATTTATGCTCTACAATTTTTCTTCTACTTTTTGAGGGGGACAAGGAACAGCACACGTCTGCGCTCATGTTAAAATTTGTTCAAACTCACACTAAAGCAAAACTGTCACACAAAGGCCAAAAACACGCACACAATCAACAGACCCTGGTCAATTTGGTCAGACTTATAATGTTAGAGTTTTAGCAGAGGTGAAATCGCGCGTTAACATCTCCATTCCTTTCCAGCTCTAAGCTTTCGCTAAATAGTATTAATAGTTTTTCTTCTAAAACCCATTTTAATCCAAGCATACATAAATATATTAATACAGTCGCACCATATTTTAACGCAGGTGAAACTGTTAAACTTTAAACTCAAATCCATATTTGTCACCAAACCGAATACCGCTGTGTACCGAAATATGGTGGAAACGTGGATATAATAGCAGTGGTGTAGCCAAACGGTGATTTATAGTTGGAGTTTTCTTGGCAACTATTCTTTGTTCCTACATTTTGTCTACCTGATCTATTTGCTGTCATCGGTAATGTGTGGCTTAGCTATTTTAGGGTGAAGCATGGCCTCTTGAAATGTGGCAAGAGTTGAGTTTTTATGAGTACCTACTTGATAGGAAGGTAGCGTAGGTAGAGTAGAACTTTAGTAGAACAAAATGAGATTTAAAAAATGGTTGAAATTCAAAATTCGAGCTTCATATCTTTAGATCATTCTCGGTTAATTAATTTATCGAGCGAATGAAGTGATCGAAGCGTCCCAGTTTCAGTTTGGACAAAATTTATTTCGCATGTTCGGCTGTCCGGCTGTTCTCCTCTACAGCGCGTCTACTGTAGTAATGAACGGCCAATAACCAACTTAGAAAGGTTGAAAAACCCCCGACATTGTCATTTCAAAGTTCGATATTTCAAAAACGGGTAAACCGATTTTAATGAAACTTAACTAATAGCCATGTCGATTAAACTAGCTTTCGAACAAAAAAAACCGCATCGAAATCGGTCCATCCGCTTGCGAGCTACGATGCCACAGACAGATACACAGATACACAGATACACAGATACACATGTCAAACTTATAACACCCCTCTTTTTGTCGGGGGTGAAAAATACGACTCGATCGCGTTGCGTCGCGTAGGGCGTAAGAAACATGTCGAGCTATACTCGACTGACATACGTGAGTGATCCGTTTATTTCACTATGATTGAGTCTCACGGTAGTTTCATGTCAAAAGTGCGTAAGACAATTTATTGGTCAAATCTATTTTTACAATTAACAGGTATATTTTGCTAAGACATGAAAGGAAAAATTACAAAGAAATATCCTCCCAGTTTAACCCTCAAATCGACTAAAAACAAAACACGAATCCCTCCCAATATTCAAGGTAATTAAACAGAACGATACACAAACCCAGGTGTTCCCAGAATAAGTAATAAAAGTTATTAAAATTCAAAAAGCCAAGACCCTGTTTGTTTATCGCCGATAATTTTATATCAGAGGCAACTCGAGCCAAACTAGATTAGTGTTGCCGGCAACTCTCAGCGATAAAATTGCTTTCGGAATTCGTTTAGTTGTTTCATTATAATTTTGAAGCGAAACTTTAGTGATAGAGCAGGTTTTCACCTGCAGCTTTATAGATAGTCAATAAGCTTTGTTAGTATCGATACACCGCGTACAATGTTTAAAAGCTATTTTTTAATACAGTTGCTTAAAAAGTGGTACTTTTTGTGGCAATGTATCGTGCGGAAAGTTGGAGTTTTCGCACTAGTTCTTTTAACTTTTCCAAGGCGCTGGTGGAGTCTTCTCTACTCTACTTAATTTAAACAGGCCTACGATACGAGTTTGTCTATGATTAAAAAACAGCCAAATTCGTGACGGGTTTGTTACGCCTTCGGCTTCTGAACCCATCTTAGAGTAAGTTAATGCATTTCTACATAATTAGGCATTAAGACACTAGTGCGATTTTATTATATTATTATAAGACATTGTAATGTTCTTTCTCTCTGTTAGCATATTTTTTCGTGAATCATATTCAATGATATCAGAAATGGTGGATGCCTTTCGTTGCGCCTCTTCCAATCCCACGTAACGTAATCACTATAAACTTGTATGACGTTTGGAACAGCGCCCCTGAGGCCCGAGTACGAATATTCGAAACCTGCGTCACGTAAAACCGAATAGTAAACGTTATCGAGTTTGTATGACGTTTGGAACAGCGTCCGCCCGAGAGCATATTTCGAACTAAAATTTAGTATGAGGTTTCTCGATCTCGACACGATAACCGTAACGTTACGCAGGATTCGAAAAGTCGTGCTCGACCCTCTGTGGAAAGTATTTGGTACGTACAAAAGTTTAATATGAATTTCAAATTCAAGTGCTTAGTTTTATTTGATGTCAACTTTAAAATTAATTATAGCGAAGTTGCCTCTTTTCCCTTCAAAGTAATCGTCATCTCGCGACCACTCGCTCCAGTGGCCCGGCCAGCTGACCTCATTCTCGGCACTTCCACGATTGACTCGCGCTGAGAGCGGCGATGCGATAGCCTGGCAATATGGGACGAAGAAAGTTTGGCTCCTATATCTATCATAGGAACCCAGAAACCGAGATATTAAAAAATATATATCATGGGACAAATTGACACCAATTGACCTACTCCCAAACTAGGCAAAGCCTGTACTATGGGTACTATACAACGGATAAACATACTTATATAGTTAAATACACAGTTATGTACATATTAAACATCCAAGACCCGAGAACAAACATTCGTATTCATCATACAAACATCTGCCCCGACCGGGATTCGAACCCCGGGACCCCAAGCGTCATAGTCAGGGTCTCTAACCACTAGGCTATTCGGTCGTCAAAACTAGGCTATTCTTAGGAAACTGAAATAAATTTGTCTAAATATTAAAGCAATTGGGGTTGTCTATTTTTTTTATGTAATGTAGTTATGTGATGTATGAGCTAGTGGTCTGACCTATGGCCTCTCAAGCAGAGAGTCGTGGTCGTGGGTTCAAACCCCGGCTCGCACCTTGGAGTTTTTCGGAACTCATGTGCGGAATTACATTTGTAATTTATCATGAGCTTTTCGGTGAAGGAAAACATCGTGAGGAAACCCGCACACTTCTGCGAAGCAATCAATGACGTGTGTGAAGTTCTCAATCCGCGCTGGGCCCGCATGGGAACTATAGCCCAAGCCCTCTCATTCTAAGAGGAGGCCTTTGCCCAGCTGTGGGACGTGAAAGAGGCTGGTGATGAAGATGCAATTAATTTAATATAATTATACAAAATAAGCAATGACCTTCATTAGCCTTTCACTGCCATTCACAACTATGACGTAGAGGTCCGAATTGTACTTTATGTCACGCGCTTACCCATACATAACAGTGCCCTAAGCACGACTTGTCGAATCCTGCGTTACGTTACGGTTATCGTATCGAGATCGAGAAATCTCATACAAAATTTTTGTTCCAAATACGCTCACGGACGGGCGCTGTTCCAAACGTCATACAAACTCGTTATAGTTTACTATTCGAGCTTACGTGACGCAGGATTCGACAAGTCGTGCTTAGGGCACAGTACAACTTCGTACAGATATTAACGTCGAAATTTTTCCATGTACCAAGTAACAGGCTTCTTCAAATGACAAAGCAACTTACACAAATGCTCAGTAAGAACATCCACCTCTCAACCAGTCGTCGCGTAAATCAACAACGAAACTTGAATAATTACCCCGAAGTCGGTAATCCTTGTAAATTTATGGCGGGCGTTGAAACTGGCGTCTCGTCACAACTTGTTGAATTATGCTCACTTGGACGCCACTTGCCCCCAAATAAAAGGTCGCTGTCGGTTGAATTAATAAGAAGTCGGGACGTGAAAGTATAATACACCTACGAATGGGTGAGGTGAGGGAATGAATAGTAGCATCTCTGAAACCTTCATGGCCTATACACTTCAATTTCAGTCAAAGATTCATTGTTTGACTTTCAATAACAGTGGCCGAGGATGTATTAACCCTTTTTAACCACCGATGCAAAAAGAGGGGTGTTGTAGGTACTTGCGTTTTCATCGAATCCGCGGTCGTGTTATTACCTGTAAAGGAAATGAAACATTGTCATTTTTAAAGATTTTGTATTTTTTCTTATTAATTTTGGACGCCAATCAAATTTTAACGAAATCGCTCCGACACACCAAGACTCGGTGGAAAAAATTGGTCAAGTGCGATTTGGGATTGAAAGAGCGGATTCTTTGAAAACATTTTACCTACTAAAAACCATTAAAAAACATTAGCGGTCGTCCTGACAAATTAATGAAAACTATGTTCTTCTTTTTTTGCAAAAACAACCCAGTGATTGAGTACAGCTATTGTAAGTGCAGTTGAGATTAAGGTTTAACTCACTGGTTCAGAGGCCCGAGTACGAATATTCAAATCCTGCGTAACGTAATCGAGTAGTAACGTTATCGAGAAATTTGTATGACGTTTGGAACAGCGCCCGCCCATGAGCGTATTTGGAAATAAAATTTTGTATGCATTTTCTCGATTTCGATATACGATAACGTTACGGTACGCAAGATTCGAATATTCGTAATCGGGCCTCAGTAACAGCCAGTTCACTCTATATGAGGTTATGTGTAACAACTCGAAATACTTATATTTTTAGTTTCAAGTGCAAAGAATATGTATCGGCAAGCTGGAAACAGGGTGATACCTAATCAGAACATGAATATAACAAATAGGTAGAGATAAAAAAAATCTGTAAAGTACTTATACCACACTGTGCTAATCACAATTTGTTCAACAATTTGTATTATAAACAAAATAATGAGTTCGTAAAGGACTCTCAGTTGAGGAGCCCTAGAATTATTATTAAAGCATGACAGATTCTTTTCATGTCAAATTAACCTGAAATAAGGAAGTAAAATGACGAAATTCAGAACCTTTGCACGTGGAACTGCTTTTACGTAAAAAGCCTTAATTGCTTATGAATTGTTTAATTACTTTTAATAGGTAAATCATTATTAACACTTAGCTTGCAACGCCAAGAGGAGTTATATCGATCTAAATCAGCAGAAAATATTTGAAATGTCATTTTTAGGGTTCCGTACCTCAAAAGAAAAAAACGGAACCCTTATAGAATCACTTTGTTGTCCGTCTCTCTGTCTGTCTGTCTGTCGGTCTGTCAAGACCCTTTTTCTCTGAAACGCGTGAAAATAGCACGCTGAAATTAATATAAAATACTTAAGCCTGCAGTCCCTTAAAGCCGTGAAAAAATCAACCTTCTAAGTCAACGCAATCAAAAGATACAGTCATTAAAAAATCAATTTTCGTACAAATTGCCGATTTAAAAAACCTAAAGGGTACTTCCAATATGTCCTAGAAACTTGAAATTTGGTATGAAATTAGCTCTTATAGCACAATCACTCGGAAAAGTCTCAAAATCTTAAAATTTTATGTCTGTCTGTAGATTTCACTGACCAATGTAAGTTGACCCCATACTGCGTACGTTTTGCTTAGGAGCAGGGCTCTGTTAACACTGGACTTCTTAAAACACTGGGAAAAGCGTTAAAATCTTTCTATGGAACCCTCGTACGCGAGTCCGACTCGCACTTGGCCGGTTTTTTTTCTGTTTCATTACTATGATGTAATTGACTGGCATGCATAGCACATTGACCCGGTAAGCTAGAATGTGCGGGTTTATATCAAGGCAAAAATATGTAAAAAAATGATACTACTCAGTGTCGACAACTTCCTACAGCAAACATATCCGCGGATTAGTTCCCTCGTCATCCAATCCACTTCTAATCCAAGAATGTAAACGTGCCGCTTTTGATACTCAATTCTTCTATCGCTGGAGGCGAGCCAACTTTGAAGCGGTTCAGAGCACAATGTTAGGTATCTAGTCCTATCTGACATTCACATTTGGGTCGTAATCATATTTTACTGCGACCGTTGAAATTCTGGCTTTGAGCGTTTTGATCGTTTCAAATTGTTTGTAAGAGTCATCGTTCTTCATTTGTTTATGGTCGTAAGGTCGTAACGGTTGTTGAGTTTAGTTTCCTTGTAGTTAAACGAGGGTCTTGATTTTAATTGACCTACCTGACCTACCACTAAGAAGTTGTTTTACCACGCTGACGTTCAATATTTCGGAGATTTTCGGGAAACTATCGTAAAACTTACAATGACAATGCAAAGAAAAATTCGTTAAGCAGCTGGACTTGAACCAGCAACCTCGGTAATCCGTACCACGCTCCACCAATTAAGCTATACTTAACGTTGGTGTACCTAACGAATTTTTCAATGCCTTGTGTCATATTTTATTTGGAAGATCTCTCCTCAGCGCCATCTATGAGTAGCTTAATCAAGCAGCTCACCCACTACGGAACTTCTACAGTTACGCATTAGTGGCAAGAGATGGAGCTATTTTCTGAATCAATGAAAATAATCGATTATTTTATCGTAAAACTGGAATTTATGTCGAAACTTCTAAGCACTTCCTTTGTCGACTAGACATAGAATTATTTATAACGACTACTTCCATTGCATCTACAATCATTCAGACTCGTAGGACGGCAATGCCGAAAATATTCCTAGCTTAACGAGACCGAAGCTATACGAATACGACGAACAGAAAAGGTAGGTAGTGCACGCTTTTTTCAGCTCGTCTTGGGTACGGTAGATAGCAAACAGATTAGTGAAAACCTAAACTAAACCTACCTATGTTTTAATCAAGAGCTATCGGGAATCGACGAAAGAAAATACTGTTAAATAAAACACATAATTATCTTAGTTTCTACTACAAGTAAAACAAGTTTTATGAACAAAACTGTATCACATCTCATTTTATCCTGACACACACATCTAGATCAGGTAAATTGATTAAACAGAACACTAATCCACAATAAAATTGAATACAAAATTTAGGGCTCCGTCCCTTTGATGGCTCGTAATTTCTTATCAAGGACCGCAAACGTGATCTGGAGCGAATTCAAATGGGGGTAGCTACCGGTCACCTTAATCTTTTCATTTAGGAACCACCCTTACCTCCGTATGTGGGTATCTGGTCCAGGGTAAAGATAACAGGGCCCTCACACTGGATTAGTCTAAGGGGATTTTGTATTCAATGTGTCCTGAATGCCTTAGGTATTTTATATTGTTTTAGGGTGAATTTGAATCGGGGTTGTTTATGCGCAGAACAGTTTCGGGCGGCTATGGTTTTATGGGATCGATTTGAGTTTGGTAACAATGGGGGTTGAAGGAAGAGATGGTGTTTGGGCAGGCAGTTATGGTGTGAATGACCTAAACCACGTATGCCTATGTATACTTAGATCATTCTGTCAAAGGCCCTCTTTTGCGGTGACGATGTTCAACTTTTTTAAATAATCTTGATTGAATGCGTCACGTTTCGGAGGTCCATTCATGAACTAAAAAAATAATTTGATCCTCCGCAAACACACCTGCAAGATCTACGTATATGTGATAAATAATGTCTTGCCACGTACCTAGCAGTCTTGCACTGCACATGTGGTCGCAGCGAAAAGTTTGTTTTTACTTAGTTAAGTTATTTGTTATTATTACTTGAAAGTTCATTAACTTGTTCATCTATGAGAACGAACGATCAATAATTGTTCATTATGAACCCCTTACTTTCATTTGGTGTATTTAACAAGTTCTTTGGCTGTTACATCAAACTCAAAAGCTAAAACCCTTCCATCTCAGAATGAAAAACAGAAAGCGAAATGTACCTAGTTCTGTTTTAAATTATAAAAAAACTCACTTTAATAATAATTAGACCCTGACTTTTGAATTCAATTGAAGCTAATTAAATCCTCTATTCATTTAAAAGTTAAGCTACACTTTAAGTGACTTGTGGAACTTAAATTCGGAGCAATTTTAAAGTTTTATACTAAAAAAGTAGAGCTTTATTACTTATTACTTTATAAGGAGTTTCGTTTGATGAAAGGTTTGAGAGAGATTGAGTCCTTTCTAATATGAGTTTGATTTGTGTGAATAAATCTTTATCTCTCTCTGAGTAAAAGTGTTCCAAGAACAGTTTTATCAGACGTCCTTATCAACAAACACACATTAGACAAAGGAAAGCAAGAAAAATCAAAAGCACTCTCCCCGTGAATAACAATATACTTACAGATCTAGTTATTGTTCTCGACTTCGTCAATGGAAGTCAGTTATCCATACCCTGCGGGAACCGTATAATTTTCCGGGGTAAAAAGTATCCCATACCCGTCTCCGAGTCACGTTCTATGTATTTATAGGTGTACAAAATTTCTTTCAAAGCCGTTGATCCATTTAACCACGTTTAATCACAGACAAACCAACGAACTTACTAAGTTTTACATTTACATTATAACTAGCGGCTTCGTTTGCGTAGAATTCGGCTAGGACTATCCCGTGGGAACCTATACAATTATCCAAGAAAAAAATAGTCTTTGTCCATCTACAAGGTCTCATCATCTTTATACCAAAATTCTCCAACGTCATCGAGCGGTTTGGGAGTAAACAAACAAACTCACTTTCGAATTTGTAATATCAATAAGGAAACTTTGACCTCTTCGGCAGTCGTTAAAAATACGCAGAACGTGATGATTCCGTAACAAAGGTCCTGGGTTTTAATTAAAAATTACTGAAACGTTGTATAATTTGGAATGCCAAATACAAATACTAAAACAACGGGGACTGAAATTCTGCAACCTTTCGCTTTGAGATTATCATGGTTACGACTATAATTCGAAATAGGGTAGTCAGAGGTAAGAGCCGTTAATGCTATTTGCGGGGTGATATTATCAAGGTCCTCACAATTTGATCGTAATTGTTCGAGAAAACGAAGTGACCGAAGCGTCTCCGTTTCAGCTTGGTCAAAAATGATTTCGTATGTCCGCCGTCTGTCCAGCCGCAGTCTGTCCGCCGCTGTCTGTCCGCCGCTGTCTGTCCGCCGCTGTCTGTCCGCCGCTGTCTGTCCGCCGCAGTCTGTCCGCCGCTGTCTGTCCGCCGCTGTCTGTCCGCCGCTGTCTGTCCGCCGCTGTCTGTCCGCCGCTGTCTGTCCGCCGCTGTCTGTCCGCCGCTGTCTGTCCGGCTGTTTTCCTCTACAGGGCCCCGTTTCACGAAACTTATTAGACAAATAATATTTGTGTTCTGTCTCGTAAATTAGACGACAAAATGAAACAAAACACAAATATTATTAAGTAGGCTAAAAGCTTCGAGAAACGGGGCCCAGGTCGCATTTCTCGACCGGTTTTCGTGAAATTTTGTGAGCAGGTTCGCTAATTATTTTTTGCTTTCTTTTATTTTAATAAAAAAAAAACGAAAATGAGGTCGCGAGGTCTACAGCTCACAGAGTCACTAGGTAGTAATAATTAAGCCAAGCAGTAATTAATTAAAAAATAATTGTGAGATTTTTATGAAATGTAAGGGTTTTTTCGTACCTACGTTTCGTGTCCAATTTTATTTAAAATAACCGGATAATTATTAAATTAAACTTGTCAAAAGTCTTACTAGTTTTTCTAGCAAACATAATAAACTTCTTAGTAGTCGAAATTGTTCATTACCCATTGTCTTAACTACAGAACACTTAGATCTAAGACAGTTACAAATGACATCATGAGAACTTACCATATTAAGTAGTAGTACAAGTTACTAAAAACAAGTCCAATTTTTCCTTCAGTATTTTTTTACTGCAGCGAAACTGACTTAATCAGCCAAATTACAAGTCCCCGTCGCCCAAACTTATTATTAACATTTTCAGGTAAATAATAAACCTCAATTTTCAAAGTACAGTTTAAAGTATAAAGGCGAGTTATCGCGAGCGCAGTTTATATTAGTTTAGAGTTCGCAAACTGCATCTTGATTCTCGTTGTCTTGTGGCGAGGAATGGACTTTCAAATGATTTTATAATCACGTTTGCGGAACTTTGGAAGCTCGCTTCTGAGTTAAAAAAGCTCTTCTGGAATTATTAACGGTATACTGCAGTTTTTTTTTTACCGGGAATCTCCTAGAAATCTTTTTTAAAGCTTTGCGCTATTCATTACCACCCTTGTTTTACGTCCCACTGCTTGGAACAGGCGTCCTCTCAAAATGAGAGGGATTGGGCCATACTTTCCACGCCGGCTAAATGCAGATTGGGAACTTCAGGCACATCATCATGCTTCGCAGGACTAGCAGGAGTGTGCCTTGTTTCCCTTGACAGAAAAGCTCGTGGTAAATTACAAAAGTAATTTCTGACACAAATTCCGAAAAACTCAGAGATGCGAGCCGTGATTGAAGTGCTTGAGGAGCTAGAAAGCCGTAGGTCAAACCACTAGGCTATCACGCCTTTTTTTGCTGCTATAGTTACATTTATTTCTAGTTGTTACCTTAATAGGGCCCGCGTGGGAACTATCAAGCCCAAGCCCTAGCTCAAGCCCTCTCATTCTGAGAGGACGCCTGTGCCCAGCAGTGGGACGTATAAAAAGGCTGGTGATGATGATGATGATTAGTAGTAGTGAAATAAATAGATCACTCACGTATATACGCACTTATATACCTAAGTCGAGTTTAGCTCGACATGTTTCTACTTCACTGAGTTTCACGGTAATTACACGCTAAAAGTTGCTCTTAGTATTGCGAATTTGACTTACCTTTACAGTCGGATTTTTTTGGTAACTCTCTCCAAAAACCAATTAGGTTTCGATTAATAGAACCGCATCGAAATTGGTTCATCCATTTGAGACTTAATGATGCCTAGATACACAGCCACACAGGTCAAACTTATAACACCCCGCTTTTTGCGAGGATGGTTAAAAAACAAAACATGAACGACAAATTTAAACCCACCACCCGGAAACACTTTTCCAGTTAGAATAAAAAAATTAGCCTGACTACCACTCCAGCACCCTGAAGTGTCACACAGATTCCCTCACAAGCGCTCTCCACTCGGCCCAACCTTGCTCTGTTTCTCATTCTTATTCTGGAACCTTGACGTAACCTTGGCTCTTACTAATTGGAACCTTCGTTATGACAACAGAATCTCCAGTTAGGATAGATTTAATAATTGCCGATATGAAAATTCGCAACGAAATTAATTCACGGCTGTTGGATCTGACAAATTGATAGGAGTTCCAAGATTCGAATAAAAGAAATGTTGGTATCGGTTTGCTTTCGTTTTGAGAGCGGCGTTGATTTTTCATGGACACTTGACGCTTGGAGCTAAGAAGAAGGAGCCTTACTACTTACTGATTTTTTTTTGTGCAGGCGAAGACTACAATTATCCATTATGCATTTGATGACGTCACGTCAGCAATAAATTAGTACATATTTTTTAATGTGGATAGGATTCATTAAATACAAAAATACCGAAATTAGTTTCTTAAAATAGTCTATTTACTATTTATTATTCTTTATTACTAATTTTATTGTATTTCTATTACCTAAATAAAACCTGTCTATTTATCAAATAAACTACAAAAACCATACATCAAAAATATGAAGCATGACAGATTATCATTATATTTTACCACGTCAAATACGTACGTAATACGATTGATGTAGGTACTTTTAGTCAGACAGACATCGACACAATATTTGGGAAATTTCCACTCCACGTCTGTGAAAACAGTGTAGTTACTTGGCCTAACTGCGTCCGCTTCTCTCCGCTCCGCCAGTTCTGCGTCAGTTTAAATGCATCCTTTGTATCGGAGCTAAACAGCTAATACGTCAAATTTTGTAGGAATTTAATTCGCAACTCACCTCGTCACACATGTAGCTCGAACATGAGTTTTCACCAAGAATCGAGTAGTAACGTTATCTTATCGCCATCGAGAAAACTTGTACAGTTAGCAGCAGAGGTAGCTAAGCAACCGAAGCGGTCACAATGATCTGCACAAGCTCTTATGTCTATAACAATAGAGCCGTGCTCAGATAATTTTAAACGCGTCGGCTGCTTAGCTACTTCTGCTGCTGACTGTATGACGTTTGGAACAGCCCTCCGTAAGCGTATTTGGTATAAAAATTTCATTGTATTTTCTTGATGGCGATACGATTTCGTTACTACTCGACCCTAATGAAAACTCGTGCTCGAGCCACTGTCATCGCAACATGTAAACCATAACTTTATTGTACAGAAAATAAAGAAAAATTACAAACACTGAGAACAATGAGATGCCAGATTTGAGTGGTAGGTGGAGTTAAGGGACTGCAAAGAGTGAGTTTACAATCACAAATAGTGAAGGCTACTATAATAGAATAAATAGTAAGTACTTACAAAGCCTACCATGCATAGGTATTACAACAGACCATTATTGTCATATTATTAGTGATTAGGGTTTCTAGTATAGACCCCTAAGTAGTTTAAGAATTATTTTATTATGTTGTTAATTCGTGTACATATTTGAACAGAGCTAACGATAGAAATCACACACTCACATTATTCACAATTACCCACAATTTATTAATCGCCGTCACGTCCACTGTGATAACTTTTCCCAATAAATTTGAAGTATTAATTCATTTCCAAACGGCCATATTCAAATTAAACGTCAATTACGCTTTTCAGCCGAAGATTGGGTAAAAGGTAATCAGATTTAAAGTCTCCACTCGTTCATTCGATTCAATTCATTTGATGAAATAATATTAATTTTGATAGTTGCAGTGCGTGTATTTCTTTTTAAAACATCTGGCGATCTTTTTGGTTTGGTATTGCATAATTACAATTACAGACTAGAAGCAGAAGATGTCAGATTGTATTTTTTATTTACGTATGATGAGCATTCTTAATAGATTCAAAAGTGTCATATTAAAGACGTGCAACAAAAAAGAACAGTCTGTTTTTTAGATGTGTTCTCAGATGTAGTTAAAAATATCGCAGAAAATTATAATGGAAAACAGAAGGAAAAAAGATGTATGGGTACATAAAAAAAAAACGATTTTCGGTATGTATCTTCAATATTGATTGACTAAGAGCAAGTTACTAATCTAAGTTAATGGTAATAGAGAAATAGCAAAAAATAAGACATTTCGATTTTGGAGTTAAATGGTAGGAGTCTTGACGTTTTCCGAATATTCAATTAAATTACGAGGATCATGCACTGACAATGGGGATTATCCTAATCACGATGACTCGCTGTGCTGACACAAACTTGAAACACGTCAGTTTCAATACATCAAAAACACCCGACTACCTTGTTTGATCAGATACCTTAATCCATAGTTTTAAGACTTGCTTCCAAACTACTGAAGGAACAACAAAGCATGTATTATCGCACCTAATGATAACGTCGAAACTAAACCATGCTTTTCACACGTCGTGGCAACTTGATAAATGGTGGTGGGGGACTCCTTGTGGATTAGTCAATTGTGGGACGAAACCTACCGACTCATGGCTTTGGGGTGCGGCGTGACCTATGAGCGGAGAGAGGAAACTTTGATTGAATTGAATGAATTGAACTGCAAAAACTGAAAAATCTCCGAAAATTTTGCGGTTTTTCACGTATTACGCGGATAGCACAATTTTTTTCAAACTCCCCTAAGAGTCCAAAAAACATACCAAAAAAGCAGCTTTACATCGCGTGTTGCGTTTTTTTAGGTTTTTTACTTATTACGATTTCACTAGCCTAAAATTCATTAAATAAATAAAAAAAACCAAACCTAATTATTGACGACCGTACCAAATTACCTATAACCTAGTAGTTAGAGAACCTGACTATGGATGGAAGTCCTGGGTTCGATCCCCAGTCGGGATTATGTCTATGACGAATACGTATGTTTATTATAATTATTATATGTAGAGTCTTGGATGTATTAAGCTATTTTAATTAATAATACCCAATAGTACAAGCTTTGCTTAGTGATTGGTGCCAATTGTCCCTCAATATTTTTTTATGCGAAAGAAATAAACGGAACACTCGCGTATTTAAGTCGAGTTAGTCTACTAGGCGTCTTCGGGTTTATTTTCACAGATTTATTTATTATTTTCAATAAAAATTACAAAATATTATTGTAATGTGTGATCAGTATAAGCAGTATGCTACCCTGCATTTGAAAATAATAAAAATGACATTGAAAACAAGGGTAGCAGAGCCGCCGCGTAGTGTGCGTCTCACTGCCGCTGGGCCGTGCGCTACGAATCAGTCCTAAACGTGTCTAACTAAACTCGACTTATGCACGTGAGTGGTCCGTTTTATTTCACTATTATTATTAGATTATAGACAGACACACATGAAAGGACCCTTCATCTCCCATTCTGATTTCTCAGCTCCATGAGCCCGCATCGGTTTGTGTATCAAACAAAAACAATGAGAATCGGATCGAACTACATTTTATTTGTTTTTCCGGTATATCGAGGCCAACAGGTAGAACTAGCAGTAAACATGGCAGCTCCCGTTATCCGGTAGGAATACCGTTTTATTCTAGAGTTCTACACCGGAATGGAATATTGTGAAAACTGCGTTTTTTTTTGCTAAAAGACCCGTTATTTGTGATGACACTGTGTAAAATGAGGTTAGACCTATATTTAATAGATGTCGCCAGCAAAACGAAGTTGTTTAGTAGAAGTGAGGTAGGGTAAGGAAGGCGCGAAACGTTCAAGGTCATCCTCTCAGGGAAGCCTCTTAATAGAGAGTTTTAAAGGTTTGGTTTTATGTGTATTAAGCTGGAATCACCTATCAGCATCGAATCGCATTAGGTACATGGAGAAACGCTGTTTTGTAAGGATGCGTCCGCATCGAAAAGGCGAATTGATGCGAATGCATCCTTATACAAGGATTTCCATGTACCTGCTTCGTTATTTTAGCATTAAAAGGAAGGTAACAATCTTAACATGTATTTTTATTGAAAAACGTTTTTAAAAATAAGTAACAGTAGGTACGTAACAATTGAACGATAATGAGATTTAGTTATTTATATTATTAGGGTTTTGTACGTAATGGTTACTTCTTTTCAATGCTTAAATAAACGAAGTATAATATGATAGATATGTGATTCCAGCCTTATGTGGGTAATGCAATGCAAAGATTGATCCTCTGCAAACAATTCTATTTTCTGTTTGAACTTCGCTTCAACTAAAAACAATCATTTTTCTGATGATAAATGGTTTGAGAATTTAATAACAAATACCAAATTTAGGTTTATTTAATGGTCCTTAAAATTCTATGAGAAACATTTGTTTTTTTTTAATAACGATGTTGATTATAATTCTGAACGCACAAGTTGAGTCGATGCAATTTCAAAACGCATCGTCATAAATGTCAACATTGCCAACAAAAATTTTCTCAACAACTCCGAGTCACGTAAAAATACACAACTTCCAGAGTTTTCTGTTATACCTAATATCGTAAAAAAAATAGTGATTCCAGTGATGAAGATTTATTTTTATGAGCTGTTTTTTTACATGTTGCGCTTTCCTCGGTACAGTGAGGTGAAAAGTTTTGTGTTACACACGGGTGCAATAGTAGTTTATGCAACTGCTACATAATGAGGTTCCTTAAAACACGAGTGTGTTTTTTATGAAACGAGGCGAAGCTGAGTTTCATAATAGGATCACACGAGTGTTTTAAGGCCTAATTATGTGGAGTTGCATACATTACTTTATCTACACACATATTATAAGTACTCTAAGATGGGTTCAGAAGCCGAAGGCATATATCATGTACCCATACCTGTCACGAATTTGATTGTTTTTTTTTAATCATAGACAAACATACCGAGCTGACGTTTCGTAAACTGTTTTATTTTTAGTAAAAAAAAAACACATTAATTAGACATGTCGGACTGAACTCGACTTATATACGTGAGTGATCCCTTTTATTTCACTATGATTGTAAATTACGTTGGTTGTCAAATTCGAAACATTGAATTCGATGTCGTAATGACTATTACTTTACTGCTGGACCTGCTGGTCGTGGTGGTTGGCGGCGGAGGCGACGATGTACTGCAATGCTTATGATATGTGTGTAGATAAATGTATTTTACTTCTCGTGTGTTGAAACACTCGCTACGCTCAGGATTCTATTTTAGAACCACTCGCTTCGCTCGTGGTTCAACTACTTCAACTTGCTTGTGTTTCAATTCCACACTCGCGGGTAAAATACAACTTTGCACCCTTGTATAACAAATAACTATTCCTCTCCCGCGGCCACACGTGTAAAATAGCTACATATATGCGACAAAATAATGTTCCATGCGACACTTCAACCTACACTGCTCAACACATGTCACACACAGACCCAACTATGACCCACGATGAACGGTGGTTTTGATGCTTTGAAAATGGCATATTATGGTGGTGGTGGTGGTGGTTGTTTCTGTGTGACGTGACATGTGCTGATTCGTGTGACGTCGGAACGGGGAGGTGTTGTAAATATACATTTGTCCCATAGACGTATAGCTATCTTATACATGTCGTGCGGGTGAGCAAATCAATGTTTTTAGTTCGTTAATATTGGATACAATCAATTCTAATAGATTCAATCAATTACAGAACGATTACTCTAAGTTCACCACTGACAGATGGTTTGCCTTCATTTCATTTTCAAATTTAATGTCATACAAATAAAACACTTATTACAAAATCTGTAAGCATGTGATAGTTGATACGACAGTTGGTACGACATTAAATTTGAAAATGAAATGAAAGAAAACCATCTGTCAGTGTAAACGTAGAGTAATACAGTAGTACTTACGTATTTAAAAACTTGTTTATCGGAACATCTTATGAATTAGACTACGTCTCGTGAGAGGCAAAGGCAAAACTTGGAATAGCTGTAACGTGCCGCTAAACGTGGACTGCATTTTGCGATGCAGAAACTTAAATAACATGATAACTGGGTATCTAGTGCTGTTCAGTTTGTTGCTATGGTAATACCTACTATACGGTAAAGTAGGTTTTAGAGTAGTTCATGTGACGTAATCCCAGGTTGTAGTGATAAGCTGGTAAGTTCAGCTTTTATTTAAGGTTTTAAGCGATTTCAAAAAAGGAAAACGTTCCATTTTCAATCCTGTTTATTTTTAACGTAAAGAGGGGTGTTATAAGTTTGACCTGTGTATGGGTGTATCTATGTAACTGGCATCATAACTCGAGATTTATCGAGATGGTTCTTAGTTAAGTTTCATTAAAATGTATTCAGCCGTTTTTGAGATATTAAGCTTTTAAATTAAAGTGTCGGCGTTTTAAAATTTTCGAAGTTAGACTAGGTTATGTTATGTTTTTTTTAACAAACGTCATGATAGTTTTAACTATCATGACGTTTTTTTTATTCGAAATTGCTGGGACATTATTTGGTAGGTTAAAACGCACCTAAATGACATAAATGTATACCTATGTTATTCATGTCTTGCCACTTATAAACTAGCGATGGCTTTGCGAAGAGCGTTTCAACATAAAAGCCTAAATAAAAAACAACAAAAATAACAACATCTAAGAAAATAAAATGCTGTTTACAAGAATCAGAAATAAAATGCGTAGTTTTAAAGAGCGCGTTCTGTAAAAAGAAATCTGACTCTTATTTTCCTCGCCAATATCCAACATACGCCGACGCGTGTAAAAAATTGTAATAAATAGCAAAAACAAAAGACTGCCGGCGGCCTTTATGAACTAGGGGTGTCAACATCGATCACCGCTGCAATCTGTTTCCTAATACTTGCAAACCGTCCGAGCTGTATAAATCACAGCCCTAGCCCTTCGGAAATCCGCCTTATTATTTATCATCCAAATTCCAAGATTGATGCTTCTTAGACAAGCGGCTAAGAAGGGATTGTCCAAAATTACGCTTGAACGGTAAGGAATTTGCGTAAAAAAGAAACGAATGATTGATGTAACGTGTAAGTAAATAAGTGTGAGTTACATGGTGCGTTCACGGTGAAAGCTATTTGGGATCGTATTTTCATTTACTTGCTTAGTTCGTTTAATATTTGCTATACCAAGTTACAGTATTAAAAATTCAACAGATTTTTCCGATTAAAAATATACGAGCATCCTAAAGATGCCAAACTCCTCATAACTTATTCGAAAACGTGTAAAAGGATCAAAAATTAAAAAATAATTGGAAAAGCTGCCTATAAACTTTCAAGGCTAAAAAAATCAGCTGGAGGCTGGTAGGTACGAGTGAAAATCTCCGCTACCCCTAAGCAGGCGCCGGCAATTAGTGTTTTGACAACGGGATGACATGGAAGGGATCGGATTTCGCGCCGTAAAATATTTAATGGCTTGTTTGGAAGGGTTTATTGATGTTAAATGAAGCAAACAGGGTATATAGCGGATTAAGAGCAGCTCTCAGCCTTTTAATGCTTTAAGGCTTTGGTTTCAAGAATCAGTAGTTTTTTGTTAACATGTTTTGCCGGTGGTAGGACCTTGTGCGAGGTCCGCTACCACCATTTTACTTGCGCTGGCACCAGTGCTTGCACTGCTGTGTTTCTGTGTGGAGAGCAAGACAGCCGAGGACATCACTGGCACAAGAGACATTTCATCTTAGCCCTCTAAGTAAGCAATGCATTTGAAAACCACCCGGGTTTGCGGGTGTCTATGGGCAGTGGTGATCACTTACCATCAGGTGACCCACTTATTCGTTTGCCTTCCTTAAAGTAGTAAACCATAAGGGTTCCATTTTTGTCATTTTGGCTAGGGAACCCTAAAAGTCTACGACGACAAAAAATTGCAGAAATTATATTTAACGGGCAGGTAGGTACAAATTGAATGAAATCTTTGTAGAGCACGAATACTAAAGCAAAAACGACGGAATAACAGTCAAAGTCAAAGATACTTTATAACGTTCCTCTAAACATCGCGACGTGTATAAATATTCCTCTCACTCTAAAACATAGACGAATATCAGAGCATAGGCAACGGCCTAACAGACCGTGCGAAGGGCCCTTATCTAGTTGGAGAGCCAAGAGGCACTCCCGCTATTTCCGAGTCGGTCAAGGCTGGGATAAATGAGAAAACGTATCGCGGTTTTATAATCTGTTTTGTATACATCTGTGTTTATGAATACTTATCTTATCTTAAATCTAGGGGTCCTTGCGGATACACTTCGACCCAGTGGGATCTTTTGTGCATTTACCCCTAATTTGCACTATTCTATCGCCTTACCCACCACTTCCATGTAGTGGATGATTTGGCGCAGCGGTAGTGCCTTAAAGTCTCCTGGTTCGGGGTAGCCGTTGCTGAAGAGATTCATTCTTGATCTGGCGAGGGCCTCACATTCACACAACACGTGTTCTGTGTTTATGAATACTGGAAATGTGTGGGTGTACCTTGAAGCACCCTCAGTGAGCATTGGTTTATCCTTGCAATCCTTGGTCATCATAACTATCATCATAATGTCAGCCAAAAGACGTCCACTGTTGGACGTAGGCCTCCCCAGAGGCTCTCCACTCAGACTGGTCTGGTGCTTTTCGCATCGACCGCGATCTCGCGATTTTTACCAGACCCCTGTTTCACCAACTTTACAACTGTCGGTTTGTCATAACAATTCGAACTACATTCCTTGGCCAGTATGAAGCGCGCTAAAACAAAAGCTCTTCAAGTCAGCAGTTGACACCGAATTGTCATTGAAAACTGTCAATTGTAGAGTTGGTGAAATAGGGGCCTGGTTGTCACTCCATCCAAGCCAGGTAGCCTAGTGGTTTGACCTATCGCCTCTGAAGCAGTGTCGTGGGTTCAAACCCCGGCTCACACCTCTGAGTTTTTCGGAATTCATGTGCGAAATTACATTTGTAATTTATCATGAGCGTTTCGGTGAAGGAAAACATCGTGAGGAAACCTGCACACTCCTGCGAAGCAATTCAATGGTGTGTGTGCAATTCCCAATCCGCACTGGGCCCGCGTGGGAACTATAGCCCAAGCTCTATCATTCTGAGAGGAGGCCTGTGCCCAGCAGTGGGACGTAAATAGGCTGATGATGTCACTCCATCTTGTTGGAGGTAAATACATTACAAATATTCTTTATTGAAAACCACAAAACAGTACAAGGAGATTACAGAAGAACAGGTATGGTTGAGAATAGGTGGTCTTATCGCTTAAAAGCGTAGTAGGTACTAAGCAAAATCTATTTAGTTTTGTGGTCGCTAGACGTCGCTCTCAAACGGCGTCATGTTTCTAAATCACGTGAATGGTAGGTCGATCTAGAATTTAAAATTGTCAGTTTTCCATGACATTCGGCGTCAATTGCTGACTTTAAGAGCTTTTGTTTTAGCGCGCTTCGTACTGGCCAAGACATGTAGTTCGAATTGTCATGACAAACCGACAATTGTAAAGTTGGCGAAACAGGGGCCTCTATCTAAGTCACAAGTACAGTTAGCGTCAAAAATAGCTCATCACTTTTGTACCTTGTCGCAATAACATACACTAGTCAATCACGTATGACGTGCTGTATCTGGCCGTAGAGCGAAAAGGTACATAAGTGATGAGCGACTTTTGACGCTGATCCTACGTCGAACCCAGCAAACGCATTATTCCACACCGGATTCAATGTTTATTTCATAACACAAGCAAAATTAACTTATGTTCCGTTGACATAACATTAGATGCGGACTCTTTCATCTTTTATGCATTGATGTCAACCGTAGTGAGGCCCCGCTAACGCCGCATAAAAATATTAAGAATGACAATGAAAATGCTCACTATTTCAAAAATTATGTCTTTAAGCGCTACTTGATCTATCAACGCTCGTTTCTACACCTATTTAGAACCAGGTATAATTGGGGAACTAATCGTTAGTAAGATAGTTATTTAAATCTGAGGATTTTTTCCTCGCACACTTTACCTAATCTTCGACCGAATGGCAATTCATCACTAAATCATAAAGTCAATATAACTGTAATTAAGAGAAAATAAACCCAAAATTCCATAACGAAATTGACTTCGGAACCTTAAATTATTATTACTTATTTATTCTAACTCAAACTTCGCACAGAAAATATGGAACGGTTCGAAAATAAACTAGACCACGACATTTCTAAGTGGTATTATGGTAAGTGAAACCTATAAAACTGGACCTCTGTTTTTTTAGCTTTATACGAGTAGGTACGCTCGCTGGGCCAATGAATAAGAAAAATACTAGAAGCGAAGTTATGACTATCACAAGTTTTAGCACTGTAGACACCTAAGTACTAAAAATACCTGATAGACATGCACTGTCACAAAGGAACGGAGTTCTTCAAATGACAATTACGTGAAACATGGTGGTGGCAAAGCGTAGGTTAGCGTCCCGTGGCAAGGCGTGGCGTGGCATCCCGTAGCAAGACGTGGGATGGCGTCCCATGTGGCATGGCGTAGCTTGACATTCCATGGCAAGACGTGGCGTGGCATCCTGTAACATGTCATGGCGTGGCATCCCGTGGTAAGATGTGGGATGACGTCCCGTGTGGCATGGCGTAGCGTGGCATTCCGTGGCGTGACGTTCTGTGGCAAGGCGTGGCGTGGCATCCCGTAGCAAGACGTGGGATGGCGTCCCATGTGGCATGGCGTAGCTTGACATTCCATGGCAAGACGTGGCGTGGCATCCTGTAACATGTCATCTCGTGGCATCCCGTGGTAAGATGTGGGATGGCGTCCCGTGTGGCATGGCGTAGCGTGGCATCCCGTGGCGTGACGTTCTGTGGCAAGGCGTGGCGTGGCATCCCGTAGCAAGACGTGGGATGGCGTCCCATGTGGCATGGCGTAGCTTGACATTCCATGGCAAGACGTGGCGTGGCATCCTGTAACATGTCATGGCGTGGCATCCCGTGGTAAGATGTGGGATGGCGTCCCGTGTGGCATGGCGTAGCGTGGCATCCCCGTGGCGTGACGTTCTGTGGCAAGGCGTGGCGTGGCGTCCCGTAGCATGGCGTTGTGTGACGTCCCATGGCAAGGCGTGGCGTCCCGTATCATGGCGTTGTGTGGCGTCCCGTAGCATAGCGTTGTGTGGCGTCTCGTAGCATGGCGCTGTGTGGTGTCCCGTGGCATGGCGTAGTGGTGACGTGGTGGGAGAAGATTCGTCTTTCCTCTTGTGAACGAGGCTAAATAAGCAAAGGAAACAAACCTATGAACCTAGAAATATTAAGAACTACTCCTATACAGATCTCGAGCAAAAATTCTGTGAATAACTTTTGCATACCTTACTCGAGATTATAAGAGTTCTAAACAGTTATGTATGTTATACCAGTATCAAGATATATTAAAAATGGCGTCTTTGATGTTCTTGTCAAAAGAGTTATTTTGTCGCAATTTCGTGTTCAAATTGCTTGTGGCTCTGAGAAATATATTTAAAAGGCATTTTAAAGATGACGGTGCAAAGAAAATACGCTTGCGTTAAATAGCTGAAGACAGTCTTAGAAAAACTTGAAAACTCGAACCTCTTAATGGTTTTCCCATATTAACGTATCAATGCACCCTACTTTAGCCATAGTAAAATCTTGTTTGCATATAGCTCCCATATTTCAACCAGATATAAATAAAACAGTAAAACCTTTTTCATTACCTTCTGAAGAAGGGAAAATCCCTTTTTTTTAAAGGATAAATAAAATTAATTATAGATTAGATTAGAGAAGACAATTATTATAATAACAAAGGACTTAAAAATTAAAAACAAGGATCTGAAACAGGACCGCCAAAGATTATAGAAAATGTAAGTCTCTGAAAACATCATAATCAAAAATCTGTGTTCCTGGATGTTGTTTACTTTCAGACAATCATTTTGCTATATTAATGCTTGATAATTCTGGAAAGATACCAGTTTCAATATGTAAAACGATCTTTGAAAGAAATTTACTGTTGGAAGAACAACGTCTTCGGCTTAAAGTGCGTGAAACTACTAACACAGATTTTGTACTGTTTCTCTAAAATGCTTACAACGTCTACGAGGGTAACATAAGACTATAATTAATTTGAAGGAGCCGTGATAAGACGTTGTTAACAGCTACATGATCTCTGGCTGTAATTTATCTCGCGAATCTACTTCCCAGTAGGTAATATGAGAAGGTAAGGTTTCACCTCTTCATCTGCCGTAGGGGCTTGGTGCTACTACTAATTACTTTAGGCTGTGATCTTGGTATTTGCATGTTTCAGTTACAGCTTTGCGTAGATGTACCTAATAGGTAGGTAATGGGAAATCTAATTTAACAATGTTATTAGGCCATATATGTTATATTGGTGTTGTAATCCAGGGAGAGTCCACGCCACTGTATTTTGAAAATTGACACATCCTTGATAACTGAATTTGGCCTTTAGGTATAGTGATTGCATTGTCTGGCAGAGGTTGAGGTATCATTGGATTCTTGGTTTATGTGGCTTGTAAATAGTAGACGTTAAAACTAATTGGTTATCAAAATCTCTTGCCAATAAATAACGTCAATTGTTATTTGCAACTGTAACAACTAGTTACAACTTTCGAGTTACAAAATTGATCCAGTCCAGACTGATGGGATCTCAAACACAAATTTCGCCAAGTCGATTCGTGGGAAGGATTATTGTCTACTATTTTAGGCTTTGCAAAGTTCCCCCAAAACCTGCGGCTGTTTATATTCAATAACTATCATTATTTAACGAGGATTAGTTTGTTTTGTATCGTAACATCAAGTTTGACCGACCTAATTAATCATTTCGGCTTCGATGGGCTATTAATCTTAAAATCATATTTTAGGACAACTAAGATGGGCGTATCATCCTAACCAAACGGTCAAATTGAGCGGTGAGTGAGAACATTAACGAATGACGAAGAATATAATCTAAAAGTTTACATACTTCGGTATTCACGAACATTCATACTAAGTGTTTTTGATTAAAAAAATCTACTTCATTACGCTGATGAAATTTGATGAGATGCCACAAACACTATATTTTATTACCAACACTAATCTAAAATACGGCTTTTTTCTAGCAGGTAACAGAAACTGTAAAACAGACCTAGAATTACGCTAAAACGTTTATACAAATCCAATTGTGAAATTAACAATTTGAAGAGAAACGTTGGCAAAATCATTAATATGGAATTTAATGATTGCTTGTAAAATAATTTACATAGTAAATCTGTTGAGAAACGCGATTAATTCGTTGGGAATTTAATGAAAATCCAGGGCAGGATTAAAAAAAAAGATTTAAGCCCCGACAAAAAAAGTTTATTAAGTTTGACGAGTGTATCTGTGTGTCTGTCTGCCAGTGCAATGTTTGTCTATATGTCTGTCTGTGGCATTGTAGCTCCTACTCGGATGAACCGATTTGGAAGCAGATTCTATATTGTATTGTATTGGTGAGTTTATCTTCTTATGCTATTAATGAGGACGAAAATTCATTCAAATTTAATTCGTCTTCGGCAGTGTCCTAGAACATTATTATAAAGGTTATAGAAGTTAACATGTCGACAACTGAAAACAGATTGATTCAAAGATTTCAAAATAGTATTGTGATATAAAATATCCGTAAGATATGTCTTTAACAAAAAAGTGACCTAACAATGCCTGTTCAAATAAGTCTGTACTAACAGGATAAAAAAAACTGTCGTCAATGAAAGTAAACAAAGCGAAAAATTGAATTTTTATATAGCCAACAAATTAGTGAACATTCTAAGACTAAACTGAGAATAATAATTAAATAACAGAGAACTACGCTCATATAAAGCGTTATAATTTAATTAAGCATAAATTATCGAAGCACACTTTGCGCTAACGCTCACCAAAACGAATCTCATATTCGACAACGAATACCGAAAATATCAAAGCGAGAAAGGAGTGTCAATTAATTTATTAGAAGCTTTTAAGGCCTATTATAAAATAATACGCAAGTTAATTAACTATAATTATCACCGTCCCTATTTATAATATGTGCTATATTATCCATCTCACTTTGCCTCGGATCTCTAATTGCTCGCTTTTGGAAGCTTAATGACTTTCATCGCTTCCATCGTCACTGCGATTTAAAACAAACCGTCCTTTGTTATATTTTTCATTTCTTATATTTTCGACGCACGCGAAATTGAATAGTATTTTCAGGTAGGATTTTCGCGGGCGTGCATGCATTTTGACGTTAAAATGGTCGAGAATTTTCTTAACCGAAAACCACAAATTATTATTTGCATGCGAAGTTCCATGCTTCGTGGTTTTCTTTTGAGCTGTCACTAAAATATTTTAAAAGCACATTTTGAAAGAATCGCGAATCGATAATAGCGATTCCTTATTTTTATACCTAGCAGTTATTTTCTATTGTGATCTTAAAATCTTTGCTTTTAAACTTTTATTTATTGAAGTAATATAACTCATTATAAAATTATAAGCCTACTTTAATATGCATGATATCAATTAATTTTCCTGCAGTCACGTTGTAATTATAATTACTTAGCAACGTGGTAACATCTTCACTAAGTATAGAAATGTAGGAATAAGAAAAACGTAATCAACTCAGCATGGAGAAAGTTGAAGAAGACCCGATTTTTTAATATCAAAGTTGCCAATATCTCAAAAACCGCATTGATGAAACTTAGCTCTGCTAAAAACATCTCGATTAAACTAGTTTTCGATACAAAAAAGCCGCTTTCAAATCGGTTCATCCACTTAGAAGCGAAAAGCCATAGACAGACAACAGATACATACGTCGAACTTACTCGTATAACACCTCTCTTTTGAGTCGAGGGTTAAAGAACAGATACATAGTAGGTGGCTTAGATTCTGATGCACCCATCAGAAACTGTTATGGTGTATTTTATAAGATCCCCTGTTGTGCGTCTGTCTGTCTGTCAATACCCTTTTTTCTCAGGAACGCATAAAGCATGCTGAATTTAATATCAAATGCTCAAGCCTGCGATTCCTTAAAGCTGTAAAAAAAATCAAACTTCTATGTCAAGGCAATCAAAAGATACAGTCATTAAAAAGGGTGTCTTAATACAAATTGGCTTTGCAATAAAATCTAATGGATACTTCCAGTTGTCCTAGAAACTTGAAATTTATCATGAAGGTGAAGGTAGCTCTTATAGCACAACCAAAGAGATAAACTTGAAAATCTTAAAAATTTGTGTCTGTCTGTATAGGTATGTTAGTGATCAATATAAAATGATGGGTCATTTTAGTGTTGGGACACTACATATGCTTAGAAGCAGGGCTCTGCTAAAATATTCGGGGAAAAGTAATAAAAAACCTCGGGACTCGATTCCCATAATGTACAAACCAATTATTGCTATAATACATTTAGCGATGTGCGAAAATAGCATTAGTTCCTATTAATCCTTTTGTTCCATAACTCAAGTTCTCATAACCATAATGCGCCCAGGTCATCCCCTCTAATGAAGGGAGAGTGACCATTACGGCTAATGTATGCATGCATTAGTAGCATTAGCAGTGTGCCACGTAATAGACAGATTTATATATCGGTTTATTTATGTATACTAGTCCGTCGGCTGTTTAATATACGACAGAGCCTCTAGTGTCATCGAGGGCCAAAAAACACGTACTAACGCTTGCGTGAAAGTGTCAAATAGTATGACAATTTGCCCATAGTAATTCAGCCGTAAACGCGAACGCGATCTTGACGTATATTCGGCCGTTGATTACACTAGAAACTCAGGACAAACTTTGACACGGGAACATACTACGACGTACGAATTCAATGTTTATTCGAATGTCACACATCACAGCTACATTCAATGACTGACTGGACTCGGCTGTTTACCTTAATAGAGATGTGCTCCGGTTCTGTATTCGACAGCTACCAAGTAGGTTACATTAATTTCTGTTGAGCAGAAAATAGATTTACTTATTATATCCGATTGGATTTTGTCACGAAGATTTTATTACTTTGACATGCACCTCAAGCCAAATTTACAGCGGTATAAATTGAGAACTGTTATAGTTGTTACAATTTCGAGTATAAAACTAAAAAAAAACATCATCTAGGGTTGTTCAAGTAAGTAATCGAGGTTTTATGGAAAAAAAAAATAAACGTTAACTTCACTGGAGAATCAGCTCTTCTTTTGTAACAAGAAAATAAAACTCAAATAGAAAAAGTCCAAAATCAAGAACTGATACACACATATCAAACTGCTAAGTCTTAATGATGCTACGAATCACACACATAGTACAAAAATTGTGACGTCACATTACAACTATTAAGGCTAAACGTTTCCTCCCGTCGGGAAGCCAGTTAGGAAGTCTGGAGGCACATTTTATAACGTCACTTTTTATATTCTCGCAAATAGGCCCTAGTCATGCGATGAGATTGCATATAATGGCTTTATTATCATAATTTCACACAAAATAAATGGACCCCATTCGTGATTTAGCTCCACTAATATTAAAGAAAAATATGCCAACGTAATGAGATGCGTGATTTGATGTTTACCAACAATTTAAGGTTAAATGTGGGCTGGCTCTGGTGAATTTGCAAGGTATAATGCGCTTTATATTGTTGCTGATCAAGGAAGCATAGACTAAGCGCGAAATATATTGGGTTTTCTGAAACTCAACATACAATGACAATGCAAAGAAAAATTCGTTAAGCAGCTGGGTCCAGCTGCATTGTATGTTGAATTTCATTCTATGAATGTTTCATAAAAATAAAAAACAAAAATAATCAATAAATCGATTATTTTCATTTTTTCTGAAACTGCCACGTTTTTTTAAGAAATTTTGAAGCCCCGGGTTTTTCTGCCAGCCACCATTTTGTTGTTATGAACAAGATGGACGGCGAAATATCAGAAACGCCGTTTAGAAGTCGCAGAGAAAGAAAATTGGAAATTTCAGTAATCTATGGTAACAAAATACACATTCCAGTCATTTAGAATTCCGAATAACATGCATGAGACAGCTAACAATGTTCTTATCAAAGCAAAAAGCAGAGTAAAGTAGTGCTACCCAATATACAGATTATACAGACCTCATTCCGCTACGATTCTCCCAGAATTGTTTAAAAATTATGTCCAGCATCCTACGAGTACTCGACAGCGAAAAATTTCATTCGGAAAGTTTCGAAATAAATTCTGAACTCTCGGAGGCAGATACAATTTAAACAAAATTTAATTCAATGCATAATGCGGGCACGGCGATGTTTAAATTAAAAGCATTATTTAAATCACATTCCAAGTTTAAACTAAGTTTCATTATGAAGCTTCTTATGTCTGCTTCGTTACCTTGCAGCCTTGGCTATGTTTATGCGTGGCATAATATTGTTAAAAAAATTAACTAAGAGGCAAATAAAAAGCGTAATTTATTATCTATTTAAATTAAAAATTCGTTTCACGATGTGAATACGAATCTAGATAAATTAAAAGAATATTAAAAAATGCATCGCCTGGTATTTCATTGGATTTTTCATTAATATTATAGAATGCTGAACTCCACTTGCAATCGCGTTCTGATAAATTAAATCTGTACTCAAAAATACGCGTACGTTAGATCAATTCCAACCCAAAACAATTTAGCGGTCATTTTAAATTTTAGGCCACTTCTGAATTATTTAGTTAACGAATCAAGGAGAGGCTTTGAAATTCGATTAATCTGGATTTAAAACCTCAGTAGGCACTGCAGCTACGGGCACAAATAGCGGCTAAATCCCATTTTTTTTCAATCGACTTTGGAACCTCAATTATGGCTACCCCATTTTAAGCGCGGAAATAAATTCCGTGGCCTGTCCCCGCGGAAAATTCCTTTTGTTTTTATGTTAATATTCAAACAATCAACGACAATACATGAAAGGACGCCAATGCTTTGTAAAAATGCTTAGAAGACTTGTTAAGCGTAAATGAAATAAAAACACCCCATTGGCGTTTTGTTGTTTATTTGTGGGGAAAACCTAGCAATTAATGTTTCTGGTTTAGGTATTTGAATTATGCACGGTTTATGTTCAGAGTCATTTCATTTCAGTTTTAAATGATTCGCGGTTAATTGCATTAGACATAATGAAAACGCCCGCATAATGGCTTGCCTGTGATCATGATGCATGCAACTGCATCGAAATATCGGGAGCTCATCAAACCTATAAGGTAATCGCGGTCAATATCCCGTTTTCATTATGTCATTTAATTTTCTGAATTTGGTGGAACTTTCTGGAACTACGTAAATTTTTTTTTATTGAGAACAGCATTACATGATTGCTTTGCTGGCATGCCAAGTTTTTTCGCAACTTTACCTTATTGTACAGTTTAATTTAGAAAATGGAGAGCACCAGATTGGGCTCAGACAGACAAACAGTTTTCTGCGATATTTATAGTATAGCCTTAGATTCAAAGGCCGTCGTGGTTTCTCGATCTTTACCAGATCGTCCATCTACCCCGTGGGAGGAGTACCTACCAACACTTCGCCTTCCGGTTGGCAGTCACCACTTTAGAACCTTACGTTCCTTCCTGCCATCAGTTCTACGAGCATGTGCCCCGCCCGTGAGCTATTTGCTGAGCTATATTGGTAACTTAAGTTCTTCTACGGATCCGATTTCTGATTCGATCTTGCAGGGTTACCTACTCCAAACATATCTCTTTCCATTGCCTTCTTGTGTCGCCCATCGCAAGGACTACGTCTTAGTTCCATACTTATGTCATCACTGGCAACAAACACTGTATAAAGAATTTTGTCTTGAGCCACTGCGGTACCCAACGCCTATTGGCCTATTCGCAGTAAATGCCACTGTATGCGCCCGTGATTCCGTTTAAGCATACTCTTGCAGGTAAGAGGGTGTAAAAGAGTATCTAACGTACGTCGTTACTCCTGCCGTATTATCCGACCGTTCCACGACTAATGGTGTGGAGCACTTTGCACGAGAAAAAATCACTTCAAACAAACAAGTCGCATTAGAGAGAATGTCTTTTACGTACAAAATCTCTTTGTAGATACGAAAGGATTATTCGGTGCTGAAGAGGACCCTACAAAAGCGACCTTACCCTGGTTTTAGTAGGGTGCGTTTCGGGTATGGTTCTTACGTCGCGAGTAGTAAGGAATGTTGCTCATTGTCGCTAAGGAACTCTTTCCTCGTGTGTAATGGTTTTAAGACGTTCTACATGAACTCGAGGAGTGAATGTACTCTTTATTTTGTACAGTTACAGTTATCTTTAGATTTTTTTTTAATATTTGCCGATTGTAGCTCAGTGCGTGCGTCTGAATCGTGATGTACCATGGGGTCTTTCTATTATATTAATATCATTCTGGGTATGGCATGGGGATGGTAGGGTGTGGGCTTTACTTGGCTTAACAAAGAGAGTCATTAGGATTTGTTGCGAGAACGACCGGATAGCCTAGTGGTTAGAGAACCTGACTGCGAAGCTCCAGGTTCCGGATTCGATCGCTGGTCAATATCGATGTTTGTATGGTACCTAAATAAGAATGTTTGCTCAGAAGTCTGGGATGTTTAATATCTAAAGTATGTGTTTATCTATAAAAGTATGTTTATCCGTTAATAAAGGCCTGCTCAGCTTAATTTGGGACTAGATCAATTGGTTTCATATTTCAAATTTATTTAAAAAATACTAGGTACTTTTAGTTCCTTATAAAATATACCTACTAAATTGAGTGGCTTCTAAAAACGCAAAGTACAATTCTTTGGAATTAAAAAAAAACTCTGTGACTTCGGAACTTTGCATAATTTGAGGCGGATAATTTGGGAAACTTTTAATTGGAGAGATATTCTTGCAGTTTTTTCCTTGAACTGTGGCCCCTTAGGAGTTTAGAGGTTCTAATGACATGACCCATAATACGTTACTTTTCAATGTAGGGCCACGTGGGACCATGTTTTTTTTTATTTCCCAATGGCCCATCAAAAGGATTTCAATTAATGTTTCGGATTAAACCGTAGTCCTTCCTTTGGGAAGACGCTTCGACGGCAGCGAAACGCAACTCCGCGCCCCGGCTTTGCTCGCGCGGCTGCTCGGCACAGCTGACAGCGGCGCACAACTGTTACCCTCGTTTTCATCGTATTTTTTTATTGTCAAAAGTGGGGTAGCACACTATACTAATCATTATCACTTTGTAAAAGCTAGCTCGTTCACAGTAACTGTTGACGCAATATGCAACACTACGAGTACGAAACTACCATGAGATTCATAGTGGAAAAAACGTGGACTACAGATCCGAAACACGTCGGGCTATACTCGACTGATATACGTGAGTGTTCCGTTATTATACTACGAGTACGAATACAAATACGGATTACGAATTATACATTATAAGGACTAGTCCGCCTTGTATTTTTCTCCTGTTTTTTACCCGACTGCGAAACGCAAAGGAAGGTAACGTGTTTACGTACAATAAAGTGCTCACTTACTTGCTTACATATTAGTCTTAAACATGTCGGGCTATACAATACATATGATTTTTTCACTATAATACACAGAAAACCAAAAATAGCCTATCCTAGGTATCTAACCTGTGGGTTGCGAATGCCAAAGCGAAGCCGAACGCGTTAGACAATGAGGCCTCTGGATCCTTGACATTCTGTGTCACGTGCTTACCCATACACTAAAGTAGGCAAAGATATTTACGTCGACGTTTTTCGACTTTTCCTCCTTATTACCATTTTGGATGAATAGCGTAGCGACATCTGTATGAAACACTTCTCACGGCGATGTGGCTGACTAATCAGCTTTTGGAGAAGACTCCAATAGAGAGATTATCTATCTCTCCAGGCAGATTTTATGTCTGGGGATCGAAGTCCGAAGGAAGAGAGTTGGAAGTTCTATTTACTTATGCATCCCACTTGAGAAACTTCTTTAGCGTGATGTAGAACAGTGATGACGTTACTCGCGTGTTGCACTAGGGTAGCTACAAGCTATCACGGACCGAGAGATGGCGCAAATATCAATCAATTCATGATATCCATGGTGTATCTTGTTAGTGAAATAAAAACGGATCACTCACGTATATAAGTCGAGTTTAGCCCGACATCTTTCGGACTAATTCGTAGTGAGTGATCCGTTTTTATTTCACTATGATTGAGTCTCACTGTAGTTTCATGTTAAAAGTGTATCGTTTCGTATTTTTTTTTTATTTTACTTTTTATTAAAACGTAAAAAACGTTTGTTACAATTAGACCCCAACTCAAAAAGAGGGGTGTTATTAGTTTGACCTGTGTATGGGTGTATCTGTGTATCTGTCTATGGCTTCATAGCCCCCAAACGGATGTGTTGTTTTATCGAAAGTTATTTTAACCGAAATGGTTATCGGCTACCGTTCATTAAAATCCGTTATGCCGTTTTTGAGAATTTGAACTTTTAAATTGCAATTTGTAGATTAGATTAGCCTAGGTCTAGGTAATTCTTGAAATGGTTTACAGTTAAGTTTATTGTACCGATATATTAAATTACAAGATGGAGCGACGACCTAGTAAAGATCGCGGGACCGCGGTGGATGCGGAAAGCACAAGACCGGTCTGAGTGGAGAGCCTTGGGGGAGGCTTATGTCCAGCACGTGGACGTCTTTCGGCTGACATGATGATGATGATATTAAACTGTAATCTAGATATGTTCTTGCACCATAATTTAATGTACCTCGCGTTAAGATAAAGTAGGAATAGAACTTTGCTGGCGCCGTTTGCGCCGTTCTATAAACATCCACACGAAACTGCGAATTTGCGCCGCATTCCAAAAATCCGCAAGCTGTAAAAATAAAAGTCTTAAACTTCTTTGAGTCTTTACTTTATAGCTTTTAGGTTATAGTGAAATAAAAACGGATCACTCACGTATATAGGTCGAGTTTAGCCCGACATGTTTCGGACTAATTCGTAGTCCTTCCTCTGGTAGCGCACGACCCAGCGGCTGCGAGACGCACACTGCGCGCCGCGGCTCTGCTCGATGAAAACGAGGGTAGTTGTGTGCCGCTGTCAGCTGCGTCTAGTAGTCGCGCGAGCAGAGCCGCGGCGCGCAGTGTGCGTCTCGCCGCCGCTGGGTCGTGCGCTCCCAGAGGAAGGACCACGAGTTAGTCCGAAACATGTCGGGCTAAACTCGACTTATATACGTGATGATTGATTGAGTTTCATGTTAAAAGCTTTTAGGTTATTGCGATGCGATGCGAATTCGCAGTTCCATGTGGAAGCCCGGTAACGCTTGTAAAATGTATCTTGCAAAGACATTTTTAGTTAAAGTAAAGGTGAGTGCTATTTACAATCACGTCTCGAAAGTTTTCACTGGTTTCACATCAAAACCTTGATCTGTCTAGCTTAGATAAAATAAATTAGAAAAGTTTTATATTGTTTTCTAATTACGTGATTTATGTACGAAGTGTCTGGGTTTTTGAGAGGGCTATATTAAAAATCATGATGTAACTATTCATACACTAAAATATGTATACGCACCAAATGAAACATGAATATAATGACGACCGGATGGCTAGTAGTTAGTGACCCCGACTGTGAAGCTTGAGGTCCCGGATTCGATCTCCGGTCGGGGCAGATGTTTGTATGATGAATACGAATGTTTGTTCTCGGGTCTTGGATGTTTAATATGTATATAAGTATGTATTTATCTATGTAAGTATGTTTATCCGTTGTCTAGTACCCATAGTACAGGCTTTGCCTAGTTTGGGACTAGGTCAATTGGTGTCAATTTGTCCCATGATATTTATTTATTTATATTTTTTGTTGCTACCACTGATTACTCGGATGGCGTAGTTAGTAGTGACGCAACGATATGGTGAAGGTTTAGGGTCGCATCCGATGGAGAATTATTTTTTCTAGTCTTTCTGTATCATCTTTATAATTATCAAATGTATCGAACACACTAAATTACTAAAATCGTTTTGTTAGGTATAAATCAAACATACTAAAGAAAACATACTAACATACTTAGCCCGCCTTTGTACTAAAATTTGTTTTTTTTTTGTAAATTGTGTTTGTGTCCTGTTTTTTTAGTACAATAAAGTGTTTACTTACTTACTAAATGACTAAAGTAATTTTGTTCACAAGAATGTAATTCTCATAGTCAGACTATTAGGTATAATCTTCGCAACTTTAGCCACAATTACTCTATCCAAGGCTTACAGCGTTAAATATCATATTTCAGGGCCATATTTTATTCAAAGCTCACGACACGGACATGGTCGGTCGGCAAAAGGTTTATTCGTACATTTCAGCTTCGTACCTTTTATACCGTGGCTTAGGGTGGTATGACGTTGGAACGTTTTTAAACCCCAATGCAAAAGAGGGGTGTTATAAGTTTGACCTGTGTATCTGTGTGTGTATGGGTATACGAGTGTTGTGATTTTTGATAGGTATTAGTATTTAAAATCACTTACTGCTTTTATCTGCCATGGCTCGTAGGCGTACATCCCACTTCTGACTTGAAATAAAACTCGAAGCTGCTCAGTCACTAGTTTATTCTTACCAAATACTCTATAGCACGGTCAAATCTCAACTAACTCGAGAGTCACAATCTTCCCTTCCATTATAGACTTTTCCCCACCATACTGTACAGTTACCGCCATGACACTTATAGTCAAATTAACAACTAATTATTTACTTTATCTCTTTTTCTAACCTACAATACAGTTAGCTACTAAATTAAATTAATGTCTCTAATTAATTAAAACAATAACAATAATTAGTCAACAATTGTAACAATATAGCACTAGTATTAGAATTCATAATCGAATGTGACAGTTTTCAATAGACTAAAATACTCTTTCGCCTGAACTTAACAAAACAGCACATGAAAATACTAATACCTATCAAAAATCACAACATGAGTATTTATGTGTACTGCTGACATATAGGCATAGACCACTTAGTTTTTTTTTTCATGTTACGTGATTATCTAGACATAAGATATTGTAGGCTCATGCGATTGTGGTTATAAACACTGTAGAGCTGATGATTAAATATACTTTTAATACCCTTCTGATTGGAGTCATCTCTCATTTCTCTCCCTCCTAAGGGGTCGCCGCGAACTTACGGTAAACTGTGTCTGTGTATCTGTCTATAGCATCATGTGATAGCTCCCACACAATACTTACGGATTTCTGCAAAGGGATTGTTATTCAACGACAAAATTGTTCTCATTTTTCTCCTAAACCGTTTCATGGATTTTAACTAGTTTCATAAAAAGTAATTTATGAAATATTGAACTTTGAAATGAAAAAGTGTGGGGGGGGGTTAACTTTTGCAGGTTGTAGTCATATTCAATTACTTAACGTCCCTGAAACTACCAGGCCCCTGTTTCACCAACTTTACAAATGTCAGCTTACAATGACAATTCGAACTGTCGTTGCAAACTGTCTGAAAAATTTGTATTTTGCCGATAGACGACATAGCATGGGTAAAAATACAGATAGTAGAGGTATGTAATAAAAGAAAGACCTTTCTGGGCCATGTTTTATAAAGCTACAAGTTACAATTTACAAACGGAAGTCTCTTTCTAACAAAAGGTTATAGAATAAGACTTCCGGTTGTAGATTGTAACTTGCAGCTTTATAAAACACGGCCCTGGCGTTTAATTGAAAACTAATGCATTGTGATAATCTGAATCCGCAAAACATCATGTGAATTGAAAAAGAAATAACATTTGATTCTCAAAGTCACCGCTAACAATAGTAAATTACATTCACACGTTAAATTAAATTGCACGCAAAAATTGCAGAAATAACAAACGTTTCACGCAATAGACTATTTCCGTAACGGTTTGTGGGGAACGTTTTATCATCCAGGATATTAACTTACTCAGAAAGTCCGTTTTCGAGAACGCAGGAATAGAAAACGTTTTACTTTTCAATGTACAAAAGCTGAATAATAGGTCTGTGCGGAAATTGCGCTACTTCCAACACTGATTAATAGGTCTTCGCGACATCTATTTTATTTGAGTTTCGTGAATAAAAAGTTGTTTACACCTGCTGCGGTCATTTGTCTCGCTCGCACCTTTCGTGACATCGCTTGTACGTTCCACACCCTTTTTTAACTAATGCTGATTTTACAAGCTTATATTCAACTTGCAATGTATCGAGCTCGAGTGGTTCGAGTGGAATCTTGCAAGTCAAATTTGACCCACATCCAGATTCACATTCACGACACATGTTCGATTGGTAGCTGAAATTTGGCATACTTATGTAAGTTCGGTGACAATGCAATAATCTGCTAGTGAAATTCTGGTGGTGCGGCCAGGATCGTCTCCACATGAGGGAACTCTTCAACGGTTAACAGCAGCGACTTGAAATTTGTTATAAATGTGTAAGTTCCATGACAATATTAGTACAGACACCAAAAAGTACAGTCGGCAAAAAAAGCTTGTATTAAAAATGAAGATTTTAAGAAAAAACTTATTTTATGCACTTTGACATAGTTATTGCTTTGATATTACTTTATTACATCATCATCATTGGCCTTATTAACATGTTTCAGACTGTATCTGATTGTAATTGTAGCACGGGCTATTTTCCGCAACTCGACGACTAGTTTGCGCCTATTTTGCGTGGGGGGCTGACGGCACTATTCATGCCAGCCCAGCTCCTGGAGGTAGCAAAGCAGACTATAATCCTATACTAATACTCCTGGCTGATTCCGGCTACGGTGACCGCTTCACCTCCGATTGTGTACTCTCATGTGGCTCGCGTAGCCAATCTTCCTCAAGAAGGTCCGTGAGCACAGCGAGCACGTGATGACACCATTGTTGTAGTTATACGTGATAGCCGCTGGTGGTCGGGCTTTCAGCTCGTCGCGTTTATGGTCGAGCTCAAGTCGTCGCTGGGTTTCAAACCTCTCAATTTTGCCTCCCACCAGCGACCTCCACTCACTACGATTTGTAGCGAGCTTCTCCCAGAGCGACGGCTCTATGTCACATTTTTACATCTCTGAACCTAAAGAGCAGACTGTACCTATTAAGCAATGTGAAGATGGAATACACCGTAATACAGGACAGTGTCATTTGGCTCGTTTGTTTGACAGTGCCTTATACCACTCCAAGTCGAGGACTGTACGACTGTCTAACACCGATTTGCGGCATTGAGTTCTATTCTCGGCAACGCAAAACCGTACAATCAATATTGATCCTTATAGTATTAAACAAAACAAAAGACGAGGAGCCCTGTAATCCGAGCTGTCACTTCCCTTTTATTCACTCTAAACTGTAATATATCGCGGCTATATCATTTTACACAACTTACATTGCCTCGTGACCCACAAGGTGAAAAGTACGTGTTTTGTGATAAACGTCAATGGATGGTAGACGCTTTCTTAGTCCCATGTAAAGTAATGCCTGTATTCAAGTTAAGAGCCCAAGGATTTTATGTCAATGGCGATTTAATAAATATCTCGTAAATCTTTTTATCCTTGTCGGCACTTTGTTACTTGACTCCTGCCTTTGTTTGCTGATAAAATATTTGAACTTAAACTTGGGTTAACTCCATCATTTGCGAGGATTTGCGAAGAAAGCGAAGTCTTCATTTGGAGCATTTTAGAGAAGATTTAAGCTCTTGTTTAGATCTAATCTAACTAGCTATACTGAATATATGACTGCCTTAACTCAGTGTTACGGTGTCACTCTACGGTAGGTTTTGTACACACACACGAGTAGGTATACTGAATAAGAAAGGGTATCTGTAGATACGCTCAGCTCTATTTCCCTAAGCACATAACCATTGTTTAACTACTTACAACATACGTACGGATTCAGATCAGTAGGCTTATTGTCTAACTCGCTCGCAATCGCCATCGTGTTCATTTTGTCAGTTTTTGTACTGCCTGACAATTGGTATCAGGAACAGTTAGCTGTCACAGTCATACAATAACTGGTACGTCAATCCGATGACGAGTGTCAAAATAGTTACGCAATTACCCTGCAGCAGCTCTCCGCAGTTGGACATGCTTAGTTTTTTTTATTACATATTATTATTTTCAATAAGATTACATTGACAGTTTTAAATGATTCGCGGTTAATTACATAAGTCATAACAATCGCGTTCAGTATCCCGTTCTCATTATGTCTTAAAACTGCATTGAAACTTTTGCGATTTTCACTCATACTAGTAACATTTCAAGACATACTTAAAACGTTTTTAAAACGAATTGAGGTAATTTTAAAATATTTTTTCCTGATTTAGTCCCGAAATGTTACATTCATTCATTTGTCAGAATGAAACCTGTAATTGGACATGCACTTGGAAATGGCGTCAAAGGTTCCCTAGAAAGCCAAATTTAATTACTTATATGTAAACTACTGAAAGTCCCAAATAAGTAGGTACGTAGGCGTCGACAGACCACTAACTCGGTTATCCCTGATCCGACGTGAGGACATGTAAGTTTTGCTGATAAGAACCGTCTCAGGGTGAGGATTAAACATTGGATTAGCTTTTTTTAAGTCAAAAGGGTCTGCGATAGAAAATGTGATTTGGTACTACTACAAGTTGTCTTGATGTTTGTTTATGGTTTACGAAAAAGCAATTTGACGGTTTAGGTTTGATTGGTTAGTGCAAGGTTAGTGTCTTGTGTGAAAATGGATTGTATTGTGTTCATGAATTAAATGAATGTAATGTAATCGACCGGTATGTTTATAAAAAGTCTAACATTCAAGACCAAGCATAGCATAGCAAGTATAGTATAGCATTTAAGGCTGGGTGTTCTTCTTCAAGTGCCTCTCCATTATCGAAGGTTGGCAGTCAGTTTTCCGATTTTTTTTTGTCCAAGGCTAGCCCGAACAGCTGTTTCACGGTTTTGTTGGGAACTTGCTTACGCTGCGAAGCCAGGACATTTTCCTTTTTCCAACCTTCCGCTTCCCAGCCACTTTTTCCGTCATTATAGTCTGCAATAGATGGTATCTATCATGTCACAGTACATGACCTAGATATGGGTTAAACATAAAATTAACAGTAACTACAAGTACCTATTGTCATTAATATGATACGAATCCAATCTTAACCTTGCATCTTATTTGGCTTAAATGGGAACACACAAAACAGTGCTGCCTCACACCACCCCCCAGACCAAATATAAACTATTTATTTGCCTCGAAATCAAGAGCTCGGTCCCTATTTCACAAACATAATATGGAATAAAAACGTCAAGTTAGTTACGAAGTTGTTTCGTGACCTTTCGCAACTCCGAGCCGTTCAATGGAGCCATTTGTGAGTTCTGACAGGAATTTGCCCTCGGTAGTAATAACTGGGGCTTCCGAGGAAAACTACTGGGTATCTCTGCATGTTTTGGTTAACAGTTCGCTTAACTATTAGCTTAACGAACTGAAAGGAGGTTCTGTGACACTTTTTTTAATAATAAGAATAAATGCCTTAAGAAGTCGTTTCCACAAAATTTTGTAACTGCCAATGGTATTCCTGTTATAAGAAGCGAGAACAGTGCCCTAAGCACGACTTGTCGAATCCTGCGTTACGTAAAATCGAATAGTAAACTATAACGAATTTGTATGACGTTTGGAACAGCGCCCGCCCGTGAGCGTATTTGGAATTAAAATTTAGTATGAGATTTCTCGATCTCGATACGATAACCGTAACGTAACGCAGGATTCGACATGTCGTGCTTAGGGCACAGTTCATAGTTCAGGCACTTATACTACTTATTACGTATTCTGTGGTTTGGGCTCTTTATTTGGCCGTATTTGCCAAAAATATTCATTACTATTTTATCTCTGTCTTCAGATGAAAAAGTAATGATAGAGAGGCGACACGAATATTGATCAAACAAGGCAAGTCGAAACGTTGGGGTAATTTTTAAAGACGAAAATGTTTTCATTAAATGTATCCAGCATAAAGTAATCAACCTCTCCTTTTCCCCATTGAACCTTCAAAACGAAATCACACTATTAACTACAACACAACACTTTACCCCACATGACGATGGGAAAGCCATAAATCAGCCCAGCTTACCTAAAGCGCAACACACAGATATCTGGGAGGTGCGGTAATAGGATTCGACCTTCGGAAGGGTCCGCCCCATGTCGGATAATTTAATCTGCTCATTTCGTTTTGAGTCGACGTGTGCTGGCCGTAAATTCGTACGTCGATCCGTCATATTACGGCGATGGCTTGTGAATCGTGCGATGTACAAAGATTTGGATCGTGGTAAACGTGTGAATTGACGTAATTGAAGATTTGAACTTTGTTGTATTCGATAACCTAACAAATGTTTCTCTTGTTACTGAATTTTTTGTTTTATGTTTGTACTAGCTTATGCCTCGCGGCTTTGTCCCGTGAAGTATTTCAAAAGGGCTAGTTCCCTATACCGTGAGAATTTCGAAAAATCCCTACTTAGTGCACCTCTAGGATGCTCAAGGTACATGTTTGCCAAATTTCAAGTCTCTAGGTCCAGTGGTTTAGGCTGTGCGTCGTCTGTCAGTCAGTCAGTCAGTCACGGTACTGTTTTATAGGTAAAAATTATGTTTTGCGTAGCTGGCGCGCTGTATGTGTTCATGAGTTCAAGCAAATGTTAATATTTTCAGAAGTTACTTCATTGACACTTTCATTACACTGAAAAATCACTTACTAACTTAGTTTATTTTTCTAGTCCAACTTTTGTTCTTCTGTCACCAGTATTCGGCTGCCATCATTTATTACTTCAAATTGTTAACGATGCAAAACTGTCTTTCTTGCTAAGTAAATTTTATTTTTTGCATGAAAATTATTAGCAAAATTGAAAAAGTTTGTATACCGTTTATAAATCACTCGTTTTCAATGGTTAGTTATTCAACAGCTTATACAAAAATTATTGCAAAGTAATACGAGTTGATAGTTGGACGTAAATGCGACGAGTATAACTTTTATTCATTCATTTGAACCTAAGCCGTAACACATTTTCAGCAGTATTTTTTTAACCTTTTCATAACCGTCACTCAAGCCTCTATTAGTTAAAATAGGGTTTGTCTTCTTCTTACTAACGGAAATGTCAATGTGACAGAAAAGGACAAACGAACTTTAATGGCATTTCAGTTAAAATACGTTTATGAATAATAGGGTTTGTCTTTTGTCAAAAACTCGGATAGTTGGCCAAATTGCAACCAAAACCTCTTGTGTCCACCGGCTAAACCTAAGTACTGAAAAGTGAAAATCGTAAAAACACCCGAGACCCGAACAAAGCCGGCGTCACGTCAAACCGAGTGGCTTGCTGCCGACAGCTTTAATTAGGTCCTATTCCCTCGAACCGTCTGCCATGAGATTAATAAAGCCTTTCGGATGGAAGAAAACAGAAATACCTTTAGTAATCAAGTGGCTTGTTGGCGAGGTTGTCGGGAAGATGTTAGTTCCAGGAAAGCCACTACAGCTGCGTAGGTAAGTAAGGTACATGTCCCTGTGCCCGACACTGTCCCAATAGTTGACACCTTAAATCTTAATACGTAGCAATAAAGGTGACAGGCAGGGTGTCAATTATTGGAATTAACGTGTCCATCATTGGGATCGTGTCGATTAGTCGATTTTACGGGTGGTAGGACCTTGAGCGAAGTCCCTCCGGATCGCTACCACTATCTTACTCGATAATCCTGCCGCTAAGCAGCAGTGCTTGCACTGTTGTGTTCCGGTGTGGAGAGTAAGACACCCGGTGTAATTACGATCACAAGAGGCATTTCATCGTAACTCTCTGGGTTGGCAACGCATCTGCAAACCCTCCGGGGTTGCGGGTTCTATGGGCAATGGTGATCACTTACTATCAGGTGACCCACTTGCTCGTTTCCCTTCCTCTTCGTATAAAAAAATCGGGGCACTCGACTACAGTCTTTTCGTGTGTCTCTTGTAACTGACATGCCTATAATATATGACGGTACCAGTTTTAGTAAACTCTAACCCTGTTATTCATAAACCTATTTTAACCAAAATGCCGTTAAAGTTCGTTTGTCCTTATTTGTCACATTGACATTTCAGTTAGTAAGAGGAGACAAAACCTATTTTAGCCAATGGAGGCTTGAGTGATGTTTATGAACAAGGCCATAATACACTTACGTTTCATCATCATCATCATGTCAGCCGAAAGATGTCCACTGCTGGACATAGGCGTCCCCCAAGGCTTTCCACTTAGACCGGAGCCTTCCGCATCCGCCGTGATCCCACGATCTTTACCAGGTTGTCGCTCCATTTTGTTGGACTCTTACGTTTGAATGCATTGAACTTTTAATCCAAAATGAGAGAATGAGGTCGGATCCTTCATCTTCAGCCTATTCAAGTCCCACTGCTGGACATAGGTCTCCTCTTGATTGAAAGGGCTTAGAGTTACTGCTCCCACGCGGGGTCAGTGCGGATTGGGAACTTCACATCACACACATCATTGAATTGTTTTGCAGAGTCACGGAAAAGCTCATAACAAATCACAAAATATAATTTTGGCCAACAAAATAGGCAAATGCGGTAGGTATCGACATAATCAAATTAAGGGTTAATATTTGAAGTGGTAGCAGATTTTACGACCTACATTAACATACATTTTTAATTAATTGACATTTCAAACTCCCTAAATAGTTGTGTTTTATTTTATTTGTGTGTTCGTTGTATTTTAATTTTATAGCGAATTGGCTTTGCTATAATGCTGTTAAATTGTTTTTTGGTAATAAATTTGAGTTTGCAACAACTCAAATGTTCACAAAGATTCCTAACTAAAGTATACATTGCCTATTTATATTGTCGTACGTATTCGTAACTTTATTGCTGTTACACCAAGTCCTACCCTCGTAACTATTGCCTCGTACAAAACGCATAGCACCCAAAAACAGACAGAGCTCCTTCTCTCACCATAGATACATTGAATAAAGATAATACCGAACTTCTAAATCCAACCTCCTGTTTTATGCATAGAGTTTCGTTCGAACGGATATTGTAAGGAAATGTCAGAGGCAAAGCAAAATAAAGGAAAAATCTTTAAACTCGACTCGCTGCTGTTAACTTAACCGCTATATTTTACCCTTTGCTGCAAGTTATGTTCAAGTTAAGAGATTCAAGTTACTCGTATGGACGTACATTAAATAACAAAACAACTTATTAACTGCTTTTAACGTCTACTCGATTTAATGTTATTTGCCATCCATATTCTTGTTGTCTACTAAAATGTTAACTGTGATGTTACGAATAAGCAGTAAACTGGCACTATCTGTATTTCGCTTCTGACATTATCATTTCACAGATTCCAGCGTCGACATATCGAAATTGAATGGTTGTTTAATAATAATGAGTTTCGAACACGTATGAATGTGCTATTCAGTAATTGTGTTTGTGAACCATTCGATGGCCAATTGTGGCCAACACAACAGTGCAAGCACTGCAAGGTCCTACCACCCGACATACCAGTGCCCTAAGCACGACTTGTCGAATCCTGCGTCACGTAAAATCGAATAGTAAACTATAACGAGTTTGTATGACGTTTGGAACAGCGCTCGCCCGTGAGCGTATTTGGAACTAAAATTTAGTATGAGATTTCTCGATCTCGATACGATAACCGTAACGTAACGCAGGATTCGACAAGTCGTGCTTAGGGCACAGATGATTTAAGGTTTGATTTTTGAAACTGAAAAAAAAAGTAGGTACCACCAATAGCTGGTTATTTTAGGATTATATCAAATAAAAAATAAATAAACACAACATAATTATATAAACACTGCTGCGCAAATGGCCTCAGAGTTCAACTTTTTAACTGAAATTATCATTACCTGGACCTTTTCTTTCGTCATGCGGAAACCACCAAAGCTCCCGAAAGTTCGTGCGAACTTTCAGGAATGAAAACACCCTAAGTTTCGCTATCCAATCAGGGAGGTTGTTTTGTAAAATTGATAAAGGTTAAAACTTAAAATAGGACTTCGGAAAATTGGGGCGTTGATGAAAAAAGGGTAGTTTGGCAACTCGATTTCCAATATTGAATTTTCAGTTAGCAGGGGGATGAATTTGTCTGCAGTTGATTTCCATGTAGCTTGCGAGTTGAAATGACATGAATCAATAGAATATAAAGCGCAATTTTTTTTCGTTTGTGGCGCCACCAGCACAAGTACCTAAATGTCATTGTCATGTTTTGAAACGGCCTTACAAATAATAACAATTTTAATATAGCTTTTAAAAATTAAATTATATTGCTTCAAATAACGAGAAATTATTGGATATGTGTGGTCCTAGGGTGCCTCTAGCGGAATAACTTTGCAGTTTTATATACTTACTACTGATTAATGGCAAGCTACAAGCACATTCGTAGCAAAATACATAAAGTTTTAAAAGTATAATATTATAATACAGTTAAAATACAACTATCTAAGAAAATGACAACTTTACAGGAATGTTACAAAATAAACCCAACTTAACCTAAACTTACCTATTTACATCTATAAGTAATTAAATAGTTAATAGATTTAGAGGAAATTGCATCAGGTCATGGTCTATTTTGTTTACAAGCTTGATGTTATTTTTAATACGTTACTGTTTCACTCTTCATTGCACGCCGCCACGCTCACCGCGAACAGCTGTTACTAGGCAAAACCCGCAATGTATCAGGATGTCGCCCGACGGTCGCATAATATTCGTGGCCAAGCAGTAAGATTGTGTGTGGGTTAAAGATTTTTTTAAATTAGACCTTCGCTTGTGCTGCCCCTTTGTACGCTGAGAAATCCATGGAAATGTCAAAGGCGATCAAATATCTCGGATTCGGCAATGCGTTCTTACATGTTCTGAATGTAATTCGATATACGGGATTTATACCTTCAAAGGTTGTGTTCTCAAGTGTCTCCGTGTGTAGGCGTTTTAGTGAAGAGTTAAATAAACAAATTCACAACAATGACCCAATCTTAAAGCAAGTTCGACTCGAGAGAGCAAATATTCGTATTCACCACAGAAATATTTTCCCCGACCGGAGATCGAATATGGGACCTCTAGATTCATAAGTCAGGTACTCTAAGCACTTGTACATAACATAATTATGGTAAATGCTTGTCAATTTAACGAGTTCACTGTAGACCACAATGAAATATCAAGTCTATTTTAAGCGTTTCCTGGATCTAGTAATAATTACGTCAAAACATCTAAAAATTTACTGGACAATTATTATTTGCGGATCAAAATTTGAGTTTAAATTCGGAACAAATGCCAGAGTACTTAGCTGAAATGCTATAGCAAGGATAACGGCTCCCATTACTTGGGTTTGGTATACCTAAGTAAAAATATGATTATTTATATTCTAGTGCCATTATTTATAAACGTCACTCAAGCCTCCATTACTTCAAATAGGTTTCGTCTTCTTTTTACTAATGGAAATGTTAATGTGACAAAAAAAAGGCAAACGAACTTTAACGTGGTTTTAGTTAAAATAGGTTTATGAATAAAAGGGTTAGCCTTTATAAAGTACTTATATCAGCGTTTTATAGACTGCGCTGAGCGATACATGCAGGCAGTTGTAATCTTTGTCCATGGCTGGGATGAGGCTTGCCTTCGACAGGGTTTAAATTATCCTCAAAATGTAATATGAACCTAATTAATTAATTATAGCATCAACTGGTCTTGTTACTGTTGAAGGTTGGAGCCGTGGGTGTTGTGAAGTATGTGGATGAGAGCGTGGATGTAAAAGTCAAATTCAATTAGCTTCTTCACGATGACGTAGAAGAATTCAACTGGCTTGATTTAAAATCTTAAATAATCGATTGAACTTGGTACTTTGCAGAGGTCCTTATTATTCATGAACTAAAACCAATTAACTTGCTATTCAACGACCATAAATTAGCAATCAGTGTCAAAAGCTACATACTTACATTTGACTATTTTAATACATCTGTCTTGTCACCGTTTGTAATGGGAGCGTTTGGATGAGACGACTTTTAGTCTGTTGATTTTCTAATGCAGAATCAAATGCTTGTGTCACTTTTCGGTAACAAAAGACGACCAATGTGACATTTCAATGTTTAAACAGCTATGACTGCAACGACGTCACTTTAGAGAATAAACCGGTGGTAGCACTCAGATTCAAAAGAAAAAAGAGTGAAGAACCTGGCTATTTCTCATTCTTGTTGAATAGAACTGACGTGGTTGAGAAGTAAAAAGTACGCGTGGAAGTAGCTGTTAAGTTATTTTCATCTTAGAAGCTCAAAATAGCTTTATTTATTTTATTACTAACCCTCTAGTCTTGGACCAAATTAGAAGTTTCGTGGGCATTTAATTCCGTCGTATTTTCCGAACGGCCCCTTCGCCAGCGATATATTGGTATAAGGTCGAAATTTCATAAAATCTGATTTACGGGGCGGACCTTTTTTTACATTGTCGTATTTTCTGGATTGCCCGCGACAATTTGTGGCACGAACGAATTATTATCTACAGTTTACTCCCCTTAGTCTGGTTAGCACAGGCTGCTTTTACAAATTTGTCGCTCGTGCGATTTGATTATATCTTCGGCGACAAAATAACTGATGGACTTCTGTGCCAACTGTATTTCCTGTCTACCACGCATTCGGATGGTTACAATTCAATACAGTAATACAAAACTTTTTATCGAACTCCACATAACAAACAAAACGTATTAGTTTTAGTTTATTAATTTTAAACATGGGCTCCACGGAAAACCAGCGTTGCTGCAGTTGTGTGTAGCAACTCATGCTGAGTGGGGACCCTTTTTCGGTGTCTTTTGTGTCACCTTATTACTAATATGTTATTAGTTTTAAGGAATTATTTTTATTGTTAGGTGGTGGCACTGAAATAAAATATTTTTCTTTACTCTCTCTTTCTAAAACAGATAAAAGTTACATAGAAAACTATCCGTATCAATAGGCGGCCATAACGCTACAGAGCGATCTCCACTAGGCAACGAAGAAATGAAGAAAAAGTACAGAACGAAGCAAGTGTGGTGAATGCTTTTGAGTATAAGTACTTAAGGTAAATTTGATTCTTGTCATTTTTCAAGCCTCATTTTTCGAGTTAGCTATACATTTTTTTTTATACGACGAGGAAGGCAAACGAGCAAGTGGGTCACCTGATGATAAGTGATCACCACTGCCCATAGATAACCGCAACCCCGGAGGGTTTGCAGATGCGTTGCCAACCTAGAGAGCAAAGATGAAATGCCTCTTGTGCCCGTAATTACACCGGCTGTCTTACTCTCCACACCGGAACATAACAGTGCAAGCACTGCTGCTTAGCGGCAGGATTAGCGAGCAAGATAGTGGTAGCGATCCGGACGGACCTTACACAAGGTCCTACCACCCGCAAATATTCCAGACAGGTTTGTTTGTGACATATTTACTTAGCTTGTTTATTAATTTTGTATACTACTCGCTAGTAAAAAAATATGGGATTATCGCTACGCCTTGCGTAAAGAAATTGATGCTTATGTCAAAACGTCAATCCATATTTAATGAGGAAAGTAAACTTGTACTTTAGCTACTCGTTTCAGCCATACGACATGGAATTAATACAAGAATACAGGACCCCTGTAGTATTAAAATCTTACAAGTTACATGATATTTATAGTGGAACTAAGGCAAAGCACTCTCTATTCATTTATTTTTCACTGAGCTTGAAATAACAAAAGTTAAAGTTAAAAAAAGAACTCCATAAATCTTAATTTTCACCAACGAGGTAGGCCAAAAAACTAAAAACACATGTCAAATAAAAAAAAGAACGGTTGATGTATCAACCACAAGTAACCAACTTTTCCTCCTAAAAAACTCCTCTGTACATAGGTACACATCCCATTTTCTTATTAGGAGCTGCCACGCGGAATAAGAACTACTTTTAAAATATCTCTGACCCTAGGGAACATCGGAGGCCCGAGTACGAATATTCGAAACATGCGTCACATAAAATCGAACAGTAAACGTTATCGAGTTTGTATGGCGTTTGGAATAGCTCCCGCCCGTGAGCGTATTTGGAACTAAAATTTAGTATGAGGTTTTTCGATCTCGATACGATAACCGGTAACGTTACGCAGGATTCGAAAAGTCGTGCTTGACCCTCTGACCACAAGTCTCGTGACGTCACAATGTGGCATCCCCTTCCTTGGCTTGATACTTGATAGGCCTACTCGTAGCAGGCCAGGTTTTGTCCATAAACATAATGCTGGCACTTCACTTTGACGTATTGAGAAATATTCGTGTCTTTTCTAAGCACGTGTGTGCGTAAGGGATAAATGCTTTATGTCGGTGAAAAAAAAAGTGTGCTAAGGTCTCGAAACGATCCACCTCGCGACGTGAATATTAAAATGCCTTATCGCGTTCCCAGAAATTGCTTTTAAATTTGCTAGCGCTGTCACGTTTTTTTCATAAGAAAATGTCAGAGAAATCACGAGCTTTTTAATTTCGGGACGCGTAAGGAGCTGTTGTTGTATGTTTACGGCCTTACGGGTGGAGTATGTGTCGTTAATGGCTCTAGCTTTCAAACTGTGAAAAAAATATTTTTATGACTTTAATTATTAAAAAAAAAAAACACTTGAGAGACGAATCGTTTGTACAGTATTAGTATTAAGTAGGTACGAATTTACGAAACCCTTTGAGCTACTCAGATAAAACTGAAATACTAAACTTTAGTCAATACGTACGCTCACCTGCATTATCTAAACTTCGGTTCAATACAAGTTCATTGACATGTCCTTAGCAGTTTATAAGGACATGTCAATGAACTTGTAAAGTACAGTAAATTCAATTGAAACACTAAATACCACTTTTTAAATAATTAATTACAGTTCTAATCTACGACATAACGACTCCAACTTTAGTGGTTACCCTCAACCTGTGAAACATCGTTTAAGCTGTGAAGTTCAATATCGAAGGTAGAACAATGAGTTGTGGTCAACGCCATCTGTCCGCCGACCATTAATAACTTTGCCAGTTGTTTTCACTTTCGATAAAATCCAATTAATTTGAATTTGGAATCCCGCGGCGGCCTCGGCCTCTAAGTCGATTCTGTGGGCATAACAATTATAAGTCTATTATTTAGAATTATTTGAAAATTATTTTATTGGGCGATTATTAAATATAATAAAACTTATATATATTAGAATCAGCCATTAAGAGGCGATCAAAACCCGCTTGGATCGCAAGTATCGAATGAGGTGTATCTGTGATTCTCCACCTATGAGGGGCAAGTACGTAGTAGTACGTAGTACAAGTAAGTAGTTAATGGCCTATGATTGGTGGAAATTGACAAATAGAACTCTATACACTAACGATTCTAGCCGATTTTTACTCGCGATAGCCCCTCATTGTCACTGTATTCAAGCATTTTAAGCCAAAAATGTGTCAAATACGTTTCATTATTGCACTCTACCGCGTTAATCACAAAAACTTGCTATTTAAAATCTGAGATTATCATTCTCTGGCAAAGAGAGGAAAATGAATTTGCTTAACACGGACCCTTAACATTGTAGACGTCACCACGCCGTAATAACGTTTTAATATTTGAGCGTTATCAAGATTTTTGGCCTTCCTAATTTAAATATGGAATTTACTCATCGAAATATTTTTTTTATAAATTACATGGCTGCTCGGATATTTGTCACCAGTGTTACACGCGACCGTTATTATACCCACTTTATTTACTTTTTTAATGCGTAAGTAAAAAGGTTTGCCATAAATTTGTATTCATGGTAAGGTGTGTTTAAGTTAGTTTTAGTTATAATTTTATGCAAAATGATTTTTATAGCGTACTATGGCCCATGCTATACAAGAAAATGAGGTTGTTAGAATTAAAGCATGGTTACAGCTCAAACATTAATGTGATGACTTTTAGTGCTTTGCTGAAGTCAAGATACTTTCTTTACTGAATACCGTTTTCAGTGACAAAGTTCCAGCTACGCTTTACATTTTCACAACAACAACGACCAACCTGACAACGGGGCTGGGATAACGTCGACCGTGTCAATGACCTCCCATGCAAATCCCATGCTTACCATGCGTAATTCAATTCGGCAATAACAGCCTTGGCATGGTTTCCATCTGTTCGCCGCACAAAACACTTTTAACGGGAGCCGAAATCAGGTTTTCTTAGAAGAATAGTAAGTAAACACTTTATTGTACAAGAAACAGAACAAGAACACAAGTTACAATAATCAAATTCGAGTACAAAGGCGGAATATTTTTCGGGGTGTCCTTGTTTCGTCGAATTTTTTTATTCATAATGTAATGTTTGTCATAATCCATCACTAGTACTAACTCTTTTTTTCTCTGAAACCGTAAAAAAATCAGGAATTTTGTAATGGTAATTAAGACTCTATAGGTTAGGTAAGGTTTGTTTTAGTGAAATAAAAACGGATCACTCACGCATATAAGTCGAGTTTAGCCCGACTTGTTTCGGACTAATTTGTAGTCCTTCCACTGGGAGCGCACGACCCAGCGGCAGCGAGACGCACACTGCGCGCCGCGGCTCTGCTCGCGCGACTACTGGCAAATCCGTTCCGATCCGTGATCCGTTTATTTCACTGTGATTGAGTCTCACAGTAGTTTCAAGTTAAAAGGTTTGTTTTATAATAATCCTGAACAATTATTAGTTTCAGAGAAAAAAAGAGTTATGACTAGTGATGAATTATGACAAGCATTACATTATGACTTTCTTATACGGGAGAAAATGTAGACCCATATTTTTCTGCCATTTTTTGTGGCGGGCGAGTCACACGTAAAACACGTGTTTTACGTGTGACTCGCCCGCCACAAACGCGGACGTCCGCGCGCATCTCAAAACGTCACGTCACGTCACGTTCCTACAAACTCGCACTAGAACAAAAAACCGGCCAAGTGCGAGTCGGACTCGCGCACGAGGGTTCCGTAGAAAGATTTTAACGCTTTCTCCAGTGTTTTAAACGGTCCAGTGTTAGCAGAGCCCTACTCCTAAGCAAAATGTACGCAGTGTGGGGTCAACTTATATTGGTATGTGAAATTTACAGACAGCCATAAAAAATTAAGATTTTGAGACTTTTCGGGGGTTGTGCTATAAGAGCTACCTTCATACCAAATTTCAAGTTTCTAGGACATCTGGAAGTACCCTTTAGGTTTTTGGAAATCGGCAATTTGTATGGAAATAGCCTTTGTAATGACTGTATCTTTCGATTGCGTTGACTTAGAAAGTTGATTTTTTCACAGCTTCAAGGGACCGCAAGCTTGAGTATTCGATATTAATTTCAACATGCTACCTCTACGCGTTCTAGAGAAAAAGGATCTTGACAGACAGACAGACAGACAGACGGACAACAAAGTGATCCTACAAGGGTTCCGCTTTTTCCTTTTGAGGTACGGAACCCTAAAAAAAACATTTAAAGGATGAACGAAGTCGTCATTGGATTACTACACTTACTACCCAAAGTAAGGGGTCCTACTGGACCTTGTGCGAGGGCCGTCCGGATCGCTACCAACATGCTAACCCTGCCGCTAAGCAGCAGTGCAGCACATGTGTAATCTCTGGCGACCCATTTCCCTTACCTACCTAAAGGTCAGAAGGTCCATGACGAGGAGTGGTTTACTACATTATCCAAGTTGAGTAGTGGAACTGGTGGCATGTTGAGCGGTTGTTGTTGTGCTTCGTAAATGGCCTCGTGGAGAATGCCGAAACGCGTCAGCGTTTAGTTTAGTGGTGGTGGTGATAGTTGGGTCTGTGTGGCATGCGTTGATTCGTGTAGCAGTGGAGGCGGAGGTGTTGCATGGAAACATACATTTGCCGCACAGATATAACTATTTGTCATTAGTGGTCGCGGGTGAGCAAAGTAATTGTTTTTAGTTCATACTACATTATCGTATAAGCGAGCCAAAAGACTCCAACGCGGCTCTTTGAGGTCGAATGGCCGCTCCCTTATTGGCTTGCACAGCCATCAGAAACGATGCATTACCTCTTGACGCTGCTTAAACAGTCTGCAATAGACTATAAGGCCGATGATGATGATGTCTACGTAGTATTTTATTGCAGTGACTAAAGAAAGAGAGAGAGAGAGATACATTTATTCACACATTCGCCGCACACACAAAAAAGCAGTACATTTGAAAAATTTAAAATAAAACAAAAGCAGAAACTTAATAACTATCTAAAATTTATGGAAATGCGGAATAGTGTGAAATGAGCCCCACTAAGCATCGTGTTGCGTAGAGCCCGTATTGCCTTCTCCTGACATAAATGCTTGGTTCGCCGCCATATCGTTGTTTTACGAGTTACGCCCAAAAATACGTCATATGGCTTGTTTTATGTCACCTGTCCCAATTACTGTAGCGCACCTGTGCATGGAGGATTTCGTTTCGCTTGGAAAAATGCAAGATACCGTTTAATTACCGCTTTTGCAGAGCGTCAAAAATCTTAGGCATGATCTTCTTGAACTTAATTATTACTTTTTTATTTATTATATTATATATTTTTTAATACTAAAGCCGAAAAACCGGCTAGCGATTCACCTGATGATAAGTGATCACCGCCGCCCATAGACACCCACAGCACCATTGGAACTGTTGGTGCGTTGCCGGCCTTGCAAGAAGCGGATATTAAGATATTAAATAATATAGGTAGAGATCTGAACCATTATAGAGAGGTATTTTTAAAATTTTCAACATAAATAAGTATGAAATTGGTATTGAATTACTCAACTATTACGCCACAATTTTCAGTAGTGAAACTGCCTGAATTGCAAAAATCAGCGATGCTTCGGATGATTAAGTGATGTAAGAAGTTTGTGAGTGAGTGAGTATGATTGTTACTTCTTCACGCTGAAACGGCTAGACGGATTTGGATGAAGCTTATACCCTAGATTAAAACATAGGCTATCATTCATCGCGGAAAATTGCATATTTCCCGCGGGATAGCGATAACCGAATTCCACGCAGACGAAGTCGCGGGCAACAGCTAGTAGTAAATAAAACTACAAAAAGTAAAAATAAGAAAATGAAAGGCTAATTTTAAGGCATACATTAAAAATATTAGTACGTTTTAAAATTCCACCTATACGATCGCAAGCTTTTTTATTGATACCAACAACTAAAAATATAGCTGTGGTTATTGTTATAGTTATGTATATGCAAGAATTGTTGAAAAGCATCCACACAGACAGATTTTTTTGTACCTAGGTTACAGTAATTTGTAATTTTATTCGCAATTTACTGTAGACATAAATTGAATGTAATTTAGTACTAAAATAATTTTAATAAAATGCTGTTTCTAGTGGCCTTTCTTTTCATTGTCTCGCAGTAGGTGAGAAAAGTAGAGTATACTCCTCGGGGATAAATATGTTTTGTCTTGGGCGCGATTAAATCCTTCGCTGCACTCAGGACTCAGTCTTAATTCCCTCGCTTCGCTCAGGAATTAACTCATAACACCCTCGCTACGCTCGGGGGTTACATCTGCAGTCCTTCGTTACGCTCAGTATTCAATATCGCCCCCGTGACATAAAACAGTGCTTTATCCCCTTGGTGTACAATCTACTATTATTTTGTCATAAGTAATGATCTCAACTATGCACAAGTAAAAACACTATAGTCATTTTGATCGTCCAAAAGGAACGCAAAATTATTCCGATAGCACGTATATTATGAAGAACTTATTTGAGAATTAGAACGCAGTTTGGCATGCTAACAAAATGGGCAATTCTTGCAAGTCGATTGACTTAACTGCCACTCTCTCTGTTAATAGGGAGATGAAGGTGTAATTGGAATAGGAAGTTCTAGCTAAGCGATCCACTGTAGGTACTAACTTGGAAAGCGCGTTCTCGAACGGAGAGTCGAAATACTTCTACGACCCATGTGTATGGTAGAGGGTACAGTTACATAACCAAAACTTGGAAAGCGAGCTTATTGACCGAGCAAACGAAGTGAACAAAGAGCCACCGTTTCTGCTTGAACAAAATTTATTTATTTAATAGGTATGTCCGGATTTCTGTCCAACTGGTTTCCTCTACAGATCGCATTTCTCGACCGATTTTCGTGAAATTTTGTAATCAGAAAGTATATTATTAGGTATGGGATTTAGGAGGTTGCGATGTCTACATGTATGTTGGACCGGGAGACGAGCTGTCGGTAGGCCTTCAACAAGATTGAGCGACGACCTAGTAAAGACTGCGGGACCGCGGTGGATGCGGAAAGCACAAGACCGGTCTGAGTGGAGAGCTTTGGGGGAGGCCTATGTCCAGCAGTGGACGTCAATCGGCTGACATGATGATGATGATGTCTACAGCTCACAGAGCCACTAGTTTAATTTATCCAGGTTATAAATAATTATTGTTTCTTCAGGGTGCGTTACTTACGAGTAGCTTTACGCTACCACTTTTGAACCACAGAAACGTAGAATAAGAAACGTAGATAGAGGTATCTACGTTTCTTATTGAATGTCATTGAATGAAATCAAATCGAAAAGGCCTCAACGTCTATTCTTCAACTGTTAGTTTATGTTCCGAGAGGCCACTTATTTAAATGGGCTGAATGATGGATTTCCCTTGTAGTTACGCCTCAAGGGAAATTAAAAGGCATGTGAGATATCGGAGGCAAAGTAGCATATTAGGGCGCTATTTTATTTCATATTGGGTATATTTTTATTAGTTCTGGAATAGGACGGAAGGAGCCCTCTCCTTCCGTCCTATTGACCTACCTACCTACTGATTTTTTTGGTATCAAATCATTTCATAAACAAGGTTTCACAGACATTCACTTTAAATAAAAACAATACAGGAGAAATTAACGCTTCACAAATTAGTCGTTATACAAAATATTGCTTTACACATGAGTAATAAGTAGTTCATTACCCAAATTATTTAAGTATATAAAAAACATCATCACTAACCTGTAATTGCCCACAGCTCCTTCAAGCATTCTTCCCGCGACCGCTGGATCGCAGACCGCTTCTGCACCTCCGGCCCCGACTCCAAGTACTCGAACAGCAACGCACCAAGGAGTACATATATCACCACCAGCACAACTAAACCTATTTGCGAGCAAGCCGCGCGTACACAACCGGCTACCGCGCGCCGAGCTAGACCGCGCTCGCGACCGTCCAACGACACTTCAGAAGACATTTCGGATTTTGAATTTAGCGTTCCATCTTCGGTTTGGCGGTTAGCGCTAGTCTTTTGTTTCGGCCATTTTAATTTATGTTGTAATCTAATGTTAACTAGAAGGTGGATTGGTGTTATGAGTTAAGTATAATTAAGTATGCCTTACAGAGTTACTATAGATAGTCTGAACGTTGAGATTTTTTCAAGAGTTTCGACTCTTGGTTATTATAAAATAAGGCAACGTGATTTTAAGCTTTAATGTCGCTATACCAGGTAGCAAGGTAGGTATAATAGGTGTACCTACTCCAAATTGTAAAGCTTTACTTTCCAGTATCTAGGTACCGAAGAAGTAAATGAAACAGACTAGGTAATAGAGTGCCCTATAGAATGAAAGGCATTCCAGACGTTCGGAAGACTCGTGCAGAATTCGTGCTTGTTTTTCAGACATCGGACAGTACGAAGACGCTCTAACGTTCGTGGCATTTTTTTTTACAAAAACTTACACTAAGGGTCTTCATATAGCCTAGTAAGCGTGTACTACTACAGAAGCACCTATACTGTAACAAGAGTATCAAAACTGTCATCAAACTATATGCCTACGCGTGTGTGAGTTTATTCACGTCCACGTCAACCTTGATTAATGGATCTAGATCTCGATCCCGCAGGAAATAACACGACTTGGTCATGCAAAGTTTATAATAAATATCTTTACTTTTGCATACATTTTGTATGATTTTGTTTGTATCGAGGTATGATTTTCTAAGACAGATTATGATGGTGACAAAATATGGTATGTACCTACAAACGCCTAAGGGATAATGGTAGGTACAGTCAAGGAATTAAATTTCCAACCCACCTAAGGTTTAATATCGTATAGCAATTTGTCACCATAAGAGCTAGACGTTGCTTTGACATGTCGCGTTTACGTTGACATTTTTGACCTTAATGCATAGCGAATGTCTAACAACATTTCAACGAAATGGGTAGGGAATTAAATTCCTTGACTGTACACAACTCAGTGTCCATTAACACGTTATGAAGATGTACTTATTTTTGGAAAAGTTGCATTAATTATTAGGGGGACAAGTGATTTTCTATTGCATTGCATTAAGTAGCCCGGTAACCGCTGTGCATTAACGATCAGAAAATTTTTCCCCTCACTACCTCGGAAAGCCGTCTTTTATCCTTTAATACAAGCGGGTAAAATCGCATTTTATCCACTAGTGGGGAAAGTAATTTGACCTTAGAGTGGAGCGTGTTTAAGTAGCTTTAGACAGATAACAAAACGTAAAACGCTCGTAGTAACGGTTCGTTCGATATTAATTATCATTAAATAAATGATAAATGGTTTGAGAATATAATAAAAAATACCAAATTTATCTTTTTTAATGGTCCTTAAAATTCTATAACAAAAACTTGTTTTTTTATAATGATGTTGAATATAATTCTGAACGCACAAGTTGAGTCGTTGCAATTTCAAAACGCATCGTCAGAAATGTCAACATTGTCATCAAAATTTTTTTCACAGACTCCGACTCACATAAAAATACACAACTTCCAGAGTTTTCTGTTATAATATCGTAAAAAAAATAGTGATTCCAGTGGTGTTTTTTTGCATGTTGCTCTTTCCTCGCTACAGTGAGGTGAAAAGTTTTGTGTTACACACGGGTGCAAATGTATTTTACTTCTCGTGTATTGAAACACTCGCTACGCTCAGGATTCTATTTTAGGACCACTCGCTTCGCTCGTGGTTCAACTGTAGTATCCTTTCGCTTGCTTGTGTTTCAATTTCACACTCGCGGGTAAAATACAACTTTGCACCCTTGTATAACAAATAACTGTTAATGCAATGAAATACGGTTTATTTTGCGCTAAAGTTTTAATTCGACTTAACTTCTTTAAATACTCACTTAAAGTTTTCAGAGCAGTACAGTGTTAACATTCGCGTGTCTCCGGCAATAACCGAAGCCTACTCTAAACTCACGAACTGTACAATGCTGGTTTAAACGAGTAGCCGTAGCAAACGTGCACAGTCACTTTGTCACACACACAAGTCCTTCGTCCTTTGTCCACTAGAAACCCTAGTAAGTACCTACCGAAGTCTCCGTAATCACCAGGGGTCAGAACTATTTCCTCATATCCCAAAAGGTGCGTCGAACTGACAGTCTCGAAAGTAGGAACGCGGCTTTTGTTGCAAACGTCTCTTTTCTATCAAAACGGTTAAAAAAGGACAGCTTGATTGAACAGATTCACGATGTACTGTTCATGCCTATTGAGGACATTTAAAAGGGTTAAAGGGCCATAATCGATTTCGATAAAAGAAATAGGGATGTTACGACCTTACGGCCCTCCCCGAGGTCGATATACCGACAATAAAAGATAATGACAAATAAATGCGATGGCTTTAAACCTGAGGAGATAGGAATACACTCCCTGTGTAGCTCCTTGGTGTGTCTATTACAACCCTTTTAGTATTCTAATGTAGACAGGATAAGCAGAACGGCCACAGAAATATATCGAGATAAGTAGGAAAGTGTTGCGAACTCCTTTGGTTTTAAGTGTTTAAGTTTGACCTGTGTATCTGTCTGTGGCATCATAGCTCCCAAACGGATGCACTGGTTTGGATGCGGTTTTTTCAAATCGAAAGCTAGTTTAATCGGGATGGTTCTTAGCTAAGTTTCATTGAAATCAGGTCACACGTTTTTGAAATATTGAACTTTGAAATCACAATGTCGGGAGTTTTTGAACTTTTCTAAGTAGGTTTGGTTATCTTTTGCTTATTGTCAGTTGTCTGCCAGTATTAGGTATAATTCTCATTATTGTCTCTCTTAGTTTTTATTTCAATATTTCTTAATATAATCAGTGACATTATTATTTCCAACAGTCCTTTTAGATTTATCCCCGTTTTCTCCGTTAACAAAAAGAGCTATTTGTATGGGGACCAAGCGTGTAACATTTGCGTAGGTTTTTTTTTAATAATAATTCAAATACATTTTCTACGCGATTAAGTCCCGAGTATTATGACAATGTGCGAAAATCGCGAAAGTTTAAATCAATGCACCCTGTATGTGTATGTATCTATGTACCTAGTTACATTATACATACGTTCGGGTTAAATTTTACAAGTTAAATTTGACCCACCTCCAGTAGCCGGATTGACTTGAAATTTGGTGTGAATTATATAAGGTAGATGGCAATACAAGTAGGTATGGTCAACAAAAAGTACACTCGACAAAAAAGCCTTCATAAAAAATTAAATTTTCGACAGAAAACTTTCCCTTTTGAGGTAGGTAAGAAACTTTTAACATGAAACCCTAAAAAATATGGGTGGTTTTCCACTGGAATTGTATTTTTTCACTGGGGCGATTAATGATAACATTCTATTCTTCTCACACACCACAGCTCTTGTGAATAGCTATACATATTAGGGGAAGGCTAATTAAGGTTACACGAAGGCTGTTAGGTTACCTAACAAACAGAAAAAAAAATGCCGTGGGTACGTTGAAATATTTAAGTAGGAGAAATTAAGTGGTACAAAATATAACCCGTAAAAAATATAGTGATTCAAATATCGGAAAATTGACTCTTTATAATGGATAATTTAACCCCCTTTCGGCTTTAAGGGTATTTTTGTAACACTGTACACCTGTTTAATTAATATTATATTGTCACCGCACGACCACTGAAATTCCGCGGTCGTTTTAAGCATCTTAACGTTAAGCGGACCACTTTCTAAAACACTTTTGCCCAAAATACTGGGAAGTTTGCGGGTGGTAGGACCTTGTGCGAGGTCCGTCTGGATCGCTACCATCATCTTACTGGCTAATCCTGCCGCTAAGTAGCAGTGCTTGCACTGATGTGTTCCGGTGTGGAGAGTAAAACAGCCGGTGTAAAAACGAGCACAAGAGGCATTTCATCTTAGCTCTCTAGGTTGGCAACGCATCTGCAAAACCCCCGGGGTTGCGGATGTCTATGGGCAGTGGTGATCACTTACCAACAGGTGACCCACATGCTCCTTTTCCTTCCTTGTCGTATAAAAAAATTAAAGCTGTGTGCTCCTAAAATGCAAAACAAAACTGAAACACATTTCCTTTGACAAAACTGAACTAAAACTCGCCACCCGTTTCATTGTCTGTTTAACGCAAAAACTCAGCAAACGTGAAATAGGGTGACCATCCAGTCACTGTCACGCGGAATCGGAGCAGTAATAAATGATCAGGGGTGACATAGTTGACGATAGTTTCAGGATGGGTGCTACTGCGACGCTCAGAGGCCCGAGTACGAATATTCGAATCGTGCGTAACGTTATCGAGACATTTGTATGATGTTTGAAACAGCGCCCGCCCCTGAGCATATTTGGAACTAAAATTTAATATGAAGTTTCTCGATTACGATACGATAACGTTACGATACGCAGGATACGAATATTCGTTCTCGGGTCTCAGAGCCTCTGTAGTGTAATTTTTGACTCAAGATAACCAACTTAGAAAAGTTGAAACACCCCCGACATTGTCATTTCAAAGTTCAATATTTCAAAAACGGGTAAACCGATTTTAATGAAACTTAGCTAAGAACCATCTCGATTAAACTAGCTTTCGATAAATCTGAAATCGGTAAGTCCGCTTGCGAGCTACGATGCCACAGACAGATACACAGATACAAAGGTCAAACTTATAACACCCCTCTTTTTTGTCGAGGGTTAAAAAAAGACTAACAGAGAACCAGGGCATTACAAAAAGGTTTCCATGTTTTTTTTTTCTCTTTCGTGCGGACCCTTACGAACAGACTGTACCGCCTGGTCACACTGTCAACTGAAATCGGTACGGTAATAAATGATCCGGCGACGCTGCTTTGAAAGGTTTAGAAATTGCCAAGGCTTAGGGTTACCAGCGAATGAAAAGGTCCCGAAACCGTTGTTCGCGAAACAAACAAAGAGAATCGTTTTTTTAAAGTCGATGTCCCAATGGAACGTATAGTCGATAACAAGCGATATGTAATACTACTACTATACGTATAATTACTCTGGTTACTTAAAACTTTTAATAAACGTCAAACTGTCACACGTTTTTGGCAATTCATTCAGTACAGCCCTTTCATTCTGAAAGGAGATATGATGTGATTCATGTTAGGTTCAATGCATGTTCTGGCAGCAATACCGTTATCTCAAATAGTTAATTCAAACATAGTTTTTGTCAAGTAGCAACATTGGTTAGGAGGCCTGATGGCTTTTTGGGCGCGAAATTGTAGGGTGTTTTGACAGGGGCAGAAAAAAAGGATTGACAAGGAAGATGGCGACCGATGTATGTGTTAAAGTTGTATCTGGCTGACCTGATTAGTTTTATGTATTAGATTGATTGGGTGTATGTGTTCTCCTTACGTAATAAACTGGTGTTATTAAAGTGAGAGCGTTATTATATTCAGTAATAACAAATTGATTAGATCAGGCGTTACTTTGAGAAAGTCCATATTCATAAACTAAAATGAATTTATTTGCTTATCCACGATCACAGGTGTACCTAAAAATAACTACGTCTATGCGACAAATGTATGTTTCTATGCAACACCTCCGCCCCAATGCTAGGTACCTACACGAAGCAACCCATCTCACACAGACCCAAACTATCACCACCACTACACTGTTTCTCTCGTAATATACGGTCAAGACTCTTATGTTAAATTCCACAGAGATTGAAGCGGACGAAATTGTGGACTGTATATTAATGAAAGATGATGTCAAGTTAAAATGTGGTTTAATAAGGAAATAAAAAGACGAAAGGATACACCAAACCAATCATTTGAACTCCTGACGAGACAATGACAAAACATTAAAACAAAAGTACAAAAAAAAACATAAAAAGCGTCATATTATAAAAACCAGCTAGGAGTTTGCGACAGAGATTATCATTTATCAGTCATTATTCGTCAGTGTTATAGATTTAATTTAAAACGGAAACAATCCTAAGATAATTTCATTAAAATTAAACCAGCTAAGTAAAATAAACTTTATGAAGTTCACACCCCTAGTCCCATGTGATCCAAATTTTAGAGATGAGGAAATTGAGTGGAATGAGATGGCAAGTATTTGTATTTTACTTTCAGAAGTTCATAAATTTGTTCCCTGGCAATCTACGCGCGATTCGGACCGTGCGGCAATTTTTTATCCCGCTTATTATACTGTAAAACGAGAGGGATGGGGTCAGGAGATTGGACGGCCGGGTCCAATATGTGGTGCCGGGGTCATGGGAAATGACGCGTGGCGCGAATAGAAAAGGATATTGTCGGTTTTCTTTTCTATTTTGTTTCTATTAATATTGTGTTACGGCCAGTGTAAGTAGGGGTAAGTATATGGTTCTAGGGGTTGTATTATGATTATGATACTTGTTTAAATTAGAAACAAGTGGTCGGAAATGGTTTGCAAATTTTGATTTTATATACTTATTGTATTAGAGTTGTATAACGAAACGTAAATTAAAAAAAAAAGAAAGTTTGTTAAGACTAGCAACATCTCCCCCTCGCCCCCGGCCTCTCCTTCATACGAGACGGCACGGTCAACAGCTACTCCGGTCGCTCGGTAATTCTATTAAAACAAGATTGTAAAACTATTAAATAAAAGCCTCAACACCTCAAGAAACCTTTTAATCAATCTCCAATACACTTATACAGGAGTATGCAGGTTTTCTCACGATGTTTTCCTTCACCGAAAAGCTAATTCCGCCCTCAAATTCCAAAAAAACTCAGAGGTGCGGGCCGGGGCTTGCACCCACGACCCTCTGCTTGAGATGCCATAGGTTAAACCACAAGGCTATCACGGCTTTACATACATACAAACATACATTACATGAGTACATACAAACCTTGTAAAACCTACGTACTTACTGTATTCCAACTTATTATTTAGAGGAAAAAATATTGACACTAGGCACTAACTCAATGTATTAAAGAACCCATTTGTAGAGCATTAATGACTAAACGTAGCTAAAAGGACAGATGTTACAAAACCACAAAACTTTTCAACTCTACTTGATTACGCTAAAACCTTGGTTAATTACTCTAATTAAAGAGTAGCAAAGGAAAATTTCAACTAGCGGAATGCTCTCAAAGAGTGCATTACGTGCATACATTACTTACATCTCTACACTTGTAGTGTAAGTAGGCTGAACAGACTAGCTAAGCATGGTACTAAAGAAAATGTCTCCTTACGTCGCCGATATGAAGCAATGCATAAAAATTGAGCAATGGAAAAAAATGCACGAAAACAGCCTTTGACAGCACAGGATATTACATTAACACACATTGATCCACAGTCCAATATTTTTAATGTGTTAGTTGTTTTTATTTTGTTTTTTCTTTTTCTTTTTTTTTAACATATTTTATGTACATTGTAAATACGCAGTGCATTAGTTTTGATGTTACTTGGCCAAATAAAAATATCTATCTATTTATCTACGAGGGCGGGATGACAAGTAACTAGCCTTAGGTATCTATAAAGTTTTAATTAAAAAAAGAACTTTCCCGTTTTTAAAAACATGTCTCTGGCTATCTCTGTTCTAAATTTAAATTTGGTGGCTTGAATATTTTATTGTTTTTTTGGCATTTGAAAATACATTGTGTCTGTTGTTTTTCAAAGAGGATAAAATTGAACAAAGAGCGGTGATTAAGTTTCTTTATATGAAGGATATGAAGGGGCTTGATATTTATGAAGAGTTAAAGAATGTTTTGGGTGAATGTGCTCTTTCTTACGCCACAGTAAAAAACTGGGTGGCTGAGTTTAAACGCGGCCGTACAAGTGTCCAAGATGAAGCCCGCCCCGGACGTCCAAAAATCGTCACGACTCCGGAAACCTTGGACACCAGTACATGATATGGTTTTAGCAGATCGACGATTGATGCTATCTGAAATTGCTGACACTACAGGTATTTCGAAAGAACGGGTACATCATACCTTAAGTGACCAATTAAATATGAAAAAGTTATCCGCCCGTTGGGTGCCGCGTTTGCTTACGCACGATCAAAAAAGAATTCGGGTGCAAAATTCGAAGGCATGCTTGAATCGTTTTCAGAGAAATAAAGCAGATTTTATACGTCGATTTATAACAATAGATGAAACATGGGTTCACCATTACACGCCAGAATCAAAAATTCAATCAAAACAGTGGACTGAATCTGGGTGTTCGGCTCCTAAAAAAGCTATGGCTGTAAAGTCGGCTGGAAAAGTGATGGCTTCTGTCTTCTAGGATGCAAATGGAATTTTGTTTATAGATTACCTTCCCAAAGGTTAAACTGTTAACGGAGAATATTACGCTAATCTTTTAGATAAGCTTTATCAATGTATTCAGCAAAAAAGACCAGGTTTAGCGAAAAAAAAAATCATCTTCCATCAAGACAACGCAAGGGTTCACACTTGTGTTAAGGCTATGGCAAAAATCAACGAATTGAACTATGATTTGCTGCCCCACCCACCTTATTCGCCTGATCTAGCACCATCAGACTTCCACCTTTTCCCCAAGCTAAAACATGTTTTGGGTGGACAGAAGTTTGCCACAAATGATGAAGTTATTGCCGCCGTAGAAGAGTATTTTGCCGGTCTTGAAAGAAGTCGTTTTATGGAGGGCATTACAGCTTTAGAACGAAGATGGAACAAGTTCTTAGAGTTACATGGAGAGTATGTTGAAAAATAGAATCAATTTTATCACGCCAACCTAAGTATTTTTATATTAGGCTAGTTACTTATCATCCCGCCCTCGTATCTATAAGCTGTTATACTGTGTAATGCTTTTTGAATAAAGAAAATAAATAAATAAATAAATACCGTGAATTGAATTGAGTCAGGGGGCACGGGGTACGGTTCCCTCTAAGAGTCTTAATCTTAAGGGGAAGAGTAGCGTTTGGGCCGGTGCACCCTGGGCAACAACGGTTAACTATTTTATTTATTAAAATAGTTAACCGTTGGCTAATATCCGACGAAGGGGGGGAGGGGTTGGGTTTTTAGGTTAGGCTGTGAAGTCTAACCTAACTAACCACAACGTTAACATTACCTACCGAACAACGTCTTCTACACTGATAGTGTATTTATACTCGACACTGGCGAAATCATCGATTGTATCGATGGAGCCATATTTTTAAAAATTGAATTGAATTGAATGACAGGCAAGCTACTGAATATATGATTGGTGAAAATTGACAGATAGACTTCACTCAACACTTACCATTATTTATAAAAAATGACGTTAAAGTTCGTTTGTCCTTTTTTCTCACACTGACATTTCCGTTAGTAAGAAGAAGACACAGCCTATTTTAACTAATGGAGGCTTGAGTGACGTTTATGAATAATGGCACTATATTTTACTCACTTTTCGTGGTCGGAAATTACTCGAAACCTAGTAGGTATCAATGAAAATTATCGATTATTGATTTTTTATTTTTATTTTTATGAAACATTCATAGTATGAAATTCAACATACAATGACAATGCAAAGAAAAATCTGTTAAGCAGCTGGACTTGAACCAGCAACCTCGGTAATCCGTACTACGCTTCACCAATTAAGCCATACTTAACATTGGTGCACCTAACGAATTTTTCAATGCATTGTGTCATATTTTTTATTTGGAAGATCTTTCTTCAGCGCCATCTATGAGTACCTAAAAAAACACAAAAAATATGACACAATGAATTGAAAACTTCGTTAGGTGCACCAATGTTAAGTATGGCTTAATTGGTGGAGCGTGGTACGGATTACCGAGGTTGCTGGTTCAAGTCTGGACTTGAACCAGCAACCTCATGTTGCACCTCAAGCAGCTGGCTGCTTAACAGATTTTTCTTTGCATTGTCATTGTATGTTGCATTGTATGTCATTGTATTGTATCTTAAACGCATGTAGACGAGGAATAGAAAAATGTGTAGGTACCTAAGTACTCAATAAAAAACAATTTTAAACAAAAATTATAGAATTTAGAGTCCCAAGACGAATAGGAAGCTTAAAACAATAAATCGTGGGAGAGTATCATGAAAGCATATAACTCAAAGGATATTCTTAAAGAAGACTTCTCATTTTTACCCCTCAGGGACTTCGAGCACTTAGTGTTTTTTACGTTCCCTGTTTCTAAGAAAACGAAGTGATGCTTATTGAAATGTATATTTGAAATACATCTCAGAAAACATTTACAAAGGAAAACAAGATATTTAATAAATAACCTGACCGAAAAAAAAAAATTTTTAAATCAAGCTTTTTTTGCCGACTGTAGGAACTTTTTCTTGGATGTACCTACGTTATTTGTCATCCAACTTACATAACCATACCATTTTTAACCGTTGTAGAGTTCTCTCCTGTGGAGACGATCCTGGCCGCACCACCAGAATTTCACTACCAGATTATCGCATTGTCACTGAACTTACGTATTGCAAAATTTCAGCTAAGTAAATCGAACATCAGGATGTGGGTCAAATTTAACTTTCAAGATTTGACCCAAACATACAAACATTGCAAGTTAAATAAAAGCTTGCAAAATATCAATTGCGCTTTAAGGTAAGCGTCCACATGTCGGTATCGTACGCAGCGGACTCATCGCACGCAACGAAAATATATGCAATGTGCGGTGCGTACGATGCGGACAGGTGGACGCACTTATATGAGTTTCTATACAAAGACTAGCTTATGCCCCGCGGCTTTGCCCCCGTGAAATATTTCAAAATGGGCCAGTTCCTTATCCTGTGGGAATTTCGAAAAATCCCTTAGTGCACCTCTAGGATACTCAAGGTACATGTTTGCCAAATTTCAAGTCTCTACGGCCATTGGTTTAGGCTGTGCGTTGTCTGTCTTTCAGTCAGTCAGTCAGTCAGTCAGTCAAGTCAGTCACGGTACTGTTTTACAGGTATAGAATACAACGATCCGTTACCGATACCGAAATGTGGACGCTTACCTTTAACGTATATTGTATACCACGGGGAAAATACTGCTGCAAAATACTGCACAGGGGCCACAGGTAGACTCACGCAGCCACTTGGGGTTCTCAACGTGGGCTATGAACCTGAGCCTATGAAGGCCCCTTGTGAGCGCTTGACTTTCAGGCGGGAAGGGAGGCAGTAGAAGACCCCGAGAAAATTCAGATGAAAGGGCACTGAAGGATTGGGAAACCGGCTAATAGGCATTTTCCTTAGAAATCGTCATAATTATTATGTTATTACCTATAATCATTTTTGGCGAAAAGGTTGGGTATCAGAAAAGTTCGCCAATGACGTGATTTACTTATTCGCGAAATAATGCGACGGGTTTTATTTTGAAAAAGTTTTTCCTAGTAAGAACTTATTAAGAAAAATTAAGAGTTGTAACAAATCTCATCCAACTCTGTTTTTGGTAGAGATTGGGTTTATTTCTAAGGACAGACATTTATTTCTAAAGCAGTGCCGTTTAAAGCCTTAACGGTCAACTAATTCCAACTTTATGTAGAGTTATCGATTTTTTTTAAAGCAGTAATGTTCACATTTAATATTTAAAGCAACTCTAGTTAAGCAAACTTGTCTAAGTGTATCTAACTTAAACTAATATCCAAGTACCACTTAGTTTCCGAACCTATAACTATATAGGTATTAAAGCAATCCAAGTACCTCCATTAAAAATTAAAACACGTTTACCGAAATTAAAAATTAAATCGACCTCCGCGAACGCATACCCACCTAATCACTCACAACACCAAATTAAAGCTAAATCTAACTTTCTTAGAACTTTAATCATCCATTTTGATCACTACATTCACTAATTCCCTACAAGTTCACTTTAACTAATATTAAATCAGTTCGAAATTTTCACGCACGAAAGTTGAACGAATATTCGGAGCGAGCGCACAGCTCGCTTCCCTTCGACGTTCGAGGTGCCACTGAGTGAGGCATAGCTACAAACAATGCACACGATTTTCCCACTGTGCCGGTCCTTCTGTGCTTGCCTGCGCAAACCTGCGGAGAACATTCCACGTGGCTTGATCCATTTATTTACGTTGCATTCACTGCCATCTCTTGGGTGGTAGGAAACCAGATATTATAGTGACATCTAGTATTGAATAGCGGCTTTAATGACCAGTATTGTTTACTACTTAGCTCCTTTTCAAATTAATATTAGGCGTAGTTGATAGGTGGCGCTGTTTCAAACTAGTACCTATTTTAAAAATTGCAAATCGATATCGATTATCTAATAAGAAAATAATAATTACGGTGATTAAGTTAGGAATTCCCGAATTTTCCTGACTTACTTTTTTCCTCGTTTGCTTTTGACAGTTCACAAAAATAACTTCCTTATTTTCCCACTAGCAACACAGCCCGGCTCTTTCAAATTCTGGAATGTACATAGTCTCTCTAATCTGTGTTCTGGAATGGTGTACGTCCGTCCACTGAGATTGTCACGCTTTCCTTTTGTATTAATTTCTTATCTAAAATAAGAAAACAATTAGAATTACAGTAATTTATTATAAATTGTATCTTGGTGTTAAGTAGGAACCGAAAACATGAGTACTATATTGGAGAAAATTGCGGCTATAGAGTCCGAGGTTTGTAATAGAGGTTATGACTGAAATTGGCGTATTTGAGGCTTTATTATGAACAAAACCTTACATAATTACTTTGAAATACATAAGAGGCAGTGGAAAATAGTGTTAACTAGTGAAACTTAATTTTGTGTCATGTCTTTCAGATGGCTCGAACGCAAAAAAACAAAGCCACGGCGCTTCATCTGGGCTTGCTCAAAGCCCGACTTGCTAAATTGAGGCGTGAACTGATCACGCCCAAAGGTGGCGGCGGGGCCACGGGTGAAGGTAAGACTGGAATAATTAGTCAATATTTACATAAATATTATGAAAAAGGTCCTAACAGTTCATTTGCTCACCCATGACAACAATTAACTGTTTTTCGTTCTACGAAATAAGTATGAACTTCCACAAAGTAACGCCTGGTTCGATCAGTTATAATAAAAAGTATGATGGAGGTTTTGAACTACTTTATGGAAGATTCCAATAGTTGATAATGGTAATAATAAAATTGATGACATCTTGTTAAAACAGACTATCTAAAGCCCATATTTTATGGTCCATTAATTAAAAAGTTTGGGTTACAAGTTGAATGACTTTTTCTTGACCAATTTTAATGGTATGAAGTACTAAAATAAAATAAAAATTAAGCTTTCACTTTTCTAAACTGTTATCAAGTTAGGAAGTTTTTTACTCTCAAGAATATCTCATTATTTATTTCTCAGAGTTTCTTCTTTTTTCTTATTTTATTACCACAGGTATCATTCATAATTATAATTTTCCAAATTTTAATATTCCAGGTTTCGATGTTGCCAAGACTGGTGATGCTCGCATCGGGTTTGTAGGCTTCCCCTCAGTGGGCAAGTCCACACTGCTGTCCAATCTAGCAGGAGTGTACTCGGAAGTGGCAGCATATGAGTTCACAACACTCACTACCGTGCCTGGCTGTATTAAATACAAGGGGGCTAAGATACAGGTGCGTTATTGACCTAGAAACATCTCTATTTGAGCTTGGACAAAAATGCTTTCATATGTCCAGCTGTTCTCCTCCACAGATCGCATTTCTCAACCGATTCTCATGAAATTTTGTGAGCAGGTTTGCTAATTTATGGATTTTTTTTTTGGTTTTTTTTTTATATTTTATTGAGGCTTTGGTACACCTGGTGCGACCATTTCAGGCTTGTGGGGAGACTAGGTATTAATAATTTATGAAGCACTGCCTTCAGTGCTAGATTCCCTTGAAATGAAGGAGCTCTCAACAAATTTGTAAATTTGGACAGCATTTCTGGACAAAGGGTTGGCCAACACAACATTAGATTCGTTTTTTGGAATAAATTTTTATCCTTTTGAGCTATGGAACATTAAAAAGTGACCTCATCTTTCCGCAGCTTCTCGATCTCCCCGGAATCATCGAAGGCGCCAAGGACGGCAAGGGTCGCGGGCGGCAGGTCATTGCTGTCGCCCGCACCTGCAGTCTCGTCTTCATCGTCTTGGACGTTCTGAAACCGCTGCAGCACAAGAAACTCCTCGAGCATGAGTTAGAGGGCTTCGGGCTGAGGCTCAACAAGCAGCCTCCGAACATATACTTCAGGAAGAAAGACAAAGGAGGGATCAATTTGAATACAACGGTGAGTTAATTTATGTTACTTGTAGCTGAGATATTGCGAGGGCCGTGGCGCGCAGCGCTAATAGCCCCACGCCAAACGCGCCATTACAGACCTTGGCTTTATGACAAGAGAAAAGTTCTGATGTATTTATTTAAGGCATATTTAACAGCCAAGTTGGGTCTCATGTCTTGTTATTACGTACAAGTGCGATGAAATAGTACTTTTTGAATAAATGCCGAAAGTCACGAGGCGTGGGTTGAGACTCGGGACGAGTGAAAACGAAACCAAAAACGGAGCCAGCAGAGCGCGCCTTGCAAAAGTTTAAAAGCACTAGTGCGAAAAATCCAACTTTCCGCACGAGTAGCCAGAAAAAGTACCACTTTCTGAGCAACTGTATTAAGTATTATTATTCGGTCCACAGTGTCCGCAGTCCGAGCTTGACGTGGAAGCAGTGAAGTCCATCCTGTCCGAGTACAAGATCCACAACGCGGACGTCACGCTGCGGTACGACGCCACCGCCGACGACCTTATTGACGTTATTGAAGGGAACCGCATCTACGTGCCCTGCATCTACCTGCTTAATAAGATTGGTAAGTCACTTTTAATGAGATTGGTAAGTCACTTTTAATAAGATTGGTAAGTCACTTTTAATGAGATTGGTAAGTCACTTTTAATGAGATTGGTTAGTCACTTTTGATGAGATTGGTAAGTCACTTTTAATGAGATTGGTTAGTCACTTTTGATGAGATTGGTAAGTCACTTTTAATGAGATTGGTTAGTCACTTTTGATGAGATTGGTAAGTCACTTTTAAAAAGATTGGTAAGTCACTTTTAATAAGATTGGTAAGTCACTTTTAATCGGATTGGTAAGTCACTTTTAATGAGATTGGAGAGTCCCTTTTTAACTCCCGACGAAAAAGAGGGGTGTTATAAGTTTGACCTGTTTATCTGTGTATCCTGCACACTCCTGCGAAGCAATTCAATGGTGTGTGTGAAGTTCCCAATCCGCACTGGGCCCGCGTGGGTACTAAAGCCCAAGCCCTCTCATTCTGAGAGGAGTCCTGTGCCCAGCAGTGGGACGTAAAAATAGGCTGATGATGATGATGATCTGTGTATCTGTCTGTGGCATCATAGCTCCCAAACGGATGGACCGATTTCGATGCGGTTTTTTTAATCGAAAGCAAGGCTAATCAAGATGGTTCTTAGCTAAGTTTCATTAAAATCGGTTCTCCCGCTTTTGAAATATTGAACTTTTAATATGATTGGGTTTACTTTTATTACTTATGATTGGTGAGTTACTAGAAATAAGGAAAAATTTTAAGAAATTTAAAAAAGTAGGAAAACCCAAATTATTGTTCATTATTTTATATGGAAGACTATAAAATTTCATATTTTTTGATTAAGAAATTCAGCAGTGGCATGGTTACCGGCGGAAATATTGGGTGACTTTAAATCTTTTTTCTCCCTACTTTCCTTTCGTTAAAATGGATTTCGAGGGAAACTAAATTACTTCTCGACGATAAATTACTTTGACGACGGAATAGCCTAGTGGTTAGAGATCCTGACTATGAAGCTTGCAGTCCCGGGTTTGAATCCCGGTCGGGGCAGATGTTTGTATGATGAATACAAATGTTTGTTCTCGGGTCTTGGATGTTTAATATGTATATGAGTATGTATTTATCTATATAAGTATGTTTATCCGTTCTCTAGTTCATAGTACAGGCTTTGCCTAGTTTGGGACTAGGTCAATTTGTCCCGTGATATTTATTTATTATTTATTCTCATGCCTAGCAGATTATGACATGGTTACAAAAGTTATAATTTCACAAAAACTTGAAAAGGTTGGGCTTAATCAATATTCCTCTGTACTTCCAGATCAAATCAGCATAGAGGAACTAGACGTTATCTACAAGATACCCCATTGTGTCCCAATCTCGGCTCACCACAGGTGGAACTTCGATGATCTGCTAGAAAAGATGTGGGAATACTTGAAGCTGATCAGGATATACACGAAGCCAAAGGGTCAGCTGCCTGATTATAACTCACCGGTTGTGTTGCATGCTGACCGCACCACTGTTGAAGACTTCTGTAATAAGCTGCATAGGTCCATTGTGAAAGAATTCAAAATGTAAGTAACTAGATAGCTGGGCATTTACAGAAAACTGTGTACCATTTACTTTTTTAACCGACTTCAAAAAAAGGAGAAGGTTCTTTTGAATAACCTAACAAATTTTGGATTATTTCTGCTTGGAATCATGAGGACTATCTACTTAAATATTAAAAAAAGTGTCCCGCATTTTTTTGGTCAGTTTTGGGTTTTTACATACGTTCTATATGGACCGCAAAACTGACAAATAAATTTTCTATGGAAAAATTTAGGTTACTTTTTTGGCAAAAAGGTGAACAGTTTTCTAAAATGCGCAGCTACTACATTTTATGTATTAACGTCAGGAGTACAACATTTCACTAGGCAATCTCCCTCTGTGTATTCTGGAATATTTAGTCCTTAAATATTTGGGAATTCTCCTTTATTTAAGATAAAAATTGTAACCGTACTCGGTTAAAAATTACGGGGTACCTGGCGTAAATTAAAAATAAAATAAAAGGGTAGTTTGGAATTCATTTAAAAAAAGGGTATTTTAGAACTTACATAAAAGGGTAGTTTGGAATTTATAAAATATTAGTGGGTACGTTGGTTTTGTCATTAACTAAGTTGAGTACATGGTTTACATATGTCAGTAGTGGAAGTGGTGGCATGTTGAGCGGTTGTTGTTGTGCTTCGTAAATGGCCTCGTGGAGAGTGCCGAAACGCGTTTAATTTAGTGGTGGTGGTGGTGATAGTTGGGTCTGTGTGGCATTTGTTGATTCGTGTAGCAGTGGAAGCGGAGGTGTTGCATGGAAACATACATTTGCCGCACAGATATAACTATTTGTCATTAGTGGTCGCGGGTGAGCAAAGTAATTGTTTTTAGTTCATAAAAATTGTACACTTGCTTGTTGCGTGTTGCAAACAAGGAAATGTATCATTTTTCTCCTATGGAACAGTCATTATGTAACAGTTTTGCGGGTGGTAGGACCTTGTGCGAGGTCCGTCCGGATCGCTACCACCATCTTACTCGCTAATCCTACTGCTAAGCAGCATTGGCACCTGCAGCTGTTATTCCGGTGTGGAGAGTAAGACAGGCGGTGTAATTACGAGCGCAAGAGGCATTTCATCTAGCACTCTAGGTTGGCAATGCATCTGCAAACCCCCCAGGGTTGCGGGTGTCTATGTGCAGTGGTGATCGTTTGTTTACCTCCTCGTCTAATAAAAAGTTGTATAAAGTACTAATAACTGATAACTTATTTTTCCTGTCTATCCGCAGTGCGCTCGTGTGGGGTTCTTCTGTGAAGCATCAGCCGCAGAAAGTGGGCATCGACCATGTTTTAGCAGACGAAGATGTCGTCCAAATCGTCAAGAAAGTATAAACGGCAACACGCAAAGAACTTTTAGCATGAAATTATCGTGAGACTCGATTATAGTGAAATGAACGAACTAATTCGTAGTCCTTCCTCTGTGAGCGCAGGACTCGGCAGTAGGCCGAGCACGAAGTTTTCGAATCCTGCTTAACGTTACGTTATCGTATCGAAATCTAGAAACCTCATACTTAAATTTTAGTTCTAAATACGCTCACGGGCGGCCGCTGCTCCAAATGTCATACGAATTTCTCGATAACGTTAAGCAGGATTCGAAAACTTCGTGCTCGGCCTACAGTAGTCGCGCGAGCAGAGCCTTGGCACGCAGTGTGCGTCTCCGGGCTGCCAGAGTGTACAATTGGGTACAAAAACTATAATTTGGTGACTGATTGCCTCTTTGTATTCAGAACCCCATGTATAATTGGGTACAGAAAATTATGATCATTTTTCACATGATTTTGTGTGTAAATTTTCAGTATTTTGTATGCTTAGGTTTTTTTTAAACACTTTGTACCCTAACATCCAATTTTGTATAATTTCTGAAACATGGTCGAATAATTAAAAGATAGCTACTGGCAGCCAGCCCTCTCGCTGCCGCTGAGCCCGTGCGCTCCCAGAGGAATCTAGGGAAGCTAGAGGAAGCTCTGGCTAAATTCGACTTATATACGTGAGTGCTCCGTTTATTTCACCATGAACATGCAAAGAATATATATTTTTGTGAAACGAAACGCAACCATCTTAGAGATTTCAATTACCTTTAAATTTAAATAACTGTTCACTCCATTTTTAAAGTTTCTGTGTGGAAAAGTGCTGCCAGTGAATGGTTAAATGTTATTAGTCTCTGATTATGGTTGTTTGGAAAATTGAGTGTCTGAATTGATATTTACTTAATTAAATACCTATTACCATTTTCGAGATTACTAATATTTTTTATTCGTTTATTTTGCTAGACCCGGGATGCGTCGTACAAAACTTTAACATCGATCAAGTTTTTCGTTACGTAAAGCTTAAGATACTTTGCGAAAAACTTTTCTTGGATGATTTTTTTTCCGATATGAGTAAATTTTTGAGAAAATGTCTTTTCAGATGCTCAAAAAAAAATTGTTATTGTTGGACTTTGAAATGTGAAATTCTATGTATCAATATCGAGATTTGAATTGGTTTCTTATCTGTCCGTGATACATAACCGCCGCATTTACTAATTCAATGCTAATTTTTTTGTTTGTTTAAGTTTTCTACCAATATCATAATAATAATAAGTATGTGTAAGAGTAACCAATATTTTGGGCGAATTAGATTGACTTCACATTTTTATTCCCCTTTGACGATCAGTGCACCTCTTTCATTGTGCTAGTTAGAAAAAGTCCCACTCAGAGTCATCGATTAACTTTAATGCTCACTTCTGTTTGTTGGTCACTAACAGCCATTCTCAATATTCAATCTCTCGCTTTTGATCTACCGACGACTTTAATAAATATAATCCAACAATTTGTTATCTGTAGATTGCCCTCCGTCCTAACATTGACAGATAGCAAGCAGAGATTGGAGGAACTTGGCGGAAAACCGATGAGAGCGGATCGTGTCGTTAATTGAATTTTAGTTTCTGTGCTTAATGTTGTTTGGTGGATAATGAAGATACAACAAATTAACGTGACAGTGCCCAGCAAATGAAGAATTCAAGTGAAAACGCGTATTCCCTCTGTTTGTGACCCCCATAGATAAATGTTTTTACCGTCAGTAGATCAAAACAAAAGAGATTGAATATTGAGAACGGCAGCTAGTGCGTCACTTTCTAACTGAAGTGGTTAAAATGGGATGCATACATCGGCAAGCCGAGGCACAGCTCTTTGCACCTTCTGTACTGAGTCAAAGTTCTCTTGAATAATTATAATGCGAACATGATCTCATTCTCTGACAAAATGAGTCGTATTCATATCATTGGGAACCTCGGTCACTTCTGAACATTATCATCAATATCATCATCATGCAAAGCAGAACTTTTCTATTTTATATAGTTTATATAAATTGCTTCGATATCACTAGTAAAGCGTGCTATTCAGAACAGTTTGCAATAAACTTAATTCGTTTATCATTATGTCTATTTGTTGCAATTCACGAGTGCGTTTGACCCTTAAATGTGTGCGTGATAGAGCGGCTGGTCGTTCGATACACACGCACACTACTTAACCCAACGTGCATTGTTACAAAGCACTCACAACCAAAAGTTATGCACTCGTGAGTTGCAAAAACTATACTTAGCGTATATCGATATATCATTAATTCAAAGAGCCGCTCCGACTCCACATACGCCATCTTGATAAATGAATACCTACGAGTTTGACTTGGCAAGGTAGGGCCGTGTTTTATAAAGCTACAAGTTATAATTTACAAGCGGAAGTCTCATGACACTTCTGCTTGTAAATTGTAACTTGTAGCTTTATAAAACGCGGCCCTACCTTGCCAAATTAAACTCGTAGGTATTCAGGTTTTGACTGTGATTTGTAACACGCTTGCTATTAAGTATGCTAGTTGTTATCACAGCGTGGGATGTTTTACATTGTATGTACAGAATGCTCAGTAAAGTGTAAATAAAAGAGATTTGTTTTAATTGTTACCCTATTCTCTAAACCTACCATGATGCTTGATACAACAAGGCGTTTCACTAGAGCTAGGAAGAAATAAGGGCTCAGCATGGGCTAAGTATCCATATAGGAATATAAATATACCAAAAGGAAAGTATCGCGAGTCAAAAATCCGCCACGATCGCTAGTGACGAGTGAGAGTATCTCACTCTCATTGGTGGAGAATGACATATAGACACAACCAATATATTTGATTGATTAATTTATTTTATTGCCCTTGTAATCATAAAAACCTATTTTAACTAATATGCCGTCAAAGTTAGTTTGTCCCTTTTTGTCACATTGACAATTCCGTTAGCAAGAAAAAGACAAAACCTATTTTAGCTAATGGAGGTTTGAGTGACATTGATGAATAAGGCCCTTATAATAATATTATGCTTAGATTATTTCATGTTTTCTTTTAGAGGTTTTAGAGTAAACCTCAAGTCCCTCAAGTAAACATTGTTACTACATGGTTACTATGCAAAAAACAAAACGTAGCGTCAAACTGCAACCAAAGAGGATATAATCACTGCCAGCGGGGAATTTGGCGAGAAACCGATGAGAGTGGATCGTGTCGTTAATTGAATTTTAGTTTCTGTGCTTAATGTTGTTTGGTGGCTAATAAAGATAGTGTGCTATACAACAAATTAACGTGACAGTGCCCAGCAAATGAAGAATTCAAGTGAAAACGCGTATTCCCTCTGTTTGTGACCCCCAAATATCCGCCGGCTGCTGCTCGCCGTAGCTCGCCGTAAAGTACACTATCGCTTTACGGAAGGCATGAGCAGCTGACAGGACTTGACTAAGACAGACTGACACAATTATGACGGTGACAGAACTTTAATATACAGAAATTTACAAAACACATTAGACGTGGCTGTATGGACTCAGTGCCTTTGCCTATCCCTTATGGGATGAATTAAATTAAAAAAAATTGCAACTGCCAGCGTTCTGTCAATGTCATTGTCATTGGCTTGTCAAGTTATCAGTAAGTAAAATCAAACGTTAACGTCACAGACCTGTTAACGTAACGTTTCTGTTTATTATAAGTTTGGTTAATTGTATATAAATACAGCATCTAACCATAATATTTTAATTTAGTAAGACCTAAAATTTCGTGAGAATTTATAAAAGTGAGTGATTTAAATGAACTGAGAACAAGCGATGAAGAGAAAATATTTAAAACTTGAGCAAAATGACTGCCTTTGAAAACCTGTCAACATCACAGGTAAGCCGGCTTGGAACATGTAAAACTACAAGCATATTTTATAATGATCGTGTTGTTAACTTTATTATATTATAAGTATGACATTAAAATGTTATATGAGAATACAAAATTAAAATTAAAAAAAAACAAAACAAAAACAGCTGTTACGTGCTTATCACGTGCGAACACAATGCTATAAAACAGAGACATCTATGGGCAGCTAGTAAAACTTCTCCGCCTAGTCTATGGCCTTGCTTTACAATCAACTCGGCTAAACGATTCATCACAAACTTACTAGATGGCGCTGTTATAAAAGTTCTGATTTAGAATTTTAAATTTGGATCACTTTCACTTAAATTATGTTAACTGTTGTCTTTTGCAGAAACTGCGAGCGTCTCTCCACAGGGATGTCAGAGCTCTGTGCACGGAAACACTACATTTGTTGGGTATGGAAATGACGAAGCCAGCTATGGAAATTGTAGCAGAACTAGTTTACAGGAAGCTCTCCGTTTATGCAACAGACTTGGAAGCTTTTGCGAAGTAAATACATTTAGTTTATTTGTTATCTATTACAGGAGAAACAGACAACAACACAAGTCACCGCATCGCATGGCATGCTATTGCTATCCATACAGTTGAAAGTCTAGTTTTCTGGCTGCGTGCGTCCCTTTCTTAGTGATTGAGTCAGTGAAGAACGCACTGAGCGATAAAATGACGCCCGTGCTAGCCCCTTTGAGCGACAAGTACCGGCATAAATCTCTATACATAGGAATAATGTACTTACCTACCTATTTAAGATTTATTTTTCAATACGAACGGGTTCGATTACCGAACTGGGTACAAGTTATTTTTGAAATCTACGTATGCGGTTTTTCTTGTCACTAAAATCGATGACATAGTTACTAAGAACAAATCTTTGTATGTCTTATAGTTACAGACAGTTACAGACTTGGCCATACTGACCAATCGAAATGTAAGTTAAGTATATAAATAGAAAAGTTCTGAACCCTGGACCTAGAAAGCTGAAATTTGGCATAGAGGTTCCTTTTATAATGTACACTAGGGATAAGGCGGCGTTTTAGGAAACCCATAAAAAAAACAGGCTATTCATCATACAAAATTACATCTGAGCAGGGGCTCAGTCCGAAATTCGAAGTACGTATACGACCGTCCTTTTCACATTCGTGTTAATCTTTGTTGGCGTGAGAGGGATTGGATACGAATTTCGGACTTCGGAGTAGGGGCTCTGCTCCGGATGGGGATCGAACCCGGGACCTTGCTTCATAGTCAAGTTCTGTTTGTGTCAATCCGGTGTCAATTTGTTATTCAATTTCTAGGCACGCCAAACGCAACACAGTCAACTCTGAGGATGTGAAGCTGCTTGTTCGAAGAAATCCTTCTCTGGTAAGTAAAATTTACTGTGCCTCTCTTTACAAGAATTAACGAACAAAATCTTTCTACATCTTACTTGCCACGCTTCGTTAGAAAGAAGATTGTGCTGCCTTTTTTCCAAGCGTCTCATATTTAAAATGACACAATAATTATTATATTATATAAATTTTAGTTCCAAGTACGCTCACGGGCGGGCGCTGTGCCAAACGTCATACAAACTCGACAACGTTTACTATTCGATTTTACGTTACGCAGCATTCGTAAAGTCGTGTTCGAGTCTGCTCGAGAGACCATAGGTCAACTACCACTAAAACAAAGCACAAACGAAGGCACAGTCCTGCGAAGCAATGCAATGGTATGTGTGAAGGTCCCAAGCTACAGACCAAGCCCTCTCATTGTGAGAGGAGGCCTTGTGCCCAGCAGTGGGTGGCTGATGATGTACTTATAAAGCTTCATTCACTCGTATTGATTTAAACTTTCGCGATTTTTACACAATACATTATCACGATACTCGGAACTTAATCGCGTAAAATATATGTATTTAAATTTGAATTTAAATACCTCGACGTTTCGGATGCGACGTTGCGTCCATGGTCTTGAAGGGACTGAAGAAGGCGGGTCGAGGTATTTAAATTCAAATTTAAATATTTATGTTTTTTACGCTATTAAGTCCCGAGTAGCATGATAATGTTCATTCACTCGCTTCATGAAAACTATTTGTGCACATGGCTACTCGCAACTTCATCACATCGAAAACATACCTTTTTTAACTTCGCATTCAAATATTAACAGTTTCCCTCGCCAGGTAGATTGGCCACGAGTTATTTTAAAATCCAATTTTAATGTAAACTCGATTGTGAATGGTTAAACATGTGGAATAATGATTTATGTATCTCGCGTTTCATATTAAAACGGCATCGCATCGGTTTAGCATTAGTTCTGATTGCGTTTTACTGTTATGTTAAATGAATGCTTTATTTATTGTATAACGTGGTACGCTTGAACAGGTGTCAATTGTTATTATTAGGCCACTGCTTGTCGAATTTCGACCACTAGGCTAATAATGTAAAACATTCGGCCCTTATGAATACCTAAAGAACAGTATAACGTGATGGCACCAGTGAGTTGGACACTTTCACAAGCACCGGTAATGGGTATATACTTACTTCATTCTTAATTGAAAGATCATCATATATGAAGAGTACACGGAAAGAACATGTGTAGTCACCTTAGCAACCTTTTAAGTTATCGTGATTTAATATACACCCATCCACATACACACTCTTGCAGAAAGCTGTCATCCTGAACACATGCCGCTTAGTACGAAAATTTCTATCAATTTCATAGGTTGATATGAATTTAAAAGCACTTGGCTTAGGCACGTGCATTATTTTACCTCCTAAATAGGAGAGATAAAGTCTAATGTACATATAATAATAATAATAATAATAATACTCTAATTACTCTGTAATTACTCTTTTACAGAAAACACACTTAAGCTTAATACAGCCTTCGAATCCCCCGGCAAAAGATAAGAGACGAAAAACAGTAGCTACATCAGGTTCAACGAGCAAATTGATTAATACATCAGTATCAAAACTGAAAGAAACTCCCAGGGCAACTTCTGAAGGAAAACGTAAGGATGGAGGCGACAAAGGGTTCCGAAAGGACTTAGGTGAAGGCAGAGCAGAGTTAGGTGAAAGCAGGACGCACTTAGGCGAAGACAGGATGGAATTAGGTGAAACCAGGATGGATTTAGGCGAGACCAGGAAGGATTTAGATGAAACTGCGAATTTGGGTGAAGGCTGTTCTAAAAGCGGTGACTTTTTAGAGAGTAGGATTACTAATGAAGTTCAAGACATGTCTGTCGAGGACACTATCGATCTTACTTTTGATTGAAATAAAATTGTTTTTTCTACCGAATTTGAGGTTTTTAACTAATCTGTACATACCTTTTTTAATGAAATAAGTACCTAAGTGCGAGAAAGAAAGGCAAATGAACGGTCAGCGTAGACTATCACACGACGTCACACCCTGAAAATAGTAGTGTTAAGTAAGTGTATCTACCTAAGTAGAAATGAAATAGATACCTACTAATCCTTCTTGTCTGAATATTAGACACCAAACAAACGATAAAAAATACACAAAAGCATACCCACATTATCTAACCAATTAAAATACATAATAGGTTGAAATGTATATCCAAACATATATTAAAATGAGTAAAGCGACCGCGCGCGGTGTCCGCGAAACGTCGCCAAAAAACTCGTTATAACGAAACACAATAACTGGGGCACGGGGAAAACTGTGGAGGTGCCTTTTATTTTATTTTTCATCAAAGCTGATCTCAGTAGTAAGTAATAAGTATTATTATCTTTGGTAATAGTGAAATAAATGGCGGGTGGTAGGACCTTGTGCGAGGTCCGTCCGGATCGCTACCACCATCTTACTCGCTAATCCTACCGCTAAGCAACAGTGCTTGCACTGTTGTGTTCCGGTGTGGAGAGTAAGCCAGCCGGTGTAATTACGGGCACAAGAGGCATTTAATCTTAGCTCTCTAGGTTGGCAACACATCTGCAAACCCCCCGGGATTGTGGGTGTCTATGGGCAGCGGTGAACACTTACCATCAGGTGACCCACTTATTGCTCGTTTGCCTTCCTTGTCGTATAAAAAAAAATGGTTCAGTCACATATCTAAGTCGAGCTTAGCCCGACATGTTTGGGACTAAGAAGGAAAGGTACCTAACTGTCAATTTCAATTTACGTTTACTTTGTCAAAAGTCTTCAGACGATTCAGTACTCAGCTTTGCCTTTCCATACCTCCACACATAGACATTATGCATACCTATAGCGTATAGATGGGCCATTCGGTACCAACTCCGTTTTTGTTGCCAATTTTGTGGCATTATAATTAGTCCAGGCGATAAGAGTCGCGCGTGTCGCTCCCCGCCGGCGAGCTGGCAACACCGTTCCATTTTCATTAGAAAAGTTGAAAACCCCCCCGACACCATTTCAAAGTTTAATATTTCAAAAACGGGTGAACCGGTTTTAATGAAACTTGATAAGAACCATTTCGATTAAACTAGCTTTCGATTAAAAAAAACCTGCATCGAAATCGGTCCATCCGTTTGGGAGCTATGATGCCACAGACAGATACACAGGTCAAACTTATAACACCCCTCTTTTTCGTCAGCGGTTAAAAATGCTCCAAAGGGCATATCCTGACGTTTATATTAATGCCTTTACGCCAGCTTAAAAAATTCTACCCCTCACAAAAAAAACATCACTCCACGCCACCCCTGTTCTCAGTAGTTAATTACTTCTATAAACGACAGTTAGAGGATAATGAGATTTTTGCAATTCAACAGTAGCACATTACAGGGTGCCGTTTGTCACCCCACTGCCCCCTGCGGTCAAAGGGGGAGGGGGAGGGGGGGGGGAGTTATTAGGGGGGCCTGTTAATGAATTTCATGTTGACCCTGTACAGGTATGGTTTGGCCAGTTGTGTATTTGTATTGTCTGTGTGTAAAACACTTTATTGCACAAGACAGAAAATTTACAAATTACATGCAGAGAAGTTTACCTTCGAACGATTGACAGGAAATCAGAAACAAGAGTAACCTATCTGAACTCTCAGAGACTATAAAAAGAGCTGAAGTCTAAAATTAATAATCTGTGACAATCATCATCATCATGTCAGCCGAAAGACGTCCACTGCTGGACATAGGCCTCCCCCAACCCAAGGCTCTCCACTTAGACCGGTCTTGTGCTTTCCGCATCCACCGCGATCCCGCGATCTGACCTACACTTCTTTAATTTACTTATCTCAACTTTTTTAACCGACTTCAAAAAAGGAGGAGGTTCTACGTTCCACTGTATGTTTTTTTTTATGTATGTTCATCGATTACTCCGTCAATTGTATACCGATTTTCAAAATTCTTTTTTTATTCGAAAGGGTATACTCCTGAGGTGGTCCCATTGTCACCAAGTCATGATCTGATGATGGGATCCTAAGGAAATCGAGGGCAACCCTCAAATTTTACAGGCACGTACTAAGTGTTCCATATGTTTTCTAAGGTTATTCAAGTATTTGCGTCTGGTAGTCATCATCTCATGTTGATGAGCTGATGATGGAAGGTACAACTCCTTAACGGTTAGGAGTTGGAGGATAATTCTGAAAATGTTAAATCAACGTAAAATTGTGAAATAAAAATCTTTTAACAAAAAAGTAAAACCGCCTTCAAAATAAAAACCTTAGAAAAAAAAACGTAAAATAATCCTCTGAAATAATGATAAATAAATAAAATAAAATAAAATGCGTTTATTTCGGACAACAGAAACTAAAGCCTAAAGTTTTATGGTCTAGCACTAAACAGCAGAAATATGAAGTCGGTGCGGTGCGAGCGGAATATTCTTTGAATGAAGCACCGACTTCATATTTCTGCTGCTTAGTGCTAGGCCATAAAACTTTAGGCTTTAGTTTCTGTTGTCCGAAATAAACGCATTTTATTTTATTTTATTTATTTATCATTATTTTAGAGGATTATTTTACGTTTTTTTTTTCGAAGGTTTTTTTTTTGAAGGTGGTTTTTTGTTTAAGTTAACCGTAATGTGTCAACCAGTCGCTTTAGATTACAGCCACAACTGCCAGCTGCTACTCTTAACATAATTTACCTTCTAAACTAAATGGACATTCGTCTTGGAACCTCCAGCAGTGAATCATAGATTCCCATGTTCTGGTTCTGACCATCAATTAGGCTTCTAATTACCCCCGCCCGGCAGACGCTGAATATGCACGCTCCCTCAAATACTGCTGGGGTGTTATTCTCTAAGCTAAAGTGACATTGTCTACGTCGAAGTGTCAAATTTTCTATACTATAATGATAGCTAATGTGACGCTTCGACTTTGTAAACAGCTATGAAGTCTAGTAACCTTAGGGAATAACACCCCAGTTGTTAAAGAAAAGACAGCATACGTTAAGTGAATGAAACCTTTTAACTCATAGAAAGTCGTCGAAAATACTAGACACCAGCAAGGACGATTTATTAATTTAATTCTTAAGTGACCACGATTTTAATATTCTAGAGCAAAGTCACATAAAAACGTCATCATCATCATCAAGTCAGTGGAAAGACGTTCACTGCTGGACATAAGCCTCCCCCAAGGCTCTCCACTCAGACCAGTCTTGTGCTTTCCGCATCCACCGCCGTCCCGCGATCTTTACCAGGTCGTCGCTCCATCTTGTTAAACTATGTGTCCATTGTAAAACATTGAAATAAACACAGCGTCCTTTATGATAATATATTGTTTGCATGCCTCAGATTATAAATTTATGTATCTCATTATCCAAGCAATTGTTCTTACTATCTTACTGTATCTTGAGAAGTAATTTTGTAATTTGTCTAATAAACTTACTTATGAAGATATTTGTGTATTATGTACTGGCGACCGTTACATTGGAAAAACATGGAAAAATCTACAAACATACGTGGCGTCCTGCGAGGTCAGCTTTCAAAGAAAGCGAAAATGTTCGAGGCAGAGGACGCTGTGTTTATTTCAATCTTTTACAAAGCACGTATTTTTTAGTACTTAATTTATCTAAACATAGAAGTCGCAGCTAATTAGAAATCTAGTTTTTCCAATAAACTTAATGCATGCAGATCGGAATGCATTATGCATCGCGCGAATATCAGTGCACGGTTGCGTGGGAAGGGACGGCTTTACCTGACTTTGCCACTTATCAGTTCAATTAATTATTACAAGGGGGATTATTTTCCACGCGGCCAATTTCGCAGATGTTACTCCCTCAATTTGAACTTTTAAGTTAGAATTTGTACGGAAGTGACAGATACAAAATCTCCAACTTAAGTACCCATTGCATATTTACTAATACAGAGAATACGCACGACGCCTGTGGGCTGACTGAAGTGTAGCCACGCAAGCGAAGTTCTTCGCGATAAAACGCATAGTTTTTTTTTTATACGACGAGGAAGGCAAACGAGCAAGTCGGTCACCTGATGGTAAGCGATCACCACTGCCCGTAGACACCCACAACCCCGGAGGGTTCGCAGATGCGTTGCCAACCTAGAGAACTAACATGAAATGCCTCTTGTGCCCGTAATTACACCGGCTGTCTTACTCTCCACACCGGAACACAACAGTGCAAGCACTGCTGCTTAGCTGCAGGATTAGCGAGTAAGATGATGGTAGCTATCCGGACGGACTTCGCACAAGGTCCTACCACCCGCGAAATTGATGTACCTACGCGGGTTTACCGACAGTGGAGCGAAGTGTGCGGTTTCGCCCGAAGTGCCGAAGTATTCGCGAATGTTCGGCTACACACACCGCGATATAGCGAATGTTCGCGTTATCGCGATGTGTGTGGCCGTAGTATAAACACAAGTTAAAAGCAGCGATCTTTTCGAGCGAGCAGAACTGAGCGGAAGAAGTAAGTAGGACAGGCGATGTAAAGTAGACTAACAGCCGTTCCCGATATTCAATCTAGGTATCTCTTGTTTAGATCTACGGACAATTTTTTTTAAGTGAAATGACGAATAATTTACTATGTGTAGACGGCCCACCATTTTCCCATTGACAGATAGCAGGCAGATATTGTATTACCTACAGACAGTAAGTTTAATCTCGATGGAGATTATTTTCGTATTGTTTCTCATTTTTAGGGTTCCGTACCTCAAAAGGAAGAAACGGAACCCTTATAGGATCGCTTTGTTGTCTGTCTGTCTGTCTGTCAAGACCCTTTTTCTTTGGAACGCGTTTAGGTAGCATGCTGAAATTATTATCAAATACTCAAGCCTGCGGTCCCTTGAAGCTGTGAAAAAATCAACCTTTTAAGTCAACGCAATCAAAAGGTACAGTCATTAAAAAGGCTATTTCCATACAAATTGCCGAAAACCTAAAGGGTACTTCCAGTTGTCCTAGAAACTTGAAATTTGGTATGAAGGTAGCTCTTTTAGCACAACCACTCAGAAAAGTGTCAAGATCTTAAATTTTTATGTCTGTCTGTAGATTTCGCGGACCAATATAAGTTGACCCCACACTGCGTACATTTTGTGTAGGAGCAGGGCTCTGAACACTGGACTTCTTAAAACACTGGGGAAAAGCGTTAAAATCTTTCTACGGAATCCTCGTGCGCGAGTCCGACTCGCACTTGGCCGGTTTTTTTGTATTTACGGTTTTCTATGTACCTATTATTGTTTCAGTGAGTACATTTTCTCGAAGCGATTCGTCGTTTTTTAGCGCTCATATAAATTATACCCTAAAGATGCCCTAAGTACTTACCCAGGGCAATGAAAACGAACGAAGACTCACTTAGGTACACAACTGGGATTAATCGATCAATATTTGCTGGATTCATGTCGAGCGAGGTTAAAAAGTAGAAAATCAAAATACGAAACGGTAATAAATTAATCGATTACATTACCGGTATGATATATTACTAGAAGGAGTGCTAATTCACGACCCAAGTATTTGTATAAAATGTAGCTAACACTCCCTAGTTCGACACAGACAAATTAATACTTGGTGCTGTTGATATTGTAATTTACCTACTGATTTACACTTGAACTTCGATCGTGAATGTAAAACGACAGTGACAAGGTGACCCTAGAACTATTCCATGGATTAAGGTATGTCTGTTACTCTGTATATACCTAGTTGGTTGTGGTGAAGGTATTTTGGTTGTGTTCGTTGTAGTTGGACTCTGGCTGTTACCCTACCGAAGACTGGCAGTAACACCGTACAACGAGACAAGAGTCTACTGGCCGTGTCTTATCCAACCTCGACATTGGCAGAATCATCATAAGCTTGATGGGGTCACATTTCCCTAAAGAATTGAATTAGGTGTGTCTGTATGTAATTTTGTACGGAATCGAAACCATACACTTGTTGAAATAGCGTAGACTGTTTCTAAATAGTAGGTACTAGGTAGGTCAATGGTTGATGAAGAATGCAAAGTTATAAGCAGTTCCCTCCATACAGTCCGTTCTTTCCAATGCGAGTTCTTTCACCTCCTGATACAACACAACGTCAATCTTTTTTATTTGATCTGAATACTCTTTCATCGGCCTTCCCCTTCCTGTCTTACCTTCTATAGAAGGCTTTTGTTCGAGATCTGTGTATTCAATCACAGATTCGAGTAAAGTTCGCGCGAACTAACGATGATAGAGTAAGCGCGTTCCATTAGGACGACGCCTATGACTGTACGTACTCCGATCGTATTCTTATGAGCGGTGGTAAGTTTTCCCATATCAAACATCAACCGAACATAACGTATTCTCATTAGTTAACATTCCTAGCGAATCCCATGCTCTAAGCTAAACTAAACGAACAAAAAACCTTTCGTGACTTATTCATATCCAAGTATCGGAGCAAACAAGCTGGATGTCAAGTCAAGCAAATCTGTCACTTATTGCAGCGGGGACAACCGCTTTCGCCGCATTAACATTTTATTAGCATTTCCCGTGCGTCATTAGGGTTCGGATTTGAATATCTTTGGATCGGAAATGCACAAATTAAGCGAATGATCTGTGCCCGTAATGAGCAGTGTAATGACGAACAAAACGAACGCGGCGCCCGCGCAAGCGGACGGCTGCTGAGGAAACCGACTTTTTAATATCCTTTTACCTTGTAATGATGGTTCTATTTTTTATACATTATAGGCCTGCGTTTGATCACACTCACAAATCACTCTTGATGAATAAGTGAATATGTGATCTAAGATGGAACACACTTGCCAAATACAACATTAAAGGTCTACACAAAAAATCATGTAAGTACTTACCTAAGTACATAATTATGTCAATTCTTATTAGGGTTCCGTATCTCAAAAGGAACGCGTTTTTCTCTGGAACACGTGGAGGTAGCATACTGAAATTAATATCAAATACTCAGGCCTGCGGTCCCTTGAAGCCGTGAAAAAATCAACCTTCTAAGTCAACACAATCAAAAGATACGGTCATGAAAAAGGCTATTTCCATACAAATTGACGATTTCCAAAAACCTAAAGGGTACTTCCAGTTGTCCTAGAAACTTGAAATTTAGTATGAAGGTAGCTCTTATAGCATAACCACCCCAAAAAGTCTCAAAATCTTAAATTTTATGTCTGTCTGTAGATTTCGAAGACCAATATAAGTTGACCCCACACTGCGTACATTTTGCTTAGGAGCAGGGTTCGGCTTACACTGGACTTCTTAAAACACTGGGGAAAAGCGTTAAAATCTTTCTACGGAACACTCGTGCGCGAGTCCGACTCGAACTTGGCCGGTTTTTTCTGACTGGACCCCACTTGTAGGTACTCCTAAAGCATGAATTTTAAAAAGAAGTGTCTGATGGGCGATGTGAAGATTAATCATACAATTTTAATTTTAAGGCTTTCATTCAAATGTGATTGAGATTACGTAGAAGTCCGCGACACAATATCTGTTTTCATGTAGGGCTCACCATCCAACCACTCACATAAAACCGTAGTTAGTTTCATTTCATTGACATTGACAAGGTTCTCCGCGAAGTAACGCCTGTTTACGAGGTAGCAAAAGCCTTCCTCCACGTTACATTGTTGGAATACTTATTAATAAGGCAGCACAGACGGACGGACGCACGACATTAGTGATGATGCTAAATAGCGCGCGGTAGGTGCGCGGGCGCGAGTGATGCGCTGGACTGTCGCATGCAGTAACTTGCCAGTAAATAACTTTTATTTTATTTTATTAGGCCTTGCGCTCTTGTCCCATTAAGCAATACTAAACAATCATTAGGTATTTTCCTCCAAGTAGAGTTCGTGGAAACCCATTCAAATTAGTTTCATTCAAAAGTACCTACAGCTTTACTTGCTCACACACAAAATTGACGATGACAAAAATGCAATTAGCGTGTTTGTGCTCTAGATCATGGATACGTATGCAAAAATAGTAATTTCAATATGTGTTTTAATTAGAAATTTTCGCGTAAATAGGTACCTATCAACTGTAGAAGGTTTCATACAATTTTAGACTGTATAAATTTAATGATACATATATGATAAAACCCGGTATATGCATAAAGTCTGATTTTGCTAGAAAAATATTAATTGGCATTATTTTATTAAGTCTAGATTTTTTTCTACAGTCAAATTAGGTATTTGAAACCTTAGTCAGACGAGCTACTTTAATTAAATTGAAATGTCAAAACGATCGCTTAGTATAGAATTTTATATTGAATTTCTGAAAAATTACGTTATGAATATCCAGTGATTAGCCTTCTTTATACGTTTTTGCTAAATAAAAAAATCACCTAAATCGCAATTGCAAGTTCACATTTTTTTACGAGTGTTATCGAAAATTTGCTTAAATGGTAGAGTAAAATTATTTAATTTGACATCATATACTTACCCAATTTTAAGTTCATACGACCTCTGCAAGTGGGGCAAACTTGCAAGATATGTAAGAAGTAAGAAATGGCTTCATCTTGCATGCCACGGTCCAGTCAATAAGTCAGAAGCACCTATCTGCGTAATGTCTTGCATTTACATATTTTAATGAGCGCTGCTGAGCCTATCTCCTCGGGCTGCGTCTAACGTAGCCCAGATCTGGACTAGCCTTTTGTGAGCAGACCTCTGGTGCTGTGTATTGTGTACATTTTGATTATTATTTTTTACTCAAAAAAACTTAATTCATTAGTAATCGATTTATTGATTATGTTTGTTTTTGTTTTTATGAAACATTCATAGAATGAAATTCAACATACAATGACAATGCAAAGAAAAATCCGTTAAGCAGCTGGACTTGAACCAGCAACCTCGGTACGGATTACCGAGGTTGCTGGTTCAAGTCCAGCTGCTTAACGGATTTTTCTTTGCATTGTCATTGTATGTTGAATTTAATTCAATAATGATGACGATGTCCTCCTAAACGCATCCGTCGACGGCGACACTCTTAGCGTGACTCGTAAATCCAAACTTGGTTTTGAAGGTCCTACTGCAAGAAGCACAATAAAAAGATTATAGTTGTATAACTGGGCTTAGGTTTTTTAACTCCCGACGAAAAAGAGGCGCCCTTATAAGTTTGACCTGTTTGTGGCATCATAGCTCCCAAACGGATGGACCGATTTCGATGCGTTTTTTAATCGAAACCTAGTTTAATTCATCGAGATGGTTCCTAGCCAAGATTCAATAAAATCGGTTCACCCGTTTATGAATTATTGAACTTTGAAATGACAATGTCGGGGGTTTTCAACTTTTCTACGAAATTTCAAGAATTTCCAGTCGGGTTAATTAAAACGAACCCCGTATGAGCCCCCGTACGAAATGAATGGTACAGAGACCTCTCTATAGTGAAAACTAGGTACATCTTTTGACAGTCCTCTTGCTTTGATGGTCCTTGACTGTTACTGGCTCAATGACAGTCAACGCACAGCCTAAACCACTGAGCGTCTAGTGTACTCAACGGCCTGAAAAAGACGTCTCGATCGCGTTCGCTTTTACGTCTGATTTACTATGGACACATTAGCAGCACCAATTTTTTTGCACGTATCGACAACAAACAGTGCCCTAAGCACGACTTGTCGAATCCTGCGTTACGTTACGGTTATCGTATCGAGATCGAGAAATCTCATACTAAATTTTAGTTCCAAATACGCTCACGGGCGGGCGCTGTTCCAAACGTCATACAAACTCGTTATAGTTTACTATTCGATTTTACGTGACGCAGGATTCGACAAGCCGTGCTTAGGGCACAGTTCTCATACCATTTGACACCCGTAACGCAAACGCGATCGAGACGTATTTTTGATTACACTAGATACTGTGCCCTAAGCATGACTTGTCGAATCCTGCGTTACGTTACGGTTATCGTATCGAGATCGAGAAATCTCATACTAAATTTTAGTTCCAAATACGCTCACGGGCGGGCACTGTTCCAAACGTCATACAAACTCGTTATAGTTTACTATTCGATTTTACGTGACGCAGGATTCGACAAGTCGTGCTTAGGGCACTGATGTGCCGTCGGCAACTTTCCAAAATTGCGAATTTTTCCACATGGGAAAGTTTCAGAAATTTTTCACATTTTTGTATGATATTAGAAACTTTCCGAAATGGAAAATGGAAATTTCATCTAATTCTATGAAATTTTCAAGATATTTCCGAGAACTTTTCCAGCTGTTTGGCAAATTTCCGTAACTTGCACATCTGTATATACTAGGCTCTGTATTTTAGTGACCGTCCACTAAGCAGGCAGATTCTGTAGTTATGTCCTGGCATTTTTCTAGTCAACTTTGACACTTGGTTTTAATTACTTTTCATGCAAATAAGTTTAAAAGCAACCGAGGTAGAATTTAAATTGCTACTAATCAGCATGGTAGTGACATGTTAAGTAGCTTACCGGCCATGTTTTATAAGTGGCTATTCGCTTATATTTTTAACAACTGACGCAAAAGAGGGGTGTTATAAGTTTGACCTGAGTGATATGCAGGTATTTTTATATGGGTGTATCTGTCTATTTGTCTGTGGCTTCGAAACGGGTGAACCGAATTGGGCTAGTCTAATGGAAATGGTTCTTAGCTAAGTTTTATAAAAATCGGTTCAGAAGTTTTTGAGATATTCAACTCTCGGGGTGTTTCAACTTTTCACACCAACTTATTGGTTAGATGTTTTTACGTCGGCGGTTAAAAACAAATACTTGTTAGCGACAAAATAAGTATATTAAGGACATCCCAAATAATATTTCTTCAATCTTTCCTCAGTCTTTGAATGTTTTATATTTATTTACCTAATCGTAATCGAACTGCACAGAATACCCACCCGACATAACTCCGGCAGCCGTGTAAGTCACGAACTATATAATTTACCTTATTGCTAATAATTTCCTATATCTGCTGTCTTTAATGCATACAACATTCAAACTTTTATTATGCTGCTGGATCTATCGCTTAACTAAAGCTTGTTTAATCGAGATGGTTCTTAGCTAAGTTTCATAAAAATCGGTTTAGTCGTTTTTGATATATTGAACTTTTCAATACTAAATTAAATAACAACTAATTTGACAGACGTTAAAACAGTCATGAATATATTAACCTTAGGGAATAACGCACCTGTAAGCCGAGCACGAAGTTTTCGAATACTGCGTAACTTTATCGTATCGAAATCGAGAAACCTCATACTAAATTTTTCTTCCAAATACGCTCACGGGCGGGCGCTGTTCCAAACGTCATACGAATTTCTCGACAACGTTTACTATTCGATTACGGTAAGTACTTGCAGGTTTCGAATGTTCTTACTCGAGCCTCTGATTCTATAATATTCGAATATTTCATTCCGTAAATTGTCCATCGGCTGTAAATTAATCTTCTTCATTAAACCACACTTTTACGTATGGACGTTGTTTTACTGTGTCTGTGTGAGACCAATCGTATCGCGATCAGTGGCACCGAGTGCGTATGACATTTTTTGGTTTTCAACTTAATGATTTATAAAATAGTGAAAAAGTTCGAAGGCTGATCAGCGGTATGGAGATGGCTGGGTGTGGGGTTCAATTCTAACTTAAGTATACATAATTAAAAAAGCCGTGATAGCATAGCGGTTTGACTTATGGTCTCTCAAGCAGAGGGTCGTGGGCTCAAACCCCGGCTCGCACCTCTGAGTTTTTCGGAATTTATGTGCGGAATTACATTTGTAATTTATCATGAGCTTTTCGGTGAAGGAAAACATCGTGAGGAAACCTGCACACACCTGCGAAGCAATTCAATGATGTGTGTGAAGTTCCCAAACCGCACTGAGCCCGCGTGGGAACTATAAACCCAATCCCTCTCATTCTGAGAGGAGGCCTGTGCCCAGTAGTGGGACGTAAAAAAGGCTGGTGATGATGATGAATAAAAAAAAAATCTTTGGGTACTTGCAAGACAGTTAAGTACGTCTATATGCGACAAATATATGTCTTCGTGCACTTTCGGTTTCGCACGAATCTACATAATATGCCACATAGACCCAGCCGTCATCACCACCACACTATACGCCCACGCGTTTCGAACTCTCCAAGAGTTAATTATCAAATCAAGCATAAAACTAGATCCCGGAGTACGGCCGGTCCTCGTGATAACGCTATCGAACTGACAAGTACACTTAAAAACATGTGTGATAGTTTGACCGTTACTAATTCAAATCCGAAAAAAAAAGACGTATAAGTTACTTCGGTTGTCCGCAAGAGATCGCTTTTAAGCGATAAGACCGCCTATTGTCTATCTTACCTCTTTTTTTTGTAATCTCCTTGTACTGTTGTACAGCTGGACATAGGCCTCCCCCAAGGCTCTCCACTCAGACCGGTCTTGTGCTTTCCGCATCCACCGCGGTCCCGCAATCTTTACCAGGTCGTCGCTCCATCTTGTTGGAGGCCTACCGACAGCTCGTCTCCCTGTCCGCGGACGCCAATGAAAAGTGAAATATTTCAAAATGGGCTAGTTCCCTATCCCGTGGGAATTTCAAAAAATCCCTTCTTGGTGCATCTCTACGATAATCAAGGTATATGTTTCCCAAATTTCAAGTCTCTAGATCCAGTGGTTTAGGCTATGCGTTGTGTGCCAGTCAGTCACGGTACTATTTTATAAGTATAGAAAGATTGTTATACTTATTCCCTTAGTCAACAGAAATACGCTTAATGCGCTGGTCAGCCGGTATCACAAGGATGGACAGAGTCGAGTAAGCACGTGGGAGGTAGTTACAAGATCGCCCCCATAGCAGACAAGCTGACGGAGAAACGGTTGCCCTGGTACGGCCACGTGCTCAGATGGCCCACAGACCAGTGTTAGTGGCCTTAGACCTGCCGACGACGAAGCGTGGAAGACCTGGCCCCTATTTCACCAACTTTACAATTGTCAGCTTTCAATGACAATTGTAAACAATTGTTGGTGACTTGAGGAGGTTTTGTTTTAGCGCGCTTCCTATTGCTAGAGAAATGTAGTTCGAATTGTCATATGTATAAAACTGATAATTGTAAAGTTGGTGAAATGAGGACCTGGTGGACGACGGTCCCAAAGGACCTGAAGGACACCGATATGGACGCCCAAATCGCCTCGAGTGGAGAAAGCGTTCAAGGAGAGCCGACCCCGGATAGTGGGAAGGGGCTTACGCGGATGATGATAGTGAAGCTACCCCCGCAACATAAGCACAGTAAATAAATGATAGTCATTTTATTTTTCGATTCGGCTGCGGCGCGCGCCGACTGCCCAAGAATTAATAACACAGGCCCACCGCGACAATCTACAGCTTTTGAGTGCACCGGCATTTTTGTGCATTTTTTTTCTATTCGTCGATAGTTTTTTGCGGTCGTTGACCACCGCTTTTATGAATACACAGGGTTTTTTAATGGTCCGTGTTCTGCTCACGTCACGTGGACAGACTTTGTTATTGCTTGGACGGCTCAGCGTTAATTGAGGCTGTCTGGTCAAATAAGTTTTATAACTTGCTAGGAATCTAGGTTTGGGGATCTAGATCTGGTTCTAGAACTGAAATGAAATAAATCTAGTGCGTGTTTTGCAAAGTTTTGGCTTTGAATGCAATTTTTAAGGCAATGGGTACAGGGTACAGGTTTGAATGCAATTTTTAAGGTATGGGTATTTATTTGAATATACTTATTACCACTAAATATTATAATAACCCACCACACTTAAGCCATATTTATAGTTCATTACATTAGGTATCTAACTTAGCTATTTCTATTTTCCTCAAGGAAGGTATCCATCGAACACGCCTTCAATTTTGTTTTAAATATTGCCTTACTGGCGCACTCCGTCTCAGAGAAAAGTTTATTAAAAAATCGTGGTATCAGATACCCTCTCGTTCTTTGTCCGTAGTAATTACAAGATCTTGGTTCTAGATACCTCTTGCGCGACGTTACCCTAAGATGGCGATCATACGTCTTACAAACTTTAAATTCTGGGCAATTGTACTGATCAGTTGCTAACAAATATTTGCACTTAAAAGTCACGGGTAGTACTACGGGTAGTGCTTCTCAATCGTTGTAATGTAATTTTTATGTTTTACTGTATTCTAAATTCAACAGGCCTTTGCCGGCAGTGGGATATTCCAGTAGGCTAAGAAAAAAATCTCAGTTAGTGTTATACCTCGTCTGGAGTAGTGTTTGTCCTCAAAAGGTCATCGGCTCTTTTTCAGAAAGCTCTACGCACCTGTTTAAATCAGCAAATTCTCAACAGATAGTGATGCTGGTGATAGAGTACGTAAAGTTTCGGAACGCGATAAAAACGCAGAAAAACCGTAGTTTCGATTAAAACTGCACAAACCAGAGAGTCAAACTAATGAAAGATCGCAACACTTGTTTAAATAACCCCCAACACTGTAAATTAAACGCTGCTAAACAAATCGGGGCGATCCGTTCAATCCGCAAACAATTCGCTCACTCGTTCATCTATTCACTCAGCACGGGACCGGTCGAAAATTATCACTTTCGGAGCACTTAAACGCAAATGTGTTGAAATATACCGCGCGGCGATATGGTTGCGTGCTGTGGAGCTACAGTGGGCTAGATAACTGACATTACAGGAATTCTAGCAGCTTTTTGACAGTAAGGTACCATGACTGAATTTTTGTTTGCCCTAATGCATTTTTTTCTGAAACTGTATATTTCATGACCAGCTTTCGCGCACGGCTTCGCTCCCGTGGCATAACTCTCTATCCCGTGGGAATTTCGAGAAATCCCGCCTTATCCCGGGCGTACATTAAAAGGAACCTCTATGCCAAATTTTCTGCTTTCTTGGTCCAGGGGTTCGGGCTGTCAGTAAGTCAGTCAGGCAGGACTTGTCTTTTTATAAATAAATAAATAAATAAAATAAATATCATGGGACAAATTAACACCAATTGACCTAGTCCCAAACTAGGCAAAGCCTGTACTATGGGTACTAGACAACGGATAAACATACTTATATAGATAAACACATACTTATATACATATTAAACATCCAAGACCCGAGAACAAACATTCGTATTCATCATACAAACATCTGCCCCGACCGGGATTTGAACCCGGGACCTCAAGCTTCATATTCAGGGTCTCTATAACCACTAGGCTATCCGGTCGTCAATTCGTATATTTATATAGATTTATTTATTTCAGGACCATCGTATAGAACCCTTTAGGTTAGGTTAGGTTTGTTTTATAAGAATCCTGAAATATTTACAGTTTCAGAAAAAATAATGCACTAGGCAAACCAAAATTTCGGACTTTTAGTGGATTTGTAGTGTTTCAGATAGGTATGACATGCTCTTTAACCACCGACGCAAAAAGAGGTGGTTCTAAGCTTGACTTGTGTATCTGTCAGCATCGTAGCTCCTAAACGGATTAACGGATTTAAAACGGATCTATAAAAAAAATTGCAAAAGACTTATGGTTTAGACGGTCAAGATTATTTTCTTTGGGATTAAATAATTAGGCATTGTAGAACTTAGCGCAATTCGTAGAACTAAAACGGATTCTCTAGGTTCTGCAAGGCTAGCTTTTTATGCACAAATGATTACATTACGCTTTTTACCCGACTGCGCAAACGCAAAGAAACGCAAAGGACGGTAAATGTGTTTATCCAGCCTATGTATGTATGTTTGTTCCTTTGTGGCACTCTAGAGACCGAACGCGTGGGCCGATTTTAATAATTCTTACGTCAATCCATTCGTGTTAATCTTGCGGGTGTCACTAAAGACATAATTCAAATCCAGTTTGGCGACCACCAGACGCCATAATATTGTGAAAAATAAAAATAAAAGTCGACGAACTATATCAAGTGGGGTATCATTCAATAGGTATTAAAAAATCAAATTTAGGTTTCTTTTACCGTTTTTCATTTTGAGTGACCATTTAGGATCTATAGCGATTTTAAGTTGGATCGCAAACTACTCAGTTTATTGTAATAAATGTTCCCCTTGGATCCCACTGTCTCGTTGAAAAATTTCTTCTTCTGCAATTGAAACTGAAAATATTTCAGAAAATCTTTTACCTACATGGGTTACGTGGAATAGGTTAAGTTAATATTGATATGTTCAGTAGATATACCTCCTAATTTCAATGACTCGTATGTTATGACAAATAATATTTCGACCAACGTTACATTAGAACAATCGATATGTATGCGAGACAATAAGACCTATTCCAGAGCTCTGAAGTTTTCAATATCCCTTTGTCACCGGTATCACCGGCCGGTATATCGGCCTACCGTCCCCGAGACAACTGCGGTAATAGTGCGGTAATCAATTCTTTGAGCTCCCGTCAATGAGCGCGATGCGATTCCGCTGTTGCGTCACTTAACTGCTAACCCCGTAGTTGCTGATTGCTGATCAGTTGCGTTTACTACCGTTAGTGGCGCGGATGAGGGCTAGGTATCGTGCTGATAGAAATGTGGTACTTAGTTACAATAACCTAACCATAAAAACTTCGTTTTAAAACAGGCTTTTTTTGCCGACTGTTCTGTCGTCTGTACTTGTATTGTCATCCGACTTACATAAGAATGAGAATATATTTATTTTCCATTCAAGTTTACAGTACACAGTACATTTTTAATAGGTACAAAGATAGTAAGTCACATAGAGGATAACATTTATTATGTAAATGTGATATATCCAGCGGCTCTCGCACTAGACTCTGGGTCTGTGTCTGTATCGCGAGTGCCAGGTAAAATACTAATATGCTCGTACAAAATTAAATAATTAGAGTTAAGGTTAAAGTTAAAGTTAAGAGAAAATGAAATTATAATCATAAAATGAGATAATACCGTGCATGTGTGTGTGTGACAGTGTGTATGTGTGTGTGTGTGTGTGTTCAATAACAGGCTTTACCATAATTTACCATACCAAATTTCAAGTCAATGCCCAATCGTTGAAGAGTTCCGTCCTGCGGAGATAGTTCTGACCGGGCCACCATAACTTCACTATAGGTATCAGATACTTGCAAAATTTTACCCGAAAAATTACGTACGTAAATTACAAGTTAATATATAAAACTTGTAAAAGATAGAGACATATGGGCATCTTTGGAGGAGGCTTTCACCCAACCCGAGGTCGTTGCAGAAGAGAAAAAGTAACGAATAAAATTCGCAATCAATTATGCGTAATATATGAAAACTGACCCAGTAAATTTTGTACTTTTATTTCATTTTGATTAACTACGTGATGTAACTCTACAATGTGTGGAATATTATTTTTGGTAAGATTTATGTATTTACTGTTACAAGATACTTCTACACTGTAATCAAAATTTGTGTTCTGAATTTATTTGAAATCTTTTCTTGCCGCGTCTTTACTTCAATACAGATCACGCGGCAAGAAGAGTTTGATGATCAAACAGTCATTCGTCTTTAAAATTTTCATCAACGATTTTCATAAATTTTCACTATACCCCGCGCTGAATTGGTCCAGCAGAGCGATTGTCAAATATTTTGATTCGTGGTTATTTCGGGCTCGGATGCTACACCGCAAGTTCACTTTTTAATGGCGTTTGAAGGGACAGTGGCGATGGGAACAAACAGTTTATCTACCAATTAGTGTGTGCATTTGCGGTTTGCGAAATGTTAACTAAATGGAAATGAATGGAAAATAAATTGATCAATAGAATGCTGTCATGGAACTTAAAGTTAAAATACGTGATTAATGTGTTACAATGGAATACTTAAACTGTTATTTTATTATTTCGGAATGTACATACATTTAATAAGTTACCTACATAAAAAGCACTAGTCTATTTTTAAACTCCGACGAAATAGAGGGGTGTTATAAGTTTTACCTGTGTATCTGATGTGTATCTGTGTATTCTGTCTGTGGCATCATAGCTCCCAAATGGGTAGACCGATTTCGATGTGGTTTGTTTTAATCGAAAGCTAGTTCAATCGAGATAGTTCTTAGCTAAGTTTCATTAAAATCGGTTCACCCGTTTTTGAAATATTGAACTTTTGATTGGAGCTTTTAAAATCTGAAGCGATAGTAAAATTTTGAATAGGTAAATAGATATTAGAGTATACAAGATAAATTAACGTTCATCTTCACAACGCATATACATTATCCACACTACTATGTATTCGTCAAATGCAATCGTGTTTCAAGGACCAAAAGAAATCATAATACGATAAAAGACATATCGCTTATTCAAAGATAGTTAATAGCCCCACGCGAAATGAGTTAATGAAGTCTGTGTTAAATATATACTTACCTAATCTGAGTATAATATGACTGAATATCAGATCTCGGACAGGTCATAGCAAAAACAGATATGGAAATAGAACAATACTCAATAGAGTCGATAATTAAGATTATAATTATCTGAAGAGGATATTATCGTATTTTAACATTAAACCTTATTTAGTTGCATATCTGTCATGGTTTTGTCAAAGGGCATTCTTGAAACAGTTTTGTGGTGACAATTTAAATTAGTAAGTTATTTACTTATGGTTATTTCTAAATATTTCAAATATGGTGAAAATAAAAACGGTTAATAAGTGAATTGAGAACTACCCCGAACTCTATAATGAAATTGAAAAATATACAATACAATACAATACAAATATTCTTTAAAATTCTTTATTTATAATTAAATAATACTGTACATAATGCGACTCTATTAATCTTGTTCTATTACCGTGTTGCAATTATTTTGCTATGACCTGTCCGAGCTCTGCTTTGCCGCGGCTTTGCCCTCGTGGAATATTTCAAAATGGGCTAGTTCCCGATCACGTGGGAATTTCGAAAAACCCCTTCTTAGTGCACCTCTAGGATACTCAAGGTATATGTTTGCCAAATTTCAAGTCTCTTGGTCCAGTGGTTTAGGCTGTGCGTTGTCTGTCAGTCAGCCAGTCACGGTACTGTTTTACTATACGTGTAGATTACATCGTTCCAAACTTTCGAATCGCGATAGCTCAAAAAGTTGCTAAGGTGGCTAGACATGTTTCTTCCGTGTACAGTAGTCAGTCAGTCAGTCACGGTACTGTTAGGTATATATGTAATTTTAATTGTTTTAATTATTCGTATATTTAATCCAAAAGTAGGTTTTCAAAGCTCTAATCTTAAAGCAATCAAGAATTATAATCGCGAACTGCATTAACCGTTACTCGCGGCATCAATAAGCACTTGATTCATTAGGATGCAATTAAGGGTGCGATAAGGCGAGTCATTATGTATGCTAATCAGACTTAACTCCAGCGAGATATGCGCCCCTGGTAGCCGATAGTCATTATGGGGGAATTAAATACTTTAAAATGGTGATATCGATTATTTCTGAGCTAGACTTGTAGGAATTACAGAGATAGGTAGCTGATTATAAAGAGGCGATTCTGTTTAGCTACGGAGTGTAAACTTAATTTGTAATTTTTAACCCCCGACGAAAAAGAGAGGTGTTGTAAGTTTGACCTGTGTATCTGTATGTCTGTGTGTCTGTGTATCTGTGTATCTGTCTGTGGCATCGTAGCTCGAAAGCGGATGGACCGATTTTGATACGTTTTTTTTTGTTCGTAAGCTAGTTTAATAGAGATGGTTCTTCGCTTAGCTTCATTAAAATCGGTTCACCCGTTTTGAAATATTGAACTTTGTATCATGAGCTTTTCGGTGAAGGAAAAGATCGCGAGGAAACCAGCAGTCCTGCGAAGCAATTCAATGATGTGTGTGAAGTTCCTAAGCCGCACTGGGCCCGCGTGGGAACTATAGCCCAAGCCCTCTCATTCTGAAGAGAGGCCTGTGCCCAGCGGTGGGATGTAAAAAAAGCTGGTGATGATGTTGACGACACTGTTAAAAAAGCCATTCCAAAAAGAAGTAAAGCTGGAGGATGAATTTTGAAATCGCACTTTTAAAAATAAAAATATTGTAAATACACGGGTATTGTTACAAAATTCAGCTCCCGGGTCATGAAAGGCGCGAAGGCACCGACAGTACGATTACAACATAACACACATCAAAATATTATAGTAGTTTATGCAACTGCTACCTAATGAGGGTCCTTAAAACACGAGTGTGTTTTTATGAAACGAGGCGAAGCTGAGTTTCATAATAGGATCACACGAGTGTTTTAAGGCCTAATTATGTGGAGTTGCATACATTACTTTATCTACACACATATTATAAGTACTCTAAGATGGGTTCAGAAGCCGAAGGCATATATCATACCCATACCTGTCACGAATTTGACTGTTTTTTTTTTAATCATAGACAAACATACCGAGCTGACGTTTCGTAAGCTGTTTTTTTTTGTAAAAAAAAAAAAATTCACATTATTAATTATACATGTCGGACTGAACTCGGCTTATATACGTGAGTGATCCGTTTTATTTCACTATGATTGTAAATTACGTTGGTTGTCAAATTCGAAACATAGAATTCGATATCGAAAAGTCAAGTAAAGTAATAGTCATTACGACATCGAATTCGATGTCGTAATGACTATTACTTTACTGCTGGACCTCCTGATGGTGGCTGTCGGCGAGAAGGCGTCGTCGTGCTGCAATGCTGGTCATTTTCTACGGTTTCTGAACCCACTATAGAGGACTTATGATATGTGTGTAGATAAAGTACTTATCATGTTACAGATTTGGTAATAAGTATTTTATTTGTACGACATTAAAGTTGAAAATAAAATGAAGGCAAAATCAAAATCAAAATCATTTATTTATCAATTACAGGACAAATGAATATTGGTTAGTAGGTATTTTACTTAACTAAGTTACAGATTTATTTTATCTAGGTATTAAACTAATAGCTCAAACATTATTAGCTGCGCCTACTACTACTTAACTTGTGCTAATTACATTAGAATGCCTAAACTAGGATACAAAAGTAGCCTGTATCTTAGGCAAAGATTAGAGCTAAAATAATTAATACAATTGCCATTCAACAATATACAAGAGATTAATATACTAAACATTACATTTTTTATATAAAGTGGGGGTTTCAGTAGAAAAGATAAAAGTTAAGTTTACGAGTATAAATTAATTAAATTAATTAGGAGTTTACGACGCTACCTTCAGCAGGTGTTCGGTTTCCTCTAAGGCAAACCATCTGTCAGTGGTATACTTAGAGTAATCGATCTGTAAGAATGAGTGAAAGAAAAATACACTTGAATATACTCGTAGAGGCCAAGGACCATAGAACCAAGAGGACTGCCAGTGTCTATACGATGTCGCGTTCCTTTGAAATAATAAGCCTGCTGTAGCTAGTGTTACTACAGAGGGGTCTCTGTACCATTCATTTGGTATGACATTTAGACCTCTGGCTAACACAATAGCACCATCTGAATTCATTTTTTCTTTCAGTTCATAGATGGCGCTATTGTGTTAGCCAGAGATCTAAGTGTCATACAAAATTAATGGTACACATTATTTTACAGGAACGCGACATTGTATAGCCACTGGCAGTCCTCTTGGTGTTATCGTCCTTGGTAGAGGCCTTATTGTAGAATGCGCTCGGCTTTGCTTTGACATTCGTCATTGCTTTCTCGCACGATCTTGTACCGTTTGACAGAACAAGATGGCGAATGCCAAAGCGAAACTGAGCACGTTAATCAATCCGTTTATTTTGATAAATAGAAGATTAACGGTCAAATTCGCACACGTTTTTAAGTAGGCACCTACCTAAAACACAGCTAGCCATTTAAAATTGTGTTAAATTCTCTGAGAAAAACTTGATAAAAACCTATCGCATACGTTTACGACTCTACGCTACGCTCATATCAAAATTTGTTACGTTCCTGCCAAGGACTATTTTTAAACGAAAAGTACCTACTGCCAATATCTACTTATACACGGCAACTTAAATAAGTGCTTATAAATGAAAAAAAAAACCCGACTGCAAAAACAATTAACTAAAAAGAGAAAAACTAGCTCATTATATGTAGTTTGTACATAGATAGCTTGAATATTGTAAGGAGTGCAGGCGGGGGCATGTTATTTTTATTTATTTATTTATTTATTGCAATGGGAAACAAACAGCATAGATAACACAAATAGTCAGCTCTTAAAGTTAATACATAAGCCACAAGAGTTTCCACTTATAGTTTATACATTAGTTTGCTCAGAAAGTACACCAAATATACATCTGTTTATTATGTTTCACTGTTAACAACATTATCCTTTTATTTATTTTGCTTACAGCTGTTTCGTCATTTTTGTTTGCCCCCGCCTGCACTCCTTATAATATTCAAGCTACCTATGTACAAACTACTTATAATGAGCTAGTTTTTCTCTTTTTAGTCAATTGTTTTTGCAGTCGGGTTTTTTTAATAATAATTTTGTTTTATCTAAAGCTTTTTAGTCATTTAAGTAAGTAAGTAAACACTTTATTGTACAAAAGACAGGATAAAACACAAGCACACACATCACACACACACATCACAAACACATCACATTACATTTATAAACTGAAAATGTTTGCGAACCAACTTTAAACAGTTAAAGATCCTAAACGGTCACTCAAAATAAAAAGTGATTAAACAAACCTAAGGTTGATTTTCAAATACCCATTCAGTGATCCTCACTTGATATAGTTTGTCGACTTTTTATTTTTTATTTTTCACAATATGGCATCTGATGATCGCCATATTGGATTTCAATTACTGTCATGTCTATAGTGACACTCGCAAGATTAATACGAATCGATTGACGTAAGAATCATTAAAATCGGCCTACGCGTTCGGTCTCTAGAGTGCCACAAAGGAACAAACATGTTCTTCTTCTCAGTCGGTTGCTCTTGACAGAGCAGTCGTGGTCACGCGAGACGCTCGGTAGCGCTTTACCACCGTGCGCCTTCTGTCCCTTGCTGAAGCCTGTCTTGCGCAGTCGTTGAGGGAACAAACATACATACAGTTAAACACATTACCCTCCTTTGCGTTTCGCAGTCGGGTAAGAAACGGAATTTTGCTGTTCACTTCTTCACTCAAGCGAAATCTGCATATTTCTACATCCAAATATCAGAGTAAACGTTAGTACCGACGTCGTCTCCATTCAATACGGGAGGTGTATTGGATACCCGTCATTGTTTGCTCTCACAAAGGTGGCAAATACGACGATCGTACAAGGAGTATAATGAAGACATATTGACGCATGAAGTCTGCGAAAACTAATGCAGAGTGTGGCGTAAACTGCCTAGACTCGTACGCGACATGTTATGCTTGGTACACCAACCAGCCTACAGGCTTGCACGCAGCCTGCATACAAAACCGCGCGACTGTGCACCAAGGGCCTATAATAATAATAATTCTTTTATTCACCAAAATACAGAGACCTCATTATTGTTAGTATCTTAAAATACTGTCAGTAGTTTCGATTATGTACTTACGTACTATAGGCTACCTACTTCCCATCGACCCTAGAATCATAAAATTAGTCACGAAGCAAGATCTCACAACATAAATCAGGGAAAAACGGGTACGCGGAGCCCTCGGTGCGTGAGTTCGTTTCGCACTTTGCCGGCTTTTTTTCTACTCGCATAAAACTTCACGCGGCGTACGAGCATAATTTCAACTATAGACTACAACGACCACATTCATCATTGACTCGACGAGACCCAGATCTTGTCATAGACAATCAGCAGCGGATAATTACAAGCGTTAATGCAATTTCAGCGGCAGGATTTATCCGTGGCGTGATTTGCGAGACATTATGATAAGTGGTCGAACGGCTATTGGAAATGGCACAGCGTAGTGAAGGCAGCACAGCATGGAATACTCGTAATACCATAGTTGTACATTAAGTAACCGTTTGAAACAGAAGCCTGATAATACTAACAAACAGAATGCTGCTGTGTTACAGTTACTGCGCGTGGCTTTTGCAAGTGTTTTTTTTTAACCGACTTCAAAAAAAGGAGGAGGTTTTCAATTCGTCGGAATATATATATATTTTTTATGTATGTTACTTTTTTACTCGAAGACCGCTGGACCGATTTCAAAAATTGTTTTTTTGTTTGAAAGGGTATACTTTCTAGTTAGTCCCATTGTCACCAAGTCAGGATCTGATGATGGGATCCCAGGGAAATCGAGGGCAACCCTCAATTCTTATAGGGGCGTATCATGTGTTTCATATATTTCGAAAGCTATTCAATTACTTGCGTCTGGTAGTCACCATCTCATGTTGATGAGGTGATTATGGAAGGTACAACTCCTTAACGGTTAGGAGTTGGAGGATAATATTTTAAATATTAACGTAACAAAAAATTGTGGAATAAAATCTTTTAAAAAAATATATAAATATAAGACATATTATGCGGATTGGCTCCTTTGCAGAGCGCAGTGTTTAATTTTGCGCGTACATAACTGAACCAATCAAATTGGATGTCACTTCACACCACAAGTTATGACTGAAAAGTATTTTGTTTGCTTTAGGGGCTGAGACTGTTTTATTTCAGGCAGAAACTATTTTTCTTTTTTGTAGACATTTGCTAGAGATTTTTGTGAGTATGAATAATTTATGTGCCATACATCTATCATTCAAGGATTACGAGAGAATGTAATTTGTTTGGTCGCTAAGAATGTAACGTTTAGCGTCCCATATAGGATTAGATTCTAGTTGGAGATAAATTACTAAACAAGATTGAAATTTAATACATTTATTCGTTATCAAAAATATCAGAAATACTTCGGCTAGGTCGTGGGTAACTTAGTTTTGAGAAGGAGCACGCATTGAAATACAGATCCCGGAATGGGGTCACTTCCCTGCACAGACGAGTCTAGAAGCGGCTGTTAAGGTAGATTCCCGTAGGCAGCAAAACGGGAAGGAAAACGGAACACCGGAAGTCCGGAACACGGAATGTCCGGGTCCACGAGGAGCAGGTGGATCCGCTGCCACTCGCTGCTGGTACAGGTTTCTGCCCGAGACTTGTTCCCTGGAAATTCCGGAAATTGGTCGTTCACAAAATGTCCACTTTTCAGTTAGTGACTGCGACATCGGGATTTTTCGATGAAACTTATTCTGCGGGTTATTGGCGATTACGGGTAAAGTGAGCCCCAAGCGTTAATTAGAAATCATTGATGTGGCAGTCACAAACAAAATCATTTCTTTTTTTTTTAAAAGCAGTGTAGGTATGATTTTACAATGACAATAATTTATGTGTTTTTTTAAAATCGGCCAAAAGAGTAGCAAAGCGGCTTAACAGGATGAAAAGCAATTCCCTCGTATATAAAAAAAAATGTTTTAAACATGAATAGAATAATTAGGGGAGTTACAGTTATACAATTATTAGTTTTTTTTTTAACATGAGGGTAGCAGCAACCTTCCAGAACTTTGAGATGCGCGAGCATTACACAGCGCTTGTTAGCGACAGTATTTAAATAAACGAATGGAATTATTAATTATTAGATTAGTTTGGTTAGATAATAAAAAGTAAAATAGTTCGACAATAATAACAATTAATTAATACACGGCCAGTTGGAATGGCTAAATGATAAAATTCCTCAATTATAATTCGAGTTTAGTCAATCCCGCAATAGAAGATTGAATTTAAATGGGAATTTAACTAATACAATAATTTATCATCACTTGATTTTTTTATGAGGGTAGCTCCAACATTCTAGAACTAGGCTACACATGAGCACTACAAAGCTCTAGCGCAACAGATTCATATAAGCGGATAGAATGATTGCACTTAAGTGATGATGTTTAAAAAAAATAAAACATGCAAGCGTAGTATTTACGAAAGCAGAATAAAGTTATGGCAATAAATGTAATCGCAACACTCACCCGTCTCGGGGAAAACACTGAACTTACAACTGAACTTTAGGGATTCAGATCAAAATTAGTTATTCTATCAAATACTGGAGTGTCTACTTCCTTTTAATTTTACTGATTTTGGTGTTGGCTGGCAGACGGCGCACGGCAAAATAAATGGCGGCGTTCCCGTCTTAAACTCATTGCCTCGCGTCGTTGATGTAGCTATACATATGTGACGCTGTCTTTTGTGCGCGCGACCCGTTTTAACTATAGCGAAATCTCAGACGTGATTTCTGTTTGTTTGTAAATAATATAATTTTTTTGTTAGTGTTTTTTTTTTTTTAATAGTTTAATAATGTAGGCTAATTTATTTGTATTGTTGGTTCATAATATAATAAAATTCACTAGAAATTCATTAAAATAGGCAGAACCGTTACATACCCCCCTTTTCAGGTTAGGATTTTTGCTAAGAAAAATTCTCTATCTCGTTATTGCTCAAGAACTATACTTATGCTCATGCAGGCCTCAATCATGACCGAACTCCCAACCCATTCATACATCATCCATCCAGAATAGCATTAACACATAATCGACGTGTTATTGCAGCCTAGTTGACTGAGTATATATTTAAAGAAACAATATTATACTCTCGTATAGCAATTGAAAGGTGTTAGAACATCTAATGACTATGTCTCATGGCTTAGACTACTTCCTGACTTGCTTTAGCAATTAAAACCCAGTATCTACTATCTGGTAGAAGATAGCAGACACAAAAAGTAGAATTTATAGACCCACTTTAACTTAACAAAACCCGGCGTCCACTACCTGGTAGGAGACAGCAAACGTAAATAGTAGATTTAGTAGAAATTGTTGTTCTTAAAACAATCCCCCATGAGACCAATCGAATAGAAGACCATGAGTGAAGAGATTTAGTCTTTATAGTTCGTTATCTTGAAATCTTTGACATGCCAGTCTCCTAAATTATTACCGTGCATATCTTCGAGTTCATATACTAAATTAGATTTTTTATTGATTACTTTACATTTCATGTATTTTGGAGCTAATTTTTTTGAAAACTTGTTGTCTTTGCTGCTCAGAAAGAAAGTCTTCCTCCAGACTACGTCACCAACGTTTAAGTGGATATCTTTACGGCGCAGATTGTAGTGATTACAATTCCTAGAATGAGATTTCAGCATAGAACATTGAACTTTTTCAAAATAGTTTCGTAAGTAGCCTAAGTTTTCGGCGTACACTTCCCTGGGCGTGAAAACTATGTCGTGCTTGGTATCTGCGTCGATGTAATGGGAGCCACAAGTTACCAATTCCCTGCCGTAAACTAAAAATGAGGGTGTGAAACATGTAACCTCGTTAACTGACGAGTTAATGGCAAACTGGATTTTGGTAATATTATTATCCCATGTTCTGTGATCATTTTCGATAAATGTAGATACGGCGGTTATCGCAGTTTTATTATATCGTTCGACGCTGTTGACCTGGGGTGTGTACTTAGGTGTAAAGTGTACGTTCGGAATGTTATATTTTGAAAATAGTTGTTTTAGTATACTGCTTGTGAACTGTTTCCCATTGTCCATTAGAACGGTACTAGGAACACCGTGGACCAGGAAGACGTTTTCCTCAAGAATCCTAGCTATAATCTCACTTGTCGCGCGTCGGATTGGAAAAAGTAGGCAATATTTACTGAAGCAACAAGTCACAACGAATAGGAAAGTATTTTGTTTTCTCGAAGGAGGTAGCGGTCCTACGAGATCCATGCTAAGCATTTGGAATGGACGGGAACAGTCTTTAGGACGGCCCATCACACCCAGAGTTGCATGATTAGCATGTTTGTGAGCGTTACATAAATCACAATTGAAGATGTAATTAGAAATGTCGCGATGCATATCTGGCCAGAAATACTTTAAAGAAAGTCGTCTCAGCGTTTTAAAAATACCAAAGTGCCCGGAAGTAGGTTCAGAGTGATTTTTGGAAATTAAATCGATTCTATATTCCAGAGGAATGACCTCCTTCCATTCAAATTCTCTAGTGAGGGGGTTCAGACTCTTTTTATAACGAAATAGTTTATTATTTGAAACTTTGTAATTTAAAAATGACGTTTGAGAATTTTGACAGCCATTGAAAATATTCAGATACCAGGAGTCTTTAGTGACGTAAGCTACATTGGAACCCGATTTGCAGTTGTTAATAACGGCCATAGGAACAGATCGAGAAAGACTGTCAGGTACTACATTTTCTGAACCCTTCCGGTGTCTAATTTCTAAGTTAAATGCAGACATGCGAACACCCCAACGAGCTAGACGACCCGTAGGGTTATTTAGGTTTAGAAACCACTTTAAAGATGAATGATCTGTATAAACAATTGTCCTTTTGCCATTTTCAAGGTAGCATCTCCAGTGTTCGACAGCAATTAAAACGGCTAGGGCCTCCCGCTCGGTTGCACTGTAATTTCGCTCTTTGCTAGAAAGTGACTTGCTCATGTATGCAATAACCTTCTCCTCACCACCAATAACCTGCGTCAACACTGCTCCGATCCCATAGTCACTAGCATCAGTATGTACTTGGAAAGTTTGAGAGTAGTCCGGACAGGACAGGACTGGCGAGGAGATCAGGCATTCCTTAAGCGTGCTAAAGGCTTTTTCTGCTTCAGGGGACCAATGAAAAGGTGGTGAATTTTTTGCTTGTGACGTTAATTTATTTAAAGGGGCTGCTATCGAACTGAAATTCGTAATGAACCTCCGGTACCAAGACGCAGTACCAATGAAACGACGGACTTCCTTACGATTGGTAGGTGTGGGATAGTTAATAATCGCCTTGATTTTATCTGGGTCAGGCTGAAGGCCATCCGAATTCACCACGTAACCCAAATATTTTAACTGTTTCCTAAAGAAATTGCATTTTTTGTAGCTAATTGTTAGGTTTGCTATTGTTAATTTTTCCAAGACGCGAACTAGTAGCGAAATATGCTGCTCAAAGGTTGGTGAAATAATAATAATATCATCGATATAGACAAACACCTTGTGTTCAAATTCGGGACCATAAAACAACATGTCGACTAACCGTTGTTGCGTCGCCGGAGCGTTAGTTAATCCGAACGGCATGGATTTAAATTGGAAAGTACCTCTAGCCGGAATGTAGAAAGCCGTTTTACACCTATCTTCTTCCTTGATAGGAATCTGCCAAAAGCTTTTCGACAAGTCTAAACTAGAGAGGTACTTCGCATCTCGCAAGTTATCAAGTATCTCCGAAATATAGGGAATACTATACGCATCCTTAGTAGTGACAGCATTGAGTTTTCGGCTATCCAAACAGAATCTGAGCTCACCGTTATTCTTGGGTGTCAGTAAAACAGGCGATGACCACGGACTTTCACAAGGTTCAACGACGTCCTCTTGAAGCATTTCATCTAATTGCTCTACCAGAATACGTTGTTTCTCGGGAGACATCCTATAATACCGCTGCCGAATAGGAACAGCGTCTCCAGTGTCTATACTGTGAGCTATCAAGGAAGTGCGTCCTAAACCCCGCTGTTCATATGAGATTTTTTGAAATTGTGTTATGATATGGTCGGCAGTAACCCTTTGCTCCGTAGACAAATGCTCATAATCGCATACATGTGTGTTGGGTTCTGTAGATAGAGTGTTTAGTGTATCGGCGTCTCTGCTCATTATAACTGAATCTAAGTTCTTAGGAAATAAACCGAACACTCTCCAGAAATCCATTCCCAAGATTAGGGCATTTTGAACTTTAGGGACGATATAAACTTTGAGAATATGGGTTTGGTTGAGAAAAGATATTGGTAACTGTAGTATACCAATATTCTCCAACTTTTGACCTCCAGCAGCAATGAAATTTAAAGGTACATCTTCCACAAGTGTAAAACCAGCATCCATGAAACATTTGTGGTAATTATTACCCACAATTGTGACACTAGACCCTGTATCGAGCAAGCCGTTTACAAAGTTACCGTTTATGTTAACAGCGACAAAAGGTCTACTGCTCCCGTGATCAGTTTTAATTTTTTTAACGTGGATTGGAGTGACTGAATAGCACGCAAAAAATTTGGAAATAAAATCCAGCCATGATTTCCACTCCGTTTCATTAAAATTGCCAGTAGTTCGGCTTTTGGCTCCTGAGCCACCACAATCCACGAAGCTTAGTTTTTTGAAGTACTAGGTTTAGGGTTACAATTAGTGCATTCTGGGTAGCGGATGCCCTTCCTGCCACATTTAAAACAAATGGGAAAATGTGGTAATTTGCATTCCTTAAGAGAATGTGAATCATTACGACACCTAGGACAGTACTTGTTCTGGGTATATGGTCCGCTGTTTGAGCGTCCAGCAGCTACATGAACAGCGTTAGTACAGGTAGGTCTCTCCTGAGTAGGCTTAGTATAGTTATGATTATAAGTATTTGTATGATTAGGATGATTATAGTTATTATTGTAATTTTTGAATTTAGAATAGCTGTTTGTCTGAGTGTTGTTCCTATTGTTGTAGTAACCCCCAGATTTTTGTTGTTTAGTGTATGCAAATTCTGGTGCCAAAGTATCGGACGTCACTCTAGGAGGTTCATGAAATTGCGACTGGCGAGACTGAATGCTCTCATAATTAAAGCAAATGCGTTTTAGTGTATCAAGATCACCAACATCGGAATATGCAGCAAGAGTACTAGCGTAACACGGTCTTATGTTATGGAGTATAATCTCCAATTTATCCTGCTCACTCAACGCTTTAGTCAGCCTAGAAAACATACCGTGCATTATAGACAAATAAATGGAAATATTCTCCAGTTCACCCTGAGTACGTGACCTAATCTCCGCCAAAAGCCGATAGTCATAATCTCTTTGCCCGAAATCCTGTTTAAGCAACCCCACAACCTCATCCCAGGTGTTGACCTTCCCCTTAACGCAACGGAACCAGTGCAAGGCGTCATCAGTGAAAATTTCGTACGCGAATTTCAACAGCCGATCCTTTCCAATGTTTCTAGCATACACGAACTCCTCAACCCTCTGTATGAAGGACAGGACACAGGTTTTGCCTGAGTATTTTAGTTTAGCTAAATCCGAATTTAAATTGCGATCGCAAGAGACAGTTGTATTTTCCTGTTCAGAAGGAGATTCAGAAGCTGAATGTGGCTTCATAGACATGATCTCCTTGTACTGGTTATTAAATGTAGTACAGTTGATTTTATACTCTTCTCCCAAACCGGTATCAATGTTCACAATTCTATTAGCTCTATGGTATATGTGATGTAGAAGATTTTCAGTGCGCAAGAACAAGTTCCTATCAAAACGAGTCTTTAGTGAGGCTATCCCAGTCTGGGACTTTTGTAGACTTTCCTTCACAGCAGCAAGATCAACAGCAGGTTCTAAGTGTGATTCAAGAATGTCCTCTGCGGGTGTAGACAATTTAGTGATTTGGCTGCGCATCTCCTGTACCGTACCCGCCGAACCACCTCTGAGGAGGACTTCATACTCAAGCTCAGCTTTTTGGAGCGAAAGATATTTAATGGGGTATGCCATTTTATTACTAAAATACGAAACTTTTTTTTTCAGTTCACGATAAGTGATCGATGTAGGTGTGGGTGTTGCGATTACACAAGAATTGATTTAAAAGCGTTACAAATCGCTGCTCGAGAAGGCACCAGAACATCACACAAAGTCACCAGTGTGGGTAGACACACTATCCAAAAACCCTAGAATGTTCCAACTCAAGCATCCACATACCAAACAACCGCAACAAAATCAGCCGTGATAATAATTTGTTTAAAAAGCCGCAATAAGCGCCGCCCAGTAATTGGCATTCAGCATAAAAAATAATGTTCGAAAATTGCTAAAATAAATTAAAATAATAAAGTGGGTAGACACTTCATTAAAGTAAGTTTCTAGAATAGTAAGAATTAATAACCAATGATTAGGCAGCTGCAATAAAGATTCACAAAATATCCGAAATATGTAATATTTAAATTATGTTGCCGAGTGTAAGTATAAATTCAACAAAATTGCCCAATTAATCAATTATAAAATTTAAAATACAATAAATTATAATAAAGGTTGTCGCAGCATAAAATTAAATCACTAGCAATAACTAGCAGATTCAGTGTAAAATTAAAATTGTATTAACATGAACAGACGACACTAGTATACAATCTAGCGGATTCTAAAAAAATAAAAATAGCACTAACAAAAACCACTAGCATAATGACTAGCAGATGTTACATAAAATTTAAGTTTAAATTGCATTAACGGAACTCACTAGTATAAAGCCTAACGGATCTTAACAAGAAAATTTAAAAAATAATAAAAATTAATAATGACTAGCAGATTTTATGAAGATTTAGCATGTACTAGGCAACAAAAATAAGTTTATAAATTGTGAACCTCAAAAAGCCGTTACTGAATACAATGAATTGCCAAGCAAACAAGCGAATTAAAATTGAAAAGTTGATTAATTGAAAATAAATTATTATGTCAATACTGTAAAATGAATTGAATAATTTAAATACAGTACAAAATAACCGTTTGCCAGACAACTGCAATAGTCAACACAAAGAGTCAAAAGCAGATATGAGAATCATACCAAGTACGCTGTTTCCATATAACCAGTTTATAATAAAGGCAGTTTTCCAAAAAGCATTTATTTTACAGATACAATTACATAAACTGCCAACGATTCTATAGAGTAATTAAAAATAACGATTAATTTAAACGCTTTAACCGTTAAGAGAAATAGTGTGGGTAGACACACTATTCGGAATTTTCCAGAAAATTTCGACAATACATCAGCCTATATGATAACCGCGTACTGATTAATGCACAAAATCAGCCTTTAGAGCTAATTTTGCCCAAATGAAAAAAGCCACCAACACCAATGACACTAAAATACCAAGAATCTGAATTTAATGTGCTCCTCTCAATTAAAATCCTCTAGCGGGCGCCACTGTAACGTTTAGCGTCCCATATAGGATTAGATTCTAGTTGGAGATAAATTACTAAACAAGATTGAAATTTAATACATTTATTCGTTATCAAAAATATCAGAAATACTTCGGCTAGGTCGTGGGTAACTTAGTTTTGAGAAGGAGCACGCATTGAAATACAGATCCCGGAATGGGGTCACTTCCCTGCACAGACGAGTCTAGAAGCGGCTGTTAAGGTAGATTCCCGTAGGCAGCAAAACGGGAAGGAAAACGGAACACCGGAAGTCCGGAACACGGAATGTCCGGGTCCACGAGGAGCAGGTGGATCCGCTGCCACTCGCTGCTGGTACAGGTTTCTGCCCGAGACTTGTTCCCTGGAAATTCCGGAAATTGGTCGTTCACAAAATGTCCACTTTTCAGTTAGTGACTGCGACATCGGGATTTTTCGATGAAACTTATTCTGCGGGTTATTGGCGATTACGGGTAAAGTGAGCCCCAAGCGTTAATTAGAAATCATTGATGTGGCAGTCACAAACAAAATCATTTCTTTTTTTTTTAAAAGCAGTGTAGGTATGATTTTACAATGACAATAATTTATGTGTTTTTTTAAAATCGGCCAAAAGAGTAGCAAAGCGGCTTAACAGGATGAAAAGCAATTCCCTCGTATATAAAAAAAAATGTTTTAAACATGAATAGAATAATTAGGGGAGTTACAGTTATACAATTATTAGTTTTTTTTTTAACATGAGGGTAGCAGCAACCTTCCAGAACTTTGAGATGCGCGAGCATTACACAGCGCTTGTTAGCGACAGTATTTAAATAAACGAATGGAATTATTAATTATTAGATTAGTTTGGTTAGATAATAAAAAGTAAAATAGTTCGACAATAATAACAATTAATTAATACACGGCCAGTTGGAATGGCTAAATGATAAAATTCCTCAATTATAATTCGAGTTTAGTCAATCCCGCAATAGAAGATTGAATTTAAATGGGAATTTAACTAATACAATAATTTATCATCACTTGATTTTTTTATGAGGGTAGCTCCAACATTCTAGAACTAGGCTACACATGAGCACTACAAAGCTCTAGCGCAACAGATTCATATAAGCGGATAGAATGATTGCACTTAAGTGATGATGTTTAAAAAAAATAAAACATGCAAGCGTAGTATTTACGAAAGCAGAATAAAGTTATGGCAATAAATGTAATCGCAACACTCACCCGTCTCGGGGAAAACACTGAACTTACAACTGAACTTTAGGGATTCAGATCAAAATTAGTTATTCTATCAAATACTGGAGTGTCTACTTCCTTTTAATTTTACTGATTTTGGTGTTGGCTGGCAGACGGCGCACGGCAAAATAAATGGCGGCGTTCCCGTCTTAAACTCATTGCCTCGCGTCGTTGATGTAGCTATACATATGTGACGCTGTCTTTTGTGCGCGCGACCCGTTTTAACTATAGCGAAATCTCAGACGTGATTTCTGTTTGTTTGTAAATAATATAATTTTTTTGTTAGTGTTTTTTTTTTTTAAATAGTTTAATAATGTAGGCTAATTTATTTGTATTGTTGGTTCATAATATAATAAAATTCACTAGAAATTCATTAAAATAGGCAGAACCGTTACAAGAAGTACGTCTTTCCCTGGACGAAATAGTCATACTAAGCGACAAGACGTAAGAAAAACTGCCTTCCTAACCTACACTGTGACCGCACACGCTTACAGCCAGTGCGCAAATTAAATAAATTAATAACCAACGTCGTGACAAAGTTACTGCGCGCGGCTCCGCCGACGACGCGAAACGGTAGCAGCGCGTCACTAAGAACCCTACCACGAAAACGTGCACCCGGCGACGGGGCGAGTCCCCCCCAATTTTCATTGCGCTCTCAAACCTGATTCAGAATAGCAGGTGATGCTCAACACGTTCAATGTATTAGAAACATGGTAGTTTATCGTTCGACAAAGCGAAACGGTAGCGGCATCAGCTCTTAACAGCCCGACCGCGATTGTGCGTAACCGACGACGGGGCGAGCGAATTCACTTCTCATTGCGTCCTCAAAGTTCTTGTAACCGCTTTCGACGGACAACAAACGCAATGTATTGGAAAAACGCTTACGGCTCAACTGAAGACGTGAAACAGTAGCGTCAGCTTTAATGTTTATGGCGCTGCGCGAGAGTTGTGCGTTAGATTTTCAAATTAATCAATTACGCAGAGAACGGGGTTAGTCCTAATTGCTGGAACGTGTTATTTTCTCAGCTATTTTTTGGTTTATGAACTCGCCAAAACAGTAACTATATTATTGCGGAACGTAAACTTTGTTTCAGATTTTATTTAACGGTCAAACTATCACACACCTTTTTCGGCAATTTGAAAACATATGGGAAAAAAATCATGCAGATATTAAATTTATTAACATTTATTAGCGGCAAAAAAACGCAAAGACAAGCAAAAGGCTGCTCCCGTATGTCTCCTCCCATGGTATAGCTAAAAATTTCCGCCTTGTAAATTATCGTCAAATCCACTAATAACTCTCCGCGTCTGATTGCGCGTCATCGGCGCACGCGCACCTCACGCAGCGTTACACGCACCGGGTTAGGTAATTAATAACTGGGTTAGTGGGCTTTAGTCTTTCACTTGTGTAGGTATAGTTGAATTTAGAAATGTTTTTACATGTCAAACTGTTTATGACTAATTATGACATTGACATAAGATTGACTAGCGATAGCCCTCATTCATTACGTAACGGAGATGTCTAGCTTCTGCTGAGGCTCCAGAGTTTCTTGGTACCGCTTGGGTTAGCGTTTTCTATGAAACGCTTTAAGTGCCCAAAACCTGCCAAAACCCCTAGCACTCTTGTTGGTGTTTGGCTTTGGTGTCATTAATGGCGGTTTTAGTCATACCACCTCTAAACATCCTCTTTAAAACTTTTACGCTTTTCACTTATATTTACTACTGAACACAATGATATTACATATAAAAAGAGGTTACAAATTATAGCCTCTTTGGCCACAATCTCTTTCAAGGTCCAAATTTGCGCGCAAATGTCAAAATGTTCGGAACATTGTTTTTCGACTGTCTTGTGAGCATAATGACGTATCCTTGCTTATGTGTAATATTATTGACTAGACACAGGACTTTATAACACTCATAAAACTTAAATTCTTGAATTTTAAAAAAGTCCAAAGAACAAACCGCATACCAATAAATTAAAAATAGATTCGGTTGGCTTTTTCTGTTCATGAATACGAGAGTAAGTCTCTTTATATCACTTTGAAACACATTTCCAATTAGATACTAAATGCGATCACGCAACTCTTGGGGCTATTCCCAGCTGTACCCTCTGCGTTGTACCTCTGGGGTGCCAGTGGAAGAGAGTGGTACTCATGAACTAAAAACAATTAGTTTGCTCACCCGCGACTACGCGTGAAAAATAGCCACGTCTACGTATGAGACTGGATATTTGCGAATTATTTCCAGTTAAGTAGTCTTCGTTGGCTTTATAGTCTGTAGACTGTGCCAGCAGTGTCTCTTTCTATTTGCTTACTGAAAAAAAAACATCTCTGTTGATGTTTCGCCCCCGCCGATGTTTCGCCGAAAATCATTTCGCGACACTCTTTCTTCCGCTTTTCTAACTTGTATTTTTTGATATTTAATTGTCCAGTGGTTGTACGGCTAGAGTAGTCAAAAATAAACCAGCAAGTATTTGATTCGGATAATTTTGCTCTAAGAGAAGCGATCAACCACAAGATTCCACAAGATTGTTTTTAAGTCAACATCGGTAATACCCGGTATTGTTATTTCAATCGGTACGAAAACGAAACGTCAGACGTCCAAATCCCGCTGTCAATGTCATAACGCTGTGTGCGTGCCAATCTGTTCACATCAACTTAAAGTACCCAAGCTATAAGAAATGGATGTTCTATTCTATCCCCACTTGTACCCCGGGAGTGGTATTAGTGGGAATAGCCCAACTCATGATCACGCCGCGACGCAGTCTTAAGTTGTTGCCAATTACTTGAGAGTGGACACTGGTAATAATTAAATCGTAAATTATTTTAGATATATCCTGCCTTATCAATAACTTCAATGGCGAAATGCTGCGGAAGTGTAGCGCATTATGATAATGTTTAAAATACTATGCATTTTACAAGTGCTTATTAATTCATCTAAGTGTGTATAATTTCATAATAAGTCCTTTATTATAAGTCCAAAAGTCGTAAGTAATAACCATCATTACGACAGTCAGTAGTTTTCATCTTTAAAAACCAATACAATAAAAAAAAATCGTCAATTTTAAGTGTGGTATTGTGTATTGTATTGTGGTGACAGGTTTATTATGCCTTCGGCTTCTGAAAACATCTTAGAGTAGGTACTTATAATATGTGTGTAGATAGAGTAATGTATTAGGTATGCGACTATACATAATTAGGCCTTAAAACACTTGATCCTACTCATTATGTAGCAGTTGCATAAACTACTATTACTTTCACACGTGTCAGCAAAAAAAACTTGTAAGTATTAAAAATTTATTTGGAGTTAAATTTTGCATTCAAATTTAAATAGGGTAAATAAACTTAGTAGTTTTAGGTAGATTAATTTCGCCATCTGTCGGTAATAGAAGAGACGAAACTAAAAACTAGAAAAAAATACCCAAATCATGTCATCATCATATCATGTGTTCATGTCAAAACGCTTCGTCCTCATACTCACCGTTAAAATTCCTGCTTTGCATAGCCCTGAACCATTTTCATTCGATTGTTTTTCATAAAACTCAAATCCCTATTAACCCACTCTAGCGGACCGACAGACGCGTGTACAAACCGACAAGGCACCAACATAAGCATCTACTTCCCTATACTATTACAGCTAAGGCCGTATTGCACGAACGGTCCAGCAACAACGTCACAAGTTACCCTTCCGAAATCAGCCTCCACCGGTCATTCCATATTAACCCACACAACCCTACCCCACGCATGTGTGCAAACGCTACCAAAGATCGTAGGTATAGATACATCATTTATCTACACAAAACCCCTTGCACGTTGAGACTAGAAATCTATGCCCACAGAGAGTCTAGGCCGAAAATTATGGGGGTGGGATGGGGGGGAAAGAGGGGGTTGCCGTCACCGAACTGATATGTGACCGGAGAGTCTTGTTCAACAAACGATGACGATGATTTAAGCTCAGCCGATTTAAGTGCATTACGGAGGTAGAAGTCTGGCTTTGCAGGCTTAGGTTTAGATTTGAGAGAGCCAGCCATTATGGGCTGGCCTTGCCGATTTATGTGCCGTCGACTTGACGTCAGCCTAATGGTTGGGCCTGTAATGTCCAAAGTGTGCGTAAACAGGGGGGTTGGTTGGCTAGTAGTGCAGGCTTTGATTAACTTTTATGCAACAACAACAGTGTCACTTTGTTTGGGATATTGTCGGTATTCAATTAGGAGGTAGTTAGAGCCATTGAAAATAATCGATTTATTGATTATTTTTGTTTTTATTTTTATGAAACATTCATAGTATGAAATTCAACATACAGCACCTGCTGCAGCTGCTTAACAGATTTTTCTTTGCATTGTCATTGTATGTTGGTCGTTAGAGCACTTATTACATTTGTTACCTGTAGCCGGCACGGGCAGATGCTAGTAGATTATATGACAGTTTTCACAGTTTCCAAGCTAAATAGGGTGTGTGATTAGTTGTACCGTTTGTAGTCAACTGCGTGAGGAAATAAGAGAATCGCGACACGCAATTAACAACTGTCTAAAATCCTTACTTTACTTAGTTAATAACAATTTATACGGCAAAAAGCTTAATTAAGCCAGCCTAACTCTATCTCTGCATCGGGCGGAAAACAAAGCTTCGACATTGAATTTTTCTCGACGTAATCTTGTATTCAAATTTTAATTATATCATTCTGGCGTTTGAATAAAAACGAATTCATTCCGTCCCGTCGGTGAATAATAATGTGTACGGCCGGCCGGGTTGATTTACAGGACACCCTGTTACACCGGTGGGGGTGGAATTATTACTGGGCGTTATAATGGGGATGATGGCTAGTTGGTCGAACCAGCAACTTTTTCGAAATCAGTATGAAGTTTGTTTTGGATAACTTTTGACCTTAGAAAAATCAATAAAAATAATCGATTTGTTGATTATTTTTGTTTCTTACATTCTATGAAATTCAAAATACAATGACAATGCAAAGAAAAATCAGGCAGCTGTCAAAAAATTTCAAAAAACGACTGAACCTCTAGTGTTAGAGTCTTATCACACTAGCCACTTGAGAGCGAGTGCTTCATACTAATATCGCTCGCGGCGAACACGTTGTGTGATCGCCTCAATACAAAACTCGCTAGCGAATCGCCAGTGTGATAATGCTATAATTCTTGACACAAGAAATCGTCTCAATCGCATTGGTTTGCGTTAACGACCCAATTAATATGGGCAAATTGGCAGCGTCTCTAGCGTCACGTAACTATCTACAACAAAGTATTCTATAATACTATTTAAAGAAAAAAAGGAAATGTTTATTCAACGACATGTAACGCCCCCCTCCCTTTTCATTATTTTTTCCTATTTTTTCTAAACTATTTTAACTGTATTAATAATATTAACTAATTTTTACTCGTACCCATTAAATACTTATTAAAAGTGAACCTTTAAAGGCGAACCTACCTTCTTCTACTTCCTATCCTCATTATGTTCCTATTTTTTCTCGCCCTACCTACTTATGATTATTTTACGCACTCAATTAATGCCTCGCCTACTGATATGCGTACTCCTAAGTATATGAAATCCTATAATTTAATATACGTGACGTGATACGTGATTTGGCCATGTGATCGTCTAGTGTATGCCTAAATAAATGATCCCTTCGTTGTGTCCGCATCCTACTGTAACCCTTGGAACGTTTAGTGAGGAGCAAAGATTGGTCTACCCTATTAGTTGAATAAATATTGTACTACCTACTTGCAACCTGCCTAGCGACTCGCTACCTAGAAATGTGTTCTACCTAACCCGGCATATATATTTACGAATTAGTTTCTTGAAATAATCGTTCTACTACCTAGAAATACCGAAGCTAATACCATCTGAGGCTTAATTGGCAGAATGATTAACAACCATAAGTATGGCTAGGAATAGATTATTTAGATAGCGGAGCAAGTAAATAAGAAGTCAATGGAGATTGGAGTGTAAGTAAGTAACATTTAGTTTAATAATAATAAACGACTGAGACGGAGTGGTATTCAAGACGCAACTGTTTAAGAAAATTATAATATCAGGTTTTGTAAAACAAAGATATATAACAGCGTAAAGTTATTGTCATCAATTAGCAAGAGTGTAATGACGGAATGATATGTGATTCCCCCCCCTGTCCCCTACCAAAAGACCGGTTAATATACATCAGCTTGGGTTTCCTTTGAATAATAAACGATAGTTAAATAAACGAGCAGTTTCTATTCACTACTATTAGGTGAGGTCACACTTTGTAGGTAACCCGCCAATCTAATGTATACTGGATGAGGAATGGTCCCCCGTCTTGTAAGTCGATGGCAATTTCGAGTAACCAACTTGTTAAAATTTCAACCAACAAGTCTACAAATCACCTGCTTATGATTATTATGCTGAGCTGACGATAGCTTCGGTTGTTCATAAAGGTAATTCAAGATGAGATAATGATGTCAAAGTTCCAAGTAAAGCAATTATTGCCCTCCAAGAACAACTGTCGAATCAGATGTTAACTTGTTTAAATGTATTCAGTCAGTGACTCTCAGTGCGTGTAGCGTTTCCCCATTTGGAATAAAACAACTACTGCCTAGTATGACTAAGACACAAAATAAACAAAAACATATTAAATGTCGTTGGTTAGTCCTCTACACAACCTCAGCTAAAGTAGTAATTGAAGGTACTCTATGACAACATTTATTAAAAGAAGGTAGTTCGAAAGCCGTCGACTACAGACTTAAATAAATTGAATAATAGGCCCTAGGCGCACATATCAAACATAAAATTTATTAAATAGTTAAGTAGTCTTAAATGGTCAACTAAATAATAAATTAAGTCCCCACAAGACATCACCATCAACTAGATGTTTCAGACCTCCACCAATTAATCTACTACCAAATCTAAGTGACCAGCCCAACCAGACCGTAGTCCAACAGAACGGACGTGTACCACAACCCAGTTAAGCTTAAACCCTCAAGCAAACGGTTCATAGCACAATAAAAACCCTAGCCTTCACCTTTCCCTAGTATCTGCAACAATCGAAACCTTTCCAATTATAAATTCTATTTTATAGCAATCACCTATTTCAGACCGTAACGTTAAATAAAATTCTACCCGTGTTTCAAAACAGTACCGCAGTGATTGTACGTCTAACACATGAGTTTAATTCGGTAAATGATCATCTCCATGAGATACCTGACCCTACGCTTCCCTAGTACTTTCAAAGAACCAATCCTATCTACTAGCATTCACATAATACAAATTCTATCGTTCCATAAAAATCTACCCACGTCTCAAAACAGTAGCCCAGTGATTGTACATCAACCAAATGAGCTTAAACCTTCAAACAACCAATTCAAAACACATTCCTACGTTTCCCTAGAACCTTAATAAACCACTACCTATCATGTTATGAAATCTACGCACTAGCATTTCCCTAAGGCAATCGCTGACGTCCTAACAATCTAACCATGTATCGATCTAGGCCCTAAACTAAAATGTGTGTCGTTAGCAAGCTAGAGGTATAACTACCTCACATTTACGTTAATTGTGTGGTGTGTGGTGTAAGTTCTCCGGTGTGCAATGGAGAACTTCTAAGCTAAGGCTAACTACGGGATCGAGGTGGCATCCTCTAGTGTACCTAACCCTATTTCCTACGCCATGTGTAATAACCCCACCCGCGGCCGAAGCCAGGGATGCAAGTGGAGTAGGGCGGAGAGATAATTGTGCGAATAAATAAATATATAGAGATAGACCAGCGTCACCAGTCCCATGCACTGACCCTGCAGATACACGGAGCCTGGGTACACGCTAGGAGGTAGTTTACCCCCCATCCGGATATTGCGCCGGAGGTAAGGTGCTGGGTCGAACCTCACGCCCAGTCGGACCCCACAAGGAGCCGTATAACTCTAAACTGTCGTATAGCACCGTTAGGTATCAGGTTTAGAGCCCAGGAACCTCGTCCCGTTCAGTCCCTACTTCAAGTGTGTCAAAATAATCTACCTTGTATTCTGTATACGTTGAACCAATAATCACGTCATGAAAACGACGATGATGAAGGTAATTTCTCTGCCGATACCCGGACTCTCGCATCGGTTATAATACTAACGGCTAAAGGTGTCCTGGCCACAGAGAAATAGGAAAGACTAGGTTGACTCCAGAGAGTAGCCCTGGCAAGCCAAAGGAGGAGGTAAGGTAGGTAAAGACATTGGTTCACGAACACAGAACACAATTCACAAAATATAAACTTGATTTGAAAGTATTACGTTAAATAATTTCAACTAAATTAAAATAAAATCAATAAAATCGCGACCCACGGATATGAATTTACTCCAGCAGAGTAACGACGTACACTTGAAGAATCCCAAATCCAACCACCACGTCCTTGTGGAGCGGTCCTATTTATTCCTTTCTTGGTGCGTCAACTGCGTCTACGGCAGCAACTACGTCCGCTGCAGCAACAATAGCAACTACATCTTTTGCAAAATCTGAAGCATCTGCGTCAACTAGGTGTTATTCAAATATCAACCTTATTCCTTAGTAAGTACGGTCGTGACAAAAACCTGTGTCTACTGCAACATCTGAACCTTTTGCTCCATCTGCAGCAACTACGTTTTCTGCAACTGCGTCTGCTGCAGCATCTGAAGCATCTGCAACAACAGCAGCAACTGCGACAACTAAAACAACTGTAGCTTCTGCGGCATCAGAAGCATCTGCAACATCTAAAGCACCTGTGTAATCTAAAGCATCTGTAGCTTCTGCGGCATCAGAACCATCTGCAACATCTAAAGCATCTGCGCAATCTAAAGCATCTGCGTAATCTAAAGCATTCGCAGCCTCCGCGGCATCAGAATCATCCGCAACATCCGAAGCATCTGCGTAATCTAAAGCAACTGCGACAACTATGTTTACTGCAACAACAATAACAACTACAACTTCTGCGAAGTCTGAAGCATCTGTAGTTTCTGCGCCGACTAGGTGTTATTCAAATATCAACCTTATACCTTAGTAAGTACGGTCGTGACAAAAACCTGTGTCTACTGCAACATCTGAACCTTTTGCTCCATCTGCAGCAACTACGCTTTCTGCAACTGCGTCTGCTGCAGCATCCAAAGCATCTGCAACAACAGCAGCAACTGCGACAACTAAAACAACTGTAGCTTCTGCGGCATCAGAAGCATCTGCAACATCTAAAGCACCTGTGTAATCTAAAGCATCTGTAGCTTCTGCGGCATCAGAACCATCTGCAACATCTAAAGCATCTGCGCAATCTAAAGTATCTGCGTAATCTAAAGCATTCGCAGCCTCCGCGGCATCAGAATCATCCGCAACATCCGAAGCATCTGCGTAATCTAAAGCAACTGCGACAACTATGTTTACTGCAACAACAATAACAACTACAACTTCTGCGAAATCTGAAGCATCTGTAGTTTCTGCGCCGTCCAGGTGTTATTCAAATATCAACCTTATACCTTAGTAAGTACGGTCGTGACAAAAACCTGTGTCTATTGCAACATCTGAACCTTTTGCTCCATCTGCAGCAACTACGCTTTCTGCAACTGCGTCTGCTGCAGCATCCGAAGCATCTGCAACAACAGCAGCAACTGCGACAACTAAAACAACTGTAGCTTCTGCGGCATCAGAACCATCTCCAACATCTAAAGCATCTGCGCAATCTAAAGCATCTGCGTAATCTAAAGTATTCGCAGCCTCCGCGGCATCAGAATCATCCGCAACATCCGAAGCATCTGCGTAATCTAAAGCAACTGCGACAACTATGTTTACTGCAACAACAATAACAACTACAACTTCTGCGAAATCTGAAGCATCTGTAGTTTCTGCGCCGACCAGGTGTTATTCAAATATCAACCTTATTCCTTAGTAAGTACGGTCGTGACAAAAACCTGTGTCTACTGCAACATCTGAACCTTTTGCTCCATCTGCAGCAACTACGCTTTCTGCAACTGCGTCTGCTGCAGCATCCGAAGCATCTGCAACAACAGCAGCAACTGCGACAACTAAAACAACTGTAGGTTCTGCGGCATCAGAAGCATCTGCAACATCTAAAGCACCTGTGTAATCTAAAGCATCTGTAGCTTCTGCGGCATCAGAACCATCTGCAACATCTAAAGCATCTGCGCAATCTAAAGCATCTGCGTAATCTAAAGCATTCGCAGCCTCCGCGGCATCAGAATCATCCGCAACATCCGAAGCATCTGCGTAATCTAAAGCAACTGCGACAACTATGTTTACTGCAACAACAATAACAACTACAACTTCTGCGAAATCTGAAGCATCTGTAGTTTCTGCGCCGACCAGGTGTTATTCAAATATCAACCTTATTCCTTAGTAAATACGGTTGTAATTGTTTTAAAGCCTCACACGGATCAGTTATTGTGCGCAGGGTAACCTACAACAAGTTTTGGTATCCTACCCTCAAATACATTCCGCTTGTTATATGAGGTATTGATAGTTTATACACCCATTTATACCTATCATTTTGGTAGAGACATTCTGTCCCTTTTTACCAGTCTCAACTCAGACGATAATTTCTATCCCGCAAGATTCATTTGAACGTATATTCATTTCTCGTTTCGCCCATAGAGATATACTTATTCGCGAGAAGAAGCCACTCCCGGATCTTATTTAGAAATAATTTAATAATAACTAAATTTGCATAATATTAACATATGTTTATGAATTATGGCGGTGATAAACACTTTGAACCGTCACACCACCCCCCAATGTTTGCGCAAGTGAGAAACTGTTAAACTGGAGAAAACATTTACTAAATCTCATATTCATAAATATATGAACATACAAGACTCATTAAATGATCGTTAATTTATTGGAATTTTTCCTGTGAGTGAATGAGGGTATGTGGTGTGTATTTAAACCATTGGATTACCACTAAAGTACACAAGGAAATTCGCAAGCTTTTGACTTATAAATTATGGACGTGTACAATTATCACCCTCGCAAGGCAGTCTAGTCCCAGATAGAGGAACTGGTTGTGAGGCAGTCTGCCCTAGTGGCACAGTATCAACCCTTGCACCCCAGTCTTGCATCTGCTTGTCGACCGTGAATGGAACTGTCAATACAACCCCTTCCAAAACCAGACTACGTTAATAGTTATTGGGTCATAACCCCCCATTAATCTACAATCCCGCTTGGAACATCCACTGAATACAGTAATCGCTAATCCTCTGGAGCGTGTGTAGTGCACTAATGCACAGTGTAGTTGTTGAAAGCTTTGCATCTGCATTCGCTTTGAATGCTGCGTGTAGAGTAATGATATCCCGGCGCCAGCTTTAACGCTGATGTCAATCTGACTTAACCTATCACCTTCCACACCGGAAAATCATTTGGAGTGTGCTGTTTCAGAGGTTGAATGCCAATAAACCGTCCTCATTCTCTACAGACCTGCTGAATTATTATAGCACCAGACGTACCACATAATATCGTAAAGTCAAAAGTCACATTGTTTAATCATTCATCATCTTGAACATATTCACATCTGCAGTTCATTCATCTCCAATCTCACATTCACACGTGCTATTACAACTCACCAGCTCCAACAAGATAACGCAGACGAACCTAACTACCAAAGTAAAAAAAAACAACAATATATATAAATCAGTCCTAAATTTCACCTACTGTCTTAAACAAACAATTTCTCACTATTACAATTAAATTTATTTCCGAAATTTCGGCCTAAATACCCAACAACTATCTCGTCTGCCAATACCGAAGATTCTAATTGACCTGCCCTAAAATAAGCCTTAATAAAAATTGAGTATGTACCTAATCCAAATAATAATAAACTGTATGATCATATAAAACTATTAATTTTTAATTTATAAGCGTTTTCTCAATGAGCATATGTGTGGTGTGTATTTAAACCATAAGGTAGCAACTAAAGTAATCAAAGAAAAATTTTGGGCTCTTGTGATATTAATTATGGCATAAATAATTATCACCCTCGCAAGGCAGTCTAGTCCCAGATAGAGGAACTGGTTGTGAGGCAGTCTGCCCTAGTGGCACAGTATCAACCCTTGCACCCCAGTCTTGCATCTGCTTGTCGACCGAGAATGGAACTGTCAATACAACCCCTTCCAAACCCAGACTACGTTAATAGTTATTGGGTCATAACCCCCCATTAATCAATATCTCCACCCACAACCTCCTTCGATCACAATAATCACTAACCCTTTGGAGAGTGTGTAGTGCACTGGTGCACAGTGTGGTTGTTGAAAGCTTTGCATCTGCATTCGCTTTGAATGCTGCGTGTAGAGTAATGATTTTCCGGTGCCAGCTTACACGCTGATGTCAATTTGACTTAACCTATCACCTTCCGCACAGGAAAATCATCTGAAGTGTGCTGTTTGCAGAGGCTGAACGCTCATAAACCGTCATCATTACCTACAGAACCACTGAATTGCCATAGCCTCTAGCCCTAATACTACATACCGGTAACGTCAAGATTTTTTTATTTCTCTTACTGTCAACACATGTCTTAGCTAAGAAATCATTCATCATCATCATCATCCTTCCCCAAACTCACAAGCACACGTACTATAACAATTCACCGGCTCCAACAAGATAACTCAGACTTAAACATTACCATGAACTAAGTAAAGTAAAATTTAAGTAAGGCTCTACCTATCTAAAACGAAAATCCGCGATACCCAAACTATTACCTATTCTAATATTGACTACTTAAACAATCAGTATTCCACCCTGTCTACTAGTAGGTTAATTCTAAATCAACTCATTTTTTTAAACATTGTTTTTCCTTTTCAAGAGTTTTAATGCCATTCCACCACCCACCAACCATGATCTAAATACACCATTAAACCCAAGACTATTAAACATACATATATACCTCTTCGAACCCAAACTACACGAAGTTTCCAAATGCGTTTTTTTTTTTTTTTTTTCAAACCACCTCACTTAAGCCTCACTATAAATTAACCACCTTATTTTATTGAATTAGGCAAAGGCTAACACAATAACCTACCAACCCGCAAGCGTATATGTTTTATCGAATTAAACAAAGGTTAATTCAACAAAACACAAACCGGGAACTCGTATCGTTTATCTATAACGCGTTATTGTTATTTCAAATTATGATAATTTTCTTTCAACCGAACCGGCTTACGACGTTGTAAACCAATTTAAAATAACGCTTTTAATTATAGTTGGGTATCATTTGTAAAAGTTCCTACCCAGTATCTGACTATAACACCCCATTTATTGTTAGATCCTAATCATATATACTGTTTCAGTTAATAATAGGAAACGCACTTATGTGTACTTATCCCGTATGTGTGTAATTTCTAAATTACTTGTTATAGATAACCTGTGCCAACTATTAATTACCACCAATCGTGGTATTAAACCTATCCTATCAATTATCCTGCCTAACCTTTTATGTAAATTAAACCTACCACTACCCCTGGAGTCTATTGCTACAGAATGGTATGCGCTGTTGGCTAAAAGCTCAATATGCTCTCATGTTTACTTATATCTAACACCTACCCTATAAGTCTACGTAATGTACCTTCAATAAATTTTGACTTATGTACCTACTGGTATACTAATTAGAGTTGAAAGAGTATTGTCATTGAAATCAACAGTTTAACACGATGTGATATGCATCATACCCCTAAATATTGTATTATACGACAAACCTTTACCATACATACATATTGACTTGATCACACTAACTTAATGAGTGGTTTACAACACGATTCAGAATCAATACTCATACAACACATACTTGGCTAACTACACATAACTAATACATACGTAAGTATCTGCCTATTTTTATATACATCTATTTCATATGACACCTATTTGAAACCAACATACATACAACCATACTTGTCTCCCTGCCTTTTATAACACCCGTTCATCTGTACCACAAGTAGTATTCTTAGCATAATAACCAACAAAAGAAGCAATAATAAACAATGAAGCATTTTTTTTCCAAATACCAGTAGATACGTTAGTGAAAAGAAAAAAATAAATAATACCATTACGCAAATACAATTAAAGTACTTAACCCACTTATAGATGGAATACCTAGATCTACCATAGGTTACGATTGCATAATTATTCATTATAGTCAATAGTCAAATTAACAAAAATCGAATAATCTAAAACGGGACATCGGCCGCGATCACCCTACAGGTAATGCGGGTAGGCAGAGCCCGGTCTGCGCAACATTAATATCCACCCCCAATTCGCCAGTCTGCCAGTGATCATAATAATAAACGCAACTAAGTCGAAATATCGAGAGCTCATCAAACTCATCAGGCAATCGCGGACAACCATCCTGCCCATACCATGCCCAATGCAACCATCCGCGAATAATTTTAAACCGTTAACCTAAATCATACCTACGTCTACAATTCAAACAATAACTTGAACTAAAACAGTTATTTTAAATAAAATTATTCAAACAATGATAACCTGAAAAAGACCTAATTCAATTCATTTCATTCATTTTGTGACATGACAATAATAACCAGATAGGGTTACAAACATATATTAACCATAGGTACGTAGTCTGTCAATAATCTTCCTACTACTTTTGATAGAACTCTTGGCTAAAGCTAACCTATACCTTAAACTTATCCCACGAACACTACCCTAATAAACATTTCCACAATCTAATAAACATCTAAGCACTATACCTACACCCCCCCAACCTTACAATCTTAAAACTTTCATTTTTAATTCACTTCCTACGTAAAGTCGAGGTGATTTTAAATCTCCTATATCACCTCCCAGCTTTAAAACCCTGTAGGTATAGCAAAATTATTACTTTCAAATGAATAGTTATTCTTGTTTTGAAACCCTATCCTAATAATACATAAAGCTAACATCTCACAAGAATAACCAAAAAATTTCTTCTCTGTACATGAAAGGGTGCAAACGAGCAGGCGGGTCTCCCAATGTAATGCAACTACCGCTGCCTGAGTGTCTATGGGCAACAACATTGATTATTTTCGTATGTAATTCTGAGTCACCCTTGGTTATGGAGGTAGACGTGAAAGTAACCTACCCAACTAGTTACAATGAATAGCTCGAAATCTATTAATACCTGAACTAATTCACGTTTCCAAAAATCATAAATGCTAAACCTATCTATACCTATAATCAACCTTCATTAAATGTTGCGCAACTATAGCTCATTATCAGCCTATTCACGTCCCACCGCTGGGCACAGGCCTCCTCTCAGAACAAGAGGGCCCAGGCCACAGCTCCCACGCGAGCCCAGTGCGGATTGGGAACTTCACACACACCATTGAACTGCTTCGCAGGAGTGTGCAGGTTTCCTCATGATGTTTTGACTTAACTGTACCTACTATAAGTCACTCTTATCACTGAGGACTAAAGACTCGCTAAACGAAACATCATAAAAAACCGAAACTTAACCTAATTGCAAACTATTAGTGGACTTAACCAATATGTATTCTACCTACCTAAATCGGATGCTACATAGCCTGTGTATCTATCCTACCCATCAAAAGAGAATAATGAATCTTTAACCTGCTACATATAATAAAACTCAAGACTAGTAACTACAAATGAATACCTGAGTAGGTACAACAAAATGCTATTATAAAGCCTCTGTAAAATCTATAAGTGAAAACCTATCCTACGCGTACCTACCCTATATTTTTATTTACCTACCAATATTGAACTAATTATAATCGATATAAGCCTATGACTAAAACCAATCTTCACTCCCACTTTTCCACTCCACAGCAGCACTTTGTCCAACGATTGTTTTCAGACAAAACCAACCGTTGGACCCAATTAATACCTACCTACCTTAATAGCGTATGCAAAACTAACGTAAATTCTAAATAACGCTGCTATAAATTATGCTACCCCGCTAAATCTTAAAACTACAACCATCAACACAAGCTATACCATCATGCCCACGAACATACCCTGAGTGAGCCTCATGTGAAAAGAATATGATTCTACCTACACATTTAAATAAAGCCGTTGCAACCCAGGGTATACATCCTGGTCGCGGCAAACCACCACTTTGTAACGCCCCCCTCCCATTTCATTTATTTTTTCCTATTTTTTCTAAACTATTTTAACTGTATTAATAATATTAACTAATTTTTACTCGTACCCATTAAATACTTATTAAAAGTGAACCTTTAAAGGCGAACCTACCTTCTTCTACTTCCTATCCTCATTATGTTCCTATTTTTTCTCGCCCTACCTACTTATGATTATTTTACGCACTCAATTAATGCCTCGCCTACTGATATGCGTACTCCTAAGTATATGAAATCCTATAATTTAATATACGTGACGTGATACGTGATTTGGCCATGTGATCGTCTAGTGTATGCCTAAATAAATGATCCCTTCGTTGTGTCCGCATCCTACTGTAACCCTTGGAACGTTTAGTGAGGAGCAAAGATTGGTCTACCCTATTAGTTGAATAAATATTGTACTACCTACTTGCAACCTGCCTAGCGACTCGCTACCTAGAAATGTGTTCTACCTAACCCGGCATATATATTTACGAATTAGTTTCTTGAAATAATCGTTCTACTACCTAGAAATACCGAAGCTAATACCATCTGAGGCTTAATTGGCAGAATGATTAACAACCGTAAGTATGGCTAGGAATAGATTATTTAGATAGCGGAGCAAGTAAATAAGAAGTCAATGGAGATTGGAGTGTAAGTAAGTAACATTTAGTTTAATAATAATAAACGACTGAGACGGAGTGGTATTCAAGACGCAACTGTTTAAGAAAATTATAATATCAGGTTTTGTAAAACAAAGATATATAACAGCGTAAAGTTATTGTCATCAATTAGCAAGAGTGTAATGACGGAATGATATGTGATTCCCCCCCCTGTCCCCTACCAAAAGACCGGTTAATATACATCAGCTTGGGTTTCCTTTGAATAATAAACGATAGTTAAATAAACGAGCAGTTTCTATTCACTACTATTAGGTGAGGTCACACTTTGTAGGTAACCCGCCAATCTAATGTATACTGGATGAGGAATGGTCCCCCGTCTTGTAAGTCGATGGCAATTTCGAGTAACCAACTTGTTAAAATTTCAACCAACAAGTCTACAAATCACCTGCTTATGATTATTATGCTGAGCTGACGATAGCTTCGGTTGTTCATAAAGGTAATTCAAGATGAGATAATGATGTCAAAGTTCCAAGTAAAGCAATTATTGCCCTCCAAGAACAACTGTCGAATCAGATGTTAACTTGTTTAAATGTATTCAGTCAGTGACTCTCAGTGCGTGTAGCGTTTCCCCATTTGGAATAAAACAACTACTGCCTAGTATGACTAAGACACAAAATAAACAAAAACATATTAAATGTCGTTGGTTAGTCCTCTACACAACCTCAGCTAAAGTAGTAATTGAAGGTACTCTATGACAACATTTATTAAAAGAAGGTAGTTCGAAAGCCGTCGACTACAGACTTAAATAAATTGAATAATAGGCCCTAGGCGCACATATCAAACATAAAATTTATTAAATAGTTAAGTAGTCTTAAATGGTCAACTAAATAATAAATTAAGTCCCCACAAGACATCACCATCAACTAGATGTTTCAGACCTCCACCAATTAATCTACTACCAAATCTAAGTGACCAGCCCAACCAGACCGTAGTCCAACAGAACGGACGTGTACCACAACCCAGTTAAGCTTAAACCCTCAAGCAAACGGTTCATAGCACAATAAAAACCCTAGCCTTCACCTTTCCCTAGTATCTGCAACAATCGAAACCTTTCCAATTATAAATTCTATTTTATAGCAATCACCTATTTCAGACCGTAACGTTAAATAAAATTCTACCCGTGTTTCAAAACAGTACCGCAGTGATTGTACGTCTAACACATGAGTTTAATTCGGTAAATGATCATCTCCATGAGATACCTGACCCTACGCTTCCCTAGTACTTTCAAAGAACCAATCCTATCTACTAGCATTCACATAATACAAATTCTATCGTTCCATAAAAATCTACCCACGTCTCAAAACAGTAGCCCAGTGATTGTACATCAACCAAATGAGCTTAAACCTTCAAACAACCAATTCAAAACACATTCCTACGTTTCCCTAGAACCTTAATAAACCACTACCTATCATGTTATGAAATCTACGCACTAGCATTTCCCTAAGGCAATCGCTGACGTCCTAACAATCTAACCATGTATCGATCTAGGCCCTAAACTAAAATGTGTGTCGTTAGCAAGCTAGAGGTATAACTACCTCACATTTACGTTAATTGTGTGGTGTGTGGTGTAAGTTCTCCGGTGTGCAATGGAGAACTTCTAAGCTAAGGCTAACTACGGGATCGAGGTGGCATCCTCTAGTGTACCTAACCCTATTTCCTACGCCATGTGTAATAACCCCACCCGCGGCCGAAGCCAGGGATGCAAGTGGAGTAGGGCGGAGAGATAATTGTGCGAATAAATAAATATATAGAGATAGACCAGCGTCACCAGTCCCATGCACTGACCCTGCAGATACACGGAGCCTGGGTACACGCTAGGAGGTAGTTTACCCCCCATCCGGATATTGCGCCGGAGGTAAGGTGCTGGGTCGAACCTCACGCCCAGTCGGACCCCACAAGGAGCCGTATAACTCTAAACTGTCGTATAGCACCGTTAGGTATCAGGTTTAGAGCCCAGGAACCTCGTCCCGTTCAGTCCCTACTTCAAGTGTGTCAAAATAATCTACCTTGTATTCTGTATACGTTGAACCAATAATCACGTCATGAAAACGACGATGATGAAGGTAATTTCTCTGCCGATACCCGGACTCTCGCATCGGTTATAATACTAACGGCTAAAGGTGTCCTGGCCACAGAGAAATAGGAAAGACTAGGTTGACTCCAGAGAGTAGCCCTGGCAAGCCAAAGGAGGAGGTAAGGTAGGTAAAGACATTGGTTCACGAACACAGAACACAATTCACAAAATATAAACTTGATTTGAAAGTATTACGTTAAATAATTTCAACTAAATTAAAATAAAATCAATAAAATCGCGACCCACGGATATGAATTTACTCCAGCAGAGTAACGACGTACACTTGAAGAATCCCAAATCCAACCACCACGTCCTTGTGGAGCGGTCCTATTTATTCCTTTCTTGGTGCGTCAACTGCGTCTACGGCAGCAACTACGTCCGCTGCAGCAACAATAGCAACTACATCTTTTGCAAAATCTGAAGCATCTGCGTCAACTAGGTGTTATTCAAATATCAACCTTATTCCTTAGTAAGTACGGTCGTGACAAAAACCTGTGTCTACTGCAACATCTGAACCTTTTGCTCCATCTGCAGCAACTACGTTTTCTGCAACTGCGTCTGCTGCAGCATCTGAAGCATCTGCAACAACAGCAGCAACTGCGACAACTAAAACAACTGTAGCTTCTGCGGCATCAGAAGCATCTGCAACATCTAAAGCACCTGTGTAATCTAAAGCATCTGTAGCTTCTGCGGCATCAGAACCATCTGCAACATCTAAAGCATCTGCGCAATCTAAAGCATCTGCGTAATCTAAAGCATTCGCAGCCTCCGCGGCATCAGAATCATCCGCAACATCCGAAGCATCTGCGTAATCTAAAGCAACTGCGACAACTATGTTTACTGCAACAACAATAACAACTACAACTTCTGCGAAGTCTGAAGCATCTGTAGTTTCTGCGCCGACTAGGTGTTATTCAAATATCAACCTTATACCTTAGTAAGTACGGTCGTGACAAAAACCTGTGTCTACTGCAACATCTGAACCTTTTGCTCCATCTGCAGCAACTACGCTTTCTGCAACTGCGTCTGCTGCAGCATCCAAAGCATCTGCAACAACAGCAGCAACTGCGACAACTAAAACAACTGTAGGTTCTGCGGCATCAGAAGCATCTGTAACATCTAAAGCACCTGTGTAATCTAAAGCATCTGTAGCTTCTGCGGCATCAGAACCATCTGCAACATCTAAAGCATCTGCGCAATCTAAAGCATCTGCGTAATCTAAAGCATTCGCAGCCTCCGCAGCATCAGAATCATCCGCAACATCCGAAGCATCTGCGTAATCTAAAGCAACTGCGACAACTATGTTTACTGCAACAACAATAACAACTACAACTTCTGCGAAATCTGAAGCATCTGTAGTTTCTGCGCCGACCAGGTGTTATTCAAATATCAACCTTATACCTTAGTAAGTACGGTCGTGACAAAAACCTGTGTCTACTGCAACATCTGAACCTTTTGCTCCATCTGCAGCAACTACGCTTTCTGCAACTGCGTCTGCTGCAGCATCCGAAGCATCTGCAACAACAGCAGCAACTGCGACAACTAAAACAACTGTAGCTTCTGCGGCATCAGAAGCATCTGCAACATCTAAAGCATCTGCGCAATCTAAAGCATCTGCGTAATCTAAAGCATTCGCAGCCTCCGCGGCATCAGAATCATCCGCAACATCCGAAGCATCTGCGTAATCTAAAGCAACTGCGACAACTATGTTTACTGCAACAACAATAACAACTACAACTTCTGCGAAATCTGTAGCATCTGTAGTTTCTGCGCCGACCAGGTGTTATTCAAATATCAACCTTATACCTTAGTAAGTACGGTCGTGACAAAAACCTGTGTCTATTGCAACATCTGAACCTTTTGCTCCATCTGCAGCAACTACGCTTTCTGCAACTGCGTCTGCTGCAGCATCCGAAGCATCTGCAACAACAGCAGCAACTGCGACAACTAAAACAACTGTAGCTTCTGCGGCATCAGAAGCATCTGCAACATCTAAAGCACCTGTGTAATCTAAAGCATCTGTAGCTTCTGCGGCATCAGAACCATCTGCAACATCTAAAGCATCTGCGCAATCTAAAGTATCTGCGTAATCTAAAGCATTCGCAGCCTCCGCGGCATCAGAATCATCCGCAACATCCGAAGCATCTGCGTAATCTAAAGCAACTGCGACAACTATGTTTACTGCAACAACAATAACAACTACAACTTCTGCGAAATCTGAAGCATCTGTAGTTTCTGCGCCGTCCAGGTGTTATTCAAATATCAACCTTATACCTTAGTAAGTACGGTCGTGACAAAAACCTGTGTCTATTGCAACATCTGAACCTTTTGCTCCATCTGCAGCAACTACGCTTTCTGCAACTGCGTCTGCTGCAGCATCCGAAGCATCTGCAACAACAGCAGCAACTGCGACAACTAAAACAACTGTAGCTTCTGCGGCATCAGAACCATCTCCAACATCTAAAGCATCTGCGCAATCTAAAGCATCTGCGTAATCTAAAGTATTCGCAGCCTCCGCGGCATCAGAATCATCCGCAACATCCGAAGCATCTGCGTAATCTAAAGCAACTGCGACAACTATGTTTACTGCAACAACAATAACAACTACAACTTCTGCGAAATCTGAAGCATCTGTAGTTTCTGCGCCGACCAGGTGTTATTCAAATATCAACCTTATTCCTTAGTAAGTACGGTCGTGACAAAAACCTGTGTCTACTGCAACATCTGAACCTTTTGCTCCATCTGCAGCAACTACGCTTTCTGCAACTGCGTCTGCTGCAGCATCCGAAGCATCTGCAACAACAGCAGCAACTGCGACAACTAAAACAACTGTAGGTTCTGCGGCATCAGAAGCATCTGCAACATCTAAAGCACCTGTGTAATCTAAAGCATCTGTAGCTTCTGCGGCATCAGAACCATCTGCAACATCTAAAGCATCTGCGCAATCTAAAGCATCTGCGTAATCTAAAGCATTCGCAGCCTCCGCGGCATCAGAATCATCCGCAACATCCGAAGCATCTGCGTAATCTAAAGCAACTGCGACAACTATGTTTACTGCAACAACAATAACAACTACAACTTCTGCGAAATCTGAAGCATCTGTAGTTTCTGCGCCGACCAGGTGTTATTCAAATATCAACCTTATTCCTTAGTAAATACGGTTGTAATTGTTTTAAAGCCTCACACGGATCAGTTATTGTGCGCAGGGTAACCTACAACAAGTTTTGGTATCCTACCCTCAAATACATTCCGCTTGTTATATGAGGTATTGATAGTTTATACACCCATTTATACCTATCATTTTGGTAGAGACATTCTGTCCCTTTTTACCAGTCTCAACTCAGACGATAATTTCTATCCCGCAAGATTCATTTGAACGTATATTCATTTCTCGTTTCGCCCATAGAGATATACTTATTCGCGAGAAGAAGCCACTCCCGGATCTTATTTAGAAATAATTTAATAATAACTAAATTTGCATAATATTAACATATGTTTATGAATTATGGCGGTGATAAACACTTTGAACCGTCACAGACACACAATACATTACACATAATATTGAGTGTATTTGACACTTTAACGCAAACCCTTTCGGGGCCTTTTATGGGTGTTAATTACACTTGTCAAATGTTCTTGCTAAGAACAATCAACAATCGCGTGCCCTTCCGCCTTACGCCACGGTGTGACAGTCAGCCAGCTATGGAGATCAACAACTAATTTCTATATATCGTTATACCGGGAAAAGCACTCTTCACATTTTCGTATGCAAACTGGAATTATTTATTATGATTAGAATATTTTGCGACGCGTTATTTGGACATTAGCGAGGCCGCATTTTTACGGGTAGATTTAGAAATGTCTTTTTAGGAATTATAGGTAACCATAGTTTATCAAAGTTAGCAATATTTTCAAACTTTTGGATTGATGATGTTAGCTATTTTTGTTATTTATTTTGTTGGGTACTTTTTTTTTCTTGTTCCAGAATCTTCAGTAGTCGTCGTTTATCATGTGGTAATTTTTTTTTATTAAAGACGAGAAGAACTTTTTATTGCAAGAAAAAAGATGCTAAGTAAATTGACCGTTGATATTTTGGCATTTTTAAAAACTACTTATACTTAGGAAAATTTGATCACTGATAGTAACAAATGGATCACTCACGTACACACGTAAGTCGAGTTTAACCCAACACGTTTCTGACTAATTCGTAGACCTTCCTCTTATTCATCTCTTATTCCTTATATTCTATGGCATGTATTGACAATAAACTATTCTCATAGAATTGGGACGTAAACGCAAACGCGTTCGTTACGTTTTTTTATTGGTCATTTATTACACTGGACGCTCTGTGTATTTCACTGTTTAAGTCTCTAAGTATTTATGACTAAGTCTCACGGTAGTTTGATGTTAAAAAATTGACACTGTAACGCTTATAATTTACTGAAATCGCAAAAGTCACTCTCATTGCGGACATAAATATAGTTACGAATAAGTATTTATTTATCGTAACGATTAAACCGCTCTTATTTTAATAATAGATTCAAACTTTACAGCAAAAAGTGGTTGGTTGTTCAAACCGTGCAACATTTACTTGCGTGCTCTTCAATGGTGTCAGCTCCCGCGGGCCGGAACTTTACAACCACGCCGTCCACAACCCACAACCCACAACCCACAACCCGCTACCCGCTAAACAACCTTTTTACAACCAAAATAAAACGCCAGTGTATACGCGGTGTTACGCGCGCAATCTCTACGAAGGACACTCCCATTTATATAATACTCGTCAATAATAATTTCATTAAAATGTAGATCTAGTTAAAAGCATTTTTTTCTGATTAATTTCCAGTCGCGGGGCCGCTCTTCTTTTTTTAATTGAATATCAGGCCACTTTGATGGCGCGAGAGAAAAGGGTTGAAAAAAGTTCGCCCTCATTTGAATAAAATAACAGCACTCGCACTTTGCATTTACGGAGATATTTCAAATTATATCTGGACTCTTTTTTTGTTTTAATTTTTTTTTTGTTCCCCGTATTTATTTTATTTTTCCATCAGCGCTCCCGTCTAATTGGGTTAGGCCTCCAAATCGAAAATGTCGATCGAGTTGTAATTCAATTTATTTTTGTTTCTAATGGAGTTCGGAGCTTTTTATTTTTTTGCGCTGTAATTTTGAATAATTTGCTTATTACTGGGTCACGCGTTTAGATCTCTTTGCCCGCTCATGCGGGCGGCGTTTCGGCGTCCTTGTCTAAATGTTTACTTACCCATTCGAAAACCACTAACCACATTGCAACTGGTCAATGTTTCGCTAATCAGCTCTCATCATAATGGCATAATGGTTTTGATCGTCTCTTGTTCATTCATGACCAACCGTCCAAGCAGTTTTCAATGAAAACTCCTGACACCTATAATCTGGAAGTTACTTTACGTTTGAGAAGTCGTAACTAAGATTATACATACAAGTGCTTGCAGCAAAAATTTAAATCTAGTTTAAATCTTGACAGTTGTAACATTTTGACACAACTAGACTGGACTTGCCTCACTTAAACTGGGTATAGTTTTTTATACTATAAGGAAGACAAACGAACAACTGGATCACCTGATAGTAAGTGATCACCACTGCTCATTGACACCCGCAGCCCCGGGGGGTTTGTAGATCCGTTGCCAACCTAGAGGGCTACGATGAAATGCCTCTTGTGCCAGTAATTTCCTCGCCTGTCTTACTCTCCACACCGGAACACAACAGTGCAAGCACTGCTGCTTAGCGACAGGATTAGCGAGTGAGATGTTGGTAGCGATCCGGACGGACCTCACACAAGGTCCTACCACCCGCAAAACTTTAATTATCATGCGTAAAACTTATTCCACATTATTCCTAACTTTTTCCAGCGAAACCCGACTCAATATTCTTCAAAAACTCTACAGCGTGACAAAGACGTAGTACTATCAACGTGCCTCTTTATACGGTGTGTCCTCTTAAAACACCTCAAGGCTGCACTCACGCCTGTAAGCACGTACATACTAATGACAATGACGTAGTAATAATGTAGTATAAAGCATTATTAGCGATACACGCTGCAACAAAGCCGAGTCGCGCCGCGGCCGGCGACACTCCAGTGACACTTGTAGCGTATACGCCGACCGAAGGGTTCTGATACTTTACAATATTAATATTGTAATTTTATTATTGCGAACTACAGTTCACATAAATACATCTATGTGACATCTTGTTAGGGAAATTAAGGTATGGAATGGAAAATAATATCGTCGAATAGCAATCCTGTCCAAGAAAACAAAATAATGCGAATGATACTGTAATGAAAGCAACATTTTGGTCATACAAGCAACTGAAGCAACAATCGGTATGCATTTCTTAGTCAGAACAGACTTATGATTCTACGTATACGCTAGTTATAAATTATTATGTAACAATATTGACGCAGTTAGAAGTCGGAGAGTACTTTAAGTTTTTCAAGGCCAGGCAAGGCCAGGGTCAATAGGATTACTGAACCGCTGAGCTACATCTTCAGCCTCATCTGCACTTACCATTAGAGTCGAGAGAAGTCAATCGCTGGTCAGTTTTAAATTAAAAAAAAAACTTCCCTTTTTGCTTAGACTTAATCAAGTTATTCTCTTGAACAGTCAGCAGCAATAGTTGCTAAGCAACTTCAGTGCAGTTCATTATGAGCGCTTCAGCTGATATGCACAAGCTCTTATGTCTATAACAATAGAGCCGTGCTTAGATCATTGAGAGCACTTCGGTTGCTTAGCAACTGATGCTGCTGACTGAAAAACGATAATGAAACAAAAAATGTTGTTATTGTAATTAATTTGATAAAGTCAAAATTACATACGGCATTAAAATAAATAAATAAATATCAAGGGTTAATTGATACCAATTGACCTAGTCCCAAACTAGGCAAAGCCTGTACTATGGGTACTAGACATTCGCATTGAAGTAATGCAAAATCCGTTATAAACTCGTGTAACCTGACAATTACTTTTGACACTGACAGTGACTACATTTTAGGTGCCAAAAACCCTCATCCAAGCCATCCCTGTCAAGACTTAACCCTTTAAATCAATATCAAAATATCCCAAAGAAACTATCAAAATGACCCGTTCGCAGTAGAGTAGGAGAGAGCATTTAAGAGAGTGAGAAAAGCTCGCCACCCGGCCTATTCGTTTCACGGAGGGCGCCCGCCTACTTTTGTCTTACGCCGATCTGAACAACCGCGTAACTCAATTTTTTTCTTTATCTTTTGAGGTTTTTGAAAAGGTACTAGGTGGTCTTGTGGAGTAAGGGGTCGAGAATGTAGGTTGTTTAATGACTTTAATGTTTTTGGCTACGGATTTTGAAAAACTTTCTATTCGTGTCTTTGTCATTTTTGTTGAAACTAAAAATAGATATAAATAGACAGTGATCACTATAATGTCGGTTAATGTCGGTTGTCGATAAGAATATAGACCTTTTGTTATTGCAATTAGGCAGTTATAGTTTTTAATTGACATATAATGTATAGGCATTGCAGCATTTTTTCGGCCACGCCAGATTTTTGATTTACTCAAATTATGACTGTATGGGTAAATTAATTGTAAAAAAAATAAGCTATGTCTAATTGATATTGTTTCATAGTTTCGTGATGAGTACCTACTTACAAATTGAACAGAAAAGCAAAACGGAAAAAAATGTTTTTTTAGAATTATGAGTTTTCCCTTTTTCACCCCTTCCGCGGAACAATCTCAGGAGAATCTAGGGGTGAGGAGAAGCGAGTGGCCCTTAGGGGTGGCTTGACACTCATTTAAGTAGCATATAATTCAGTTTATTTAGCCAAATTCAATCTACAAGGGTTGGAAGGAAAAAACGAATGTATTTTGGTACTTCTGCTTGCTGTCATTCCATTTTATTGGTATAAATTAGTGCGATTGTTCAGGGTTCTTGCTGATTAAAATGTTTGTTGATCCTAAAAGCTGGCAAAGTTTTCTAAAAGTATTAGTCTTCATTTAATTTTACATTGGGAATTTAAAATGACGACGACACAAAAGTAGGCATTTTTCTTCAGTAGGTCAACACGTCGTTTTGTTTGTGACGTTATGAGTTTCAAATTTGGAACATTTACAAAAACCAATACAATTTAAATAGGCCTACGCTATGAAACGTCAACTCTGCATGTTTGTCATTATTAAAAAAAAAGTCTAATTCGTGACAAGTTTGTTATGCCTTCGGTTCCTGAACCCACCTTAAAGTACTTATGATGTGTATAGATAAAGTAATGTATACAACTCTACATAATTGAGCCTTAAAACTCTCGTGTGATCTTATTGTAAAATTCGGCTTCACCTCGTTTTATAAGACTACACACGTGTTTTATGTAACAGTTGCATAAACTACAATTACCTGTAAGCGGTTTGTTTCATTAAAAATAACACATTGTAAGCACACAATGTCTCTGCATATTATTCTCTTATTCAATCGCTTCCCGATTCCTAACACTATCAACTTTTATCAACGACAAGCACACACAAAATGGCAGTGCATGTGTAAACCCACTTTATCATGGAAACAATCAAAACGAACGTTGCCAGCCGCAAGTTTAATTATGCAAACATCAAGCCGTTGCCAGATTTCTCATTAGAGCCAAGATAATGACGGTACACACTGTCGCAAAATTAGATAGCAAGCACGCACCCAAACAGATATACGCGGCGCATTAACATAAACCGAATTTGCATGTAAATTACATTTTACAGCATCTTAATTAAAACATTTTGGCATTATAAATGATCAAGGGAGGCGGGTGGTTGTCTACCCCTGACCTTAGAGCGCCTCCTCGGTTAGCTCGATAGTTTGCGATTTTGAATTTGGAATGCTGTTTACTATTTTGAGGGCGGCGTACGGGCTGTGTGCGGTTTTTGAATTTGTTGTTACTGGCCGTCTGAGTTGGTAGAGCTAGAGCTTAAAAAAAAGTGAAAATAATCGATTTATTGATTATTTTTGTTTTTATTTTTATGAAACATTCATAGTATGAAATTCAACATACAATGACTCTTTGAAAATGAAAATCTTTCTTTGCATTGTCATTGTATGATTAAAAAAAATATTTTTCTTATTTGAAATGTTTTTCATTTGTTTTTTTTTTTATTAGTGGGCTTGTTCGTTCGTAGTAGTTTTAGTGGTATTGTTGTAAGCACTTGTAAGGCTGTACTTATCCACATTACTTAGAAAATTATGTTATTAAAAATCATATCGACAGATTATCGGCCGATCTCGATCACTTACATAATAAATCTATGTATTGATATTACATATGTACAATTTCATTTGTATGAAATTAAAGAGTTGTAAAATGTGGCCGACTGTAAGCGAACCTAATTAAAATTTCATTCCCTTTGTGCCCCGTCGATAATTCCGTAACAGCATTTATATGCAATTTGGAAAAGAAAATCTTTTTCTTTACAAAAGGGTGTCTCCCCCGGGGGAGGAAATTAACAGAAACCTCTTTAAATAAGTTAGCAATTAGGGGTAACATAAAATCTACATAATTGTGTAAGTTCAGCAGTGTTTATGTTTTGACAATAGAATTTATCTGAGGAAACCTTTATTCTAATCGCTGATATCTGCTTGTTGATCCAAGTGCCATCTCTAGAATGAGCTTCCTTATCTTTTAAGAAACTTAAGAAAGTCTCACATAACGAAATAAGTACAGGTATAGGTACCTACATGTCTAAGGTAAGGCGCTTATGGGTTTTCCTGGAGCATAGGCTTGTGTACAAAAACTACCTTTCGTCGAAGCCCCGCGGTAGTAGAAGTGACGCTTCACACAATTATTTTTTTTTAACCCCACTGTAAACATAGGTTTCAAAAGGTACTGGCTGGTTATAAAATGGTGGATGGTTTTTAAATTTGCAAGTAAATGCCATCCCATTCTAAATATAAACTACACTTCGAAACATCTTAAGGTGGCGTGTAATTTGAAAGTGTTTTTTTATCTATGAGGCGTTTTTCAGAATGTATCTGCCTAGCATTTTAACTCTTGGTTTTGTGTCGCTGAAACAATGCTTGTGTTGTTCGCAACACTAAAGGCAGCCGTTTTGTAAAGGTTTAGAAGAAACGCCGCAAGCTAGCGCTTGTCTATGCTTTGTAGCAGTCTGACCTACTTTCATAGTTAATTTTATGTACCTGTAATATATTTCGTAGCTATTTCTTTTATCATCACTTTAAAAAAAATGATTAATTCGTCAGGTTATGAAAAAACAATGCAAGCTTAAAAAGCTTGTGTGTTGTTGTCATTCCGAAAATATGATAAAATCATATTTTCGGAATGACAACAACACACTTAAAACGCAACACGATGACAACAAAGAAAAATAAAAATAATGACGCACAAAGCACTTTATTTCACACAATTACTGCTGTATGTGGAAGAGACGACTCTCTAAGCGCGCCCATATAACGCCACTTTGTTTTAGCCATCGCCACAGAGTAAATAATACAAGGGATACAGTTGTTCGTACTGGCAGTTTCCATAAACAGCCACGACTTTATTTTTTGTCAGCGCTGTTGTTAAAAATAGGGTTGTCTCTATGTAAACACGATTCGAGTGAAGCGCAGTAGAAAAGTAGTGAAAAGCAGGCGCCTAGTGTCAAGTGTAAATCGCCTTGTTAATTTCGCCGGCCCTGCGGCGAATTTCGCCGAGGACGCATTGTGTGTGCCGGCTTTATGTCGCGTCTTCCCGTTGTCTGTACACGGCTTTAATTGCGCGCGTCATTGGCGCGCTTTTTGAAAAAAGAATGACGTGTAATTAACGCGCGAATATGGAACGTGACAACGCGTTCTGAGGGAGCGCTTTTTTAATTTTTTTTAATTAGGCAACGGAAGGGTTTGGGTGTTTTTGTTTTTCGTTTGGCGGCGGAATTGTAAGTAGGTTATTTGCGAGGTAGTTGGAAGGTTTTTTTTCGGCTTATGATTGGTAAATAGAGTGTGCAGCCGAGGGACAAAAATTTAAAACAGGCTTTACAAAAAGCCACAGTAAATCCTTAAACTGACTGTAAAATTCTGCAAAGATTTTACTCTTTACATGTGTATTTTAACAGGTTTCTCTTGATACGAAATACAGGACAATTTAATGAAATTAAGACCGATCGAATGCGATTTACGATTTTCATCTTCCGTGAGACATTTTGATTGTACTTATGCCTGCCCGTTTGATGTCGTAGAGGCCGTAGAGCTGAATAAATTTAAAAGAATTTCCACAAACAAACAAGCAATAAACACTATTGCCTATCCACGCGCCATTAAAAATAGAAAAAAGAAACATAATTATTTTACAACACAACACTTCCTGTATCCGAAAAAATATTCGAGGACAATCACTGGCCGAAAAAAACGATGATACATGATCCTCGTTTGGCGCGTTTTACTTTTTTTTTATTAAAAAATCACATTAACGGCTCTCGCTTGGGCGGTGATAAATAATGTGCTCCTTATTCAAATTTTTGTTTTTGTTCTACCCCCGTTATAAATGAGCTTATTTGGAACGATAGGGCGCGATAAAATGGCCGATTATGAACATGAAATACCTATACGTGTGTAGAATGATTTATATGCGTTGAAAATGATAGGATGTTTTTAATTTGCCTCACGCAAGTCCGTGGCCAGTAATAGATTGGTGCGCGAAAAGTGAGTTTTGTGTGAATTAATCATGTTTATTTCATAAGAATTGTGAGGAGGCCATAAAATGGAAAAATTATAGCGGATTGGACTATCGTGACTTGGCCACGAAATATTGTACACGATTGCCAACAACAGAATGCATATAGGTACCATAATAATAGAATTTTTGTGCATTAATTAGCTTTGGAAGAACATAATATATTTTAATTTTTTTCCCCAGTTTTATTACGTGACACGGAATGTCAAGGTACCGGGTTCGATTCCCGGGCTAAACAATGTTTTCTGGTTTTCGTATTCTTGTCTTAGTAAGTAGAAATTTGTTAAGATTTTTTTAAACACTACTTAGGTTGAATGAACAAAAAATATGTATATGTGAATGGCACAAGTTTTTCTTCATCTCCAGCCTACGTGCCATTGCCGGGCACAGCACAGGCCTCCACTCAAAATGAGAGAGCTTGGACTATAAAGTGCCCACGCGGGCCCAGTGCCGATTGGAACTTCACACGCGATTGAAATGCTTCGCTGGAGTGTGCGGGTATCCTCACGATGTTTCCCTTTACCGAAAAGCTCGTAACCAATTACCTACAATTATGTCATGTCTAACATTTACCTTGTACTTTTTTGCAATTATAAGATTTACCTACCTAAGCCTAGTTTCTACCCACGGCGTCATTTGCGTACAGTTCTTTTTTTTTTGTTAAAAAAAGTACTTACCCCATGTCACTCTCTTCTCCCTTTAATTATTTTTGTAACAAAATCACGGCGACCCGTTATCCGATTTTGACATAAAATACGAGCCTACGATAACACACTTTTGCAATGTATCAATAGCATGCAAAATAACGTTAAGATTGAATGATAATAAGAATCATTTTGGAATAAAACTGGCATTTAGTTAGGTGCTTGTCATAAAGCAGACAGACGCCTTCGGACAGACGGGAGGTGCCTTTGGCTTATTTATGCACTACAATTTTTCTGCCACATTTTGAGGGGGACGGGGAACACACGTACAGCATACGTCTGCGCTCATGTCAAAATTTGTTACGTTCCTAAAAACTCACACTAAAACAAAACTGTCACACAACGCCAAAAGCACGCACACAATAAACAGACCCTAATAATTTTGGTCAGACTTAATGTTAGAGTTTTGGCAGAAGGGAAATCGCGCGTTAACATCTCCATTCCAATCCTGTTCTAAGGTACTTGGTCTCGTGGTCACGGGAAGATTGAGATAATCGTCATTACTGAGCTTTGACGGCCGAATAGCCTAGTGGTTAGAGACCCTGACTATGAAGCTTGAACTCCCGGGTTCAAATCCCGGTCAGGGCAGATGTTTGTATGATGAATATGAATGTTTGTTCTTGGGTCTTGGGTGTTTAATATGTATATAAGTATGTATTTATCTATATAAGTATGTTTATCCGTTGTCTGGTACCCATAGTACAGGCTTTGCCTAGTTTGGGACTAGGTCAATTGGTGTCAAATTGTCCCATGATATTTATTTATTTATTTAATGACTTGTCTTTTCTCACTATTATTTCCAAGTTAGTTTCATTTCTATCTGTACATTGACTTACCTCGGATTGTGGATCTAGTACAAAATTCACGAAAAATAAATATAAATATCATAGGACAATTGACACCAATTGACCTAGTCCCAAACTAGGCAAAGCCTGTACTATGGGTACTAGACAACGGATAAACGTACTTATACACCGTGGGCCCGAGTGACCCGACCAATTTTAACCACGCATTTCTGAGGACCTCAGGAGTCAAAAACGTTATATGAACATATGGCTTAATCTGCGTTGTTAACTTTCTTTTTTTTTTTCAAACAAAACATATTAAAAATTAGGAACTTCAAGATCACAATTCCTTAGGACGAGCTGGCAATGCATTATTTTAAAGTTTGGAGATGACGTTATTAAGTTATTGGCGCCAATTAAAATGTATGTCTATGTGTGAGTGCTCTAATATTGATGTCCCTTTCTTACTTGCAATATTAGTGGCGAAAAGAAATCATTTGAAAAAGGTAAGGTTTGCTAAACAAGAATTAAAGCCTAGCCTTGAGGCCGAGAGGGACGCAGCTTCACGTCAAAATGAGATTAGTGAACGGCTATCTTACACTATTGTATTGCCGCATCCCTCTCGGCCTAAGATAAGTTTTTTTTACTAAATCTCTAAAAATTTAAGGAGTTTCGTGTTTTTTCGTGTAAGGAAGAAGTTAGGGAATTAAACCTTTATGTTTATTTTAGTTTAGATTATGTTTCTATCGCGAGAATGAAAAAAATATTATTACGCTAGTAAACTGGCCGATAGCCATAGTTTAAAATGGGTGTCACAAAAATTACTACGTGTATCATCATCACATCAGCCGAAAGACGTCCACTGCTGGACATAGGCCTCCCCAAGGCTCTCTACTCAGACCGGTCTTGTGCTTTCCGCATCCACCGCGATCCCGCGATCTTTACCAGGTCGTCGCTCCATCTTGTTGGAGGCCACCGACAGCTCGTCTCCCGGTCCGCGGACGCCATTTGAGAACCGTCTGGCCCCATCGGCCATCAGGCCTGCGAGCAATGTGCCCACTGCCACTTAAGTTTCGCAATTCTTCGGGCTATGTCGTTACCGTGCAATAAAAGTCTTAATAGTAAAAAAAAATCACGTTGTCTAGCTTAATAAACGAGTAATTAATCGCTATGCCGCAGTAATTGTTCTGCTCGCTTGGCGGACATTAATTTTGTATACGGATATTGTAACGGCAACTCGCACAGATGGAGCAGTTGCTGAATCAGTACAGTGCCCTTAGTGCAATCAAAAAGCACAAAATACGTCTCGATCGCGTTAGCGTTAAAGTGTCAAATAGTATGAGAATTGCTTAACGCGAACGCGATCGACACGTATTTCTTGGCTTTGTCGGCGATTACACTAGGCGCTCTGGAGAAGAGTTCCTGATTGTCGCGTACCGCACCATTCTACTTTCGTGGAATACCTACACATTAGAAGGTTTTGAAACACGGGTCGGACTAGGTAGCATGATCGCGTTTATTAATATTACAAATGCGAAAGTTTGTGAGCGAGTATGTTAGTTACTTCTTCTGGCGAAAACGGCTGGACGGATTCGGACCAAATCTGCAATGGAGATGCTGATACCCCAGATTAAAACATTAAAATATTTTATCCCGAATAAAATGGCATGGTTTCCGCGAGATAGAGATTACCGAATTTTACGCAGATGAAGTAGCAAAAAAACAGCTGTTTGGTAATAAATGTACTTTTTGTAATTCCCCAAGTAGGTAGTTCCTGTAGGTCAGAGTAGGGACTGAGGAGAGGCTGCTACCAAAGATAGGAGGGCCGGGTGCCTCATGTCGACGCCTTTTCGTGCGAGAAGTCGGGGCATGGCACTCCACGGGCCGCCAATCGCATGTTTGCTTGCTTGCTTTGCATTCTTGATTTCTTGCTTGCGTCCTAAGAAATTATTATGCTTTACGCGAACGACGCCACGGGTAAAAGATAGTAACTAATAATATAATATCAAATCTTATTAAATAGGTATGTACTCATCAAATCAAACCACTTCCGGGTTTGGGTGACAATGCTGGGTAAAGGCCTCTTTATTTCCATCCCACTTTGCCTGGTCCTGTATTTGATCAACCAAATCTATTCCGATTCTTAGCGTATTTATTAGGTACATGCCTGGCGACCAACTGAACACAACACCAGTGCTAAAGCTAAACCGTTCCAAAATGCTCTAGCTAAGGAAATTATTTAGGTACAGAACAAAGACAAGTTACAAAACAATTAGATACAAGTATAAAGACGGACTTATCCCTTTATAAGATCTCTACCAGTCAACCTTAGAGTCATCGGTTCTTGTTACTTGTACTTTAACGTGGCTCTATCGCAAGCTGTGGCTGACAAATTAATTTTTACACAATTTTGAAAATCCGCTGACGTTTTCGTTTCAATATTCAATATCTCAGAAACGGCTGAACCGAGTTCAATAAAAATGGCTTACCATTATTTTTATTGAATTTTGTTCCACTGAAAATGTTTCTCATATTTTAATTTCATTTTAATTTATTTGTGTTCAAATAAATTTGAATTTGTTCAATTCGAACATCGTAGAACAACAATTACGATATTCTTTAAAATTCTTAGGTATTTTATTTATTTAATACAATAAGACATATTGAGAACGGGATATGGATCGATATTACCTTAAAGGTTTGACGACTTCTCGATATTTCGACGCATTATGTCTTAAGTAATTAACCGCGAATCATTTAAAACTGTTTAATACAATACAACTTACTAATTACAAAGAAAATAATTTCATGGCTGTTTGAAAACGTATCAATTTCATACCTTTAACACAATACACACCTACCCATCCCATAGAATTCATGCATGCTTTTCTGGTAGCCGTTTGTGTTTATTGGGCTCACAGTTCTAATCTTACTTCATGTTCTGGTACTTATTAGTAGGTAGTTCGTTTTTGTAGGGGACGCAGTTCTAACCTGTTTTAGGCGAGCTCGCGGGTACTGGTTTGTTCTGTATTCTGAGGGTTTTTACTAAATACTCTAACGCATCAGTGAACAGTTTATAGTCTAGTTTGACTGTGCTCAACTTGAATGGACATTATGCGGCTTTGTACAGACATCTAAGCACTTTGATGTATGTCCCAAGTTTGCCCAAGTCAACTTGGCACTGCTGCAGAAATTGCATAACGGCTCCAGGTCTCGATATTTCAAAAAAGGGGGTTACCGGGGCTGATTATTATACTCCTCGTCTTCTGTTTAATCTGCTTCACTTTGTGGGTGTGGTCTATGGTATAAGAAGTCGTCAACTCTCTTAACTAGATGATTCCTGATGACCCTCGAAAACTACCATGAACTTGGCTTAACACGCTGCCGTTAGTCTTGATATGCGGATTAGGGGCGAGATGAGTTGAAAAAAAAGTGATACTATGAGAGTTCCGTTTTTTCCTTTTGAGGTACGGAACCCTAATAAGAACCACTGTTATGCTCCTATGCCACGTTTCTGGAGTTCTCCTATCGTAGAGAGCGGAATTAAACATCCTCTGTAAATTTGAAGCCATTTATTAAGAAACCTTTGTTTATTAAACTCGATTTCAGAAATAAAGTCTTCGTGTTTAAGAAAAAGAGTGTGAGTTTCTGAAACAGTAGAAGTTGTTGCAGTTGTATCGTTGTAGAAATTGATCAGTCAGTAGAAATTTAGCGGCATGTTTCTGTGCTCCCGCTGATTAACAATCTTATTAAGTAGGTATGGTTTCAGACCTAAGTAAGTTGTGTTCAGAAACAATGTACCTACCAAAAACATTAATTGTTGGTTTTCAGGTTCTCATTAAATTTTATTAAAATGCATAAATCTAGTAAGTAAATTAAATTCAGAGTAGGTATGCACAAATAAACAGTTTTATTGAAATTTTATACTAAAAAGTATCCTTATTGTCAGTTTTTTTTATTTGGTGTTAGCAGGCTTAGATGAAATGGGACTGGGTAGTCCACATCAGCCGCATGCGTCCACATAGGTGGGTGAAAATTGCCACAAAGCGGGTACCAGGCAGTGGCAGGCCTAGACGACGGTGGCGGGTTTATCTGTATGTCTTCCTTTACGGCTGGCCTGAGACCGCTAAAAATCGGGACCCGTGGAGGACATGGCGGGGAGGACTTTGCCCACAATGAGACACTTCACCAGGTTTATAATAATAAAAAAAGTTAATAGGCTGTCTACGTCCATTATCATACAGTTATTGCCGTTGCTGTTGTCGAGGATTGCTTTCATGATTTTCTTGCACTCGAAGCCCATTTCATGTCTGATCAGTAGATATCACCTTTATTTCTTACGTTCCCAAGAATAAAAATATCAATAACGTTTAAAAAAACTAGGTCTCTAGTTGGATTTATTGCTTCGCGAGTCTTCGTTTTGGGATAATTTGCCGAATAGTTTAGTTTCGCGCACAACACACCACAATCAATCCAAATTTCTTAGTAATGTTCATCACCAGAGTTCTCAAAAGAAGAGCCCGTAATACTGTTTTCTCGTTTGATTTGGTACCGCAATACCATTTATTTTATCACATTAATGCAAAATTCGAGGAACTTATCCGTTTGCTGTTAAAATGATTTCATTGACAAGCGATAATGAAATGACAATGTCAGCTATTGAAAATTCATTTGACGTTGGCTGTTAAAAGGAATTCTCAGGCTTGAAGAGTGGCAACGTTGCCTATGTTTAGGGTGCGTTGCACTGAAAAATTTTTCAGGATTATTTTTCACAAAAAGTTAAATATCTTCCAAATTAAGCCGAATCGTACATACTTGATAGTACATTTTTAATTCTAAATAATGCGTGGTTAAAATTGGTCGGGTCACTCGGGCCCACGGTGTATAGATAAGATACTTAACTACATACTTATACATTATACGTAGGTAGGTACATAGGCGTATTGAGTATCTGAGGGTCGAGCACTACTTTTCGAAACCTGCGTCACGTAAAATCGTATAGTAAACGTTGTCGAGTTTATATGACGTTTGGAACAGCGCCCACCCGTGAGCGTATTTGGAACTAAAATTTAGTATGAGGTTTCTCGATCTCGATACGATAACCGTAACGTTACGCAACATTCGTAATGTCGTGCTCGACCCTCTGTCTGTGGTATCGTAACTCCTAAACGGATTAACCAATTTGGTCGCCGGTTTTGTTGAATGGAAAGCTAGTTTAATCGAGATGGTAAGAACGGAGTAGCTAAATTTCATAATAATCGGTTCAGCCGTTTGAGATTTTAGTGTCTCCTCCAGACACTACCGGAGAGGGTGTTTCATACTAGTTACAGGCTTGTTGAATAAAACCCCCACTGGACTCCTTCCGTGAATTTATTAGAAGTGAACTCTGCACTATGGAGCAGCGTAACTACGTATTTTACACACATCAGGAAGAAGACTGGATCTCATAACAATCGTGTGGGGATTGATGGAGCGGAAATCTATTGGGCAAATTCATCCTGAGGGTCGAGCACGACTTTACGGATGCTGCGTCACGTAAAATCGAATAGTAAACGTTGTGGAGTTTGACGTTTGGAACAGCGCCCGCCCGTGAGAGTATGTGGAACTAAAATTTGGTATGAGGTTTGTCGATCTCGATACGATAACCGTAACGTTACGCAGCATTTGTAAAGTCGTGCTCGACCCTCTGTTGACTTCCGGTCAGTCTGGTCTCTGAGTTGCCATGCATCCAAGCTCATAGCCTAACTACGCCTTGGGTGCATGGCAATTCGCAACAGGGACAGGTTGTGTGATCCCCGTTCTGGATCCTATCTGGTGCAAGGTGCAAAGGATTTCCTTAGCTACCTATTCAGCGTGGAAACGCGGCCAGTGTTATGGCAACTTTTGCACCGGATACGGTTCATGGCGGTGATTTTTAAAAATTCAGTGTTGTTGTTTTTATAACTATTAACATTATTTTGATGAAGCCTGTGGTGGATACATTTGTGTTATATTTGACGAAGCCTGTTGCTGATTTATCTCATTGTTTGTAATTTGTGTGTTATTAATTCAATAAAAACTCGCCACAAGATATGAATTTGAAAATGAAAATGTCTGGAGTTTTCAACTTTTCTAAATTGGTTAGGTTATATAAGATGTTGATCGCAACGCGGCAGAGGACGCGGGCCGACCTTCGCGTAACTCGGGATGCAGCTAATCTCCATCCCTGTCTTGCAGCGACGGACGAGGCTTGTTCTCATTTCGCACAGGCAAAATAAAATTAAAAAAATTCGAAATTCAAAATTTTATTCAGCAAGCAGTTGAATGCACTGTTACACGTCATTTTTTTGAGTCTACCAACGCTTTCGAAAAGACCATGATTGCCAAGAAGAATGCGAAGTAAGAACTTTGACTTTGAATTTGACTTTTAGAATAACTAACCGCAGATGAGTTACATAAAGAAAACTCAATGTATCATTAGAAATTAAAGAAATAAAAATACAGTATTTTAGAAACGGGTCTAAAAAATAATTAATAGAACAGCAAAACCAGAACACTTTACTGGCACGATTAAATTGGCCAGGAGATGTATAGGGTCTCCAGGTCAAATCCTATATTTATGTATAAAGTTTTTATAAATAACTAAGTATACACATACACATACAGAACATACAGGAGCACCCAAGTTCTCAACCATGAGAGATAAGTAGGGAGCGAAGTAGACTGTGGGGGACCTATAATAACCTGTATTGCAGACATGTGTTGTCAATGTGAAAGGCTAAAATCGTACAGTAATTTCCATAGGTAACAGCAATTTTGTCGATCGGTCGGTCGGTAGGCCTCCAACAAGATGGAGCGACGACCTAGTAAAGATCGCGGGACCGCGGTGGATGCGGAAAGCACAGGACCGGTCAGAGTGGAGAGCCTTGGGGGAGGCCTATGTCCAGCAGTGGACGTCAATCAGCTGACATGATGATGATGAATTTTCTGGGTTGTTTTGGCACTGTTTAGAAAATGGCATGGCCCTCCATAGGAAAACGCATGATTCATTTAAAGGAGGGTAAAGCGCACGATATATTAAAAATGGCTTCCATGCCCCTATTTCACCATCTTTACAACTGTCAGTTTTATATGACAATCCGAACTACATTTCCTTGACAATATGAAGCGCGTTAAAACCAAAACTCTTCGAGTCAGCGGTTGACACCGAATTGTCATTGAAAACTGACAATAGTAAAGTTGGTGAAATAGGGGCATGTAACGTCATCACATACATTCTCATTACTTTGTGACGGTGAATCTACGAGTATGTCATTCCCAAGGCAATATAAAATGAAGAAGTTTGATACACAATTTATGGCCTGTCGAACACACCTTGAACTTGCACCCGCAACACCCAAAAAGTCTAAACCCAACGATTTCTCCTAAAACAGCTACGCAACCAGCGAATAGCCAGAACGGCACCGCACCGCGTCCCCATACATAATGTATGAACTTAAAGAAATGCAATGAAATAAAATGATCTTCCTATTGTAGATAAACGGGCCATTTCCACTGGCACAATTGGATGATGACAACCATTGTGACTATGTTTAGAGATCCTGCGTCTAATGCCAGGATAGAGGATAGGTGCGCTAGGTCCATTTGACCACTTATGAACATTATTGCTCCATTGGCCACGATGCGTGTGGTACGTTATTTGCATATGTTTAAACTCAGGAGACAGACGAGGACAGAGGGTCGAGCACGACTTTACGAAAGCTGCGTAACGTTACGGTTATCGTATCGAGATCGAGAAACCTCATGCTAAATTTCTGTTTCAAATACCCTCACGGGCGGGCGCTATTCCAAACGTCATACAAACTCGACAACGTTTACTATTCTACTTTACGTTACGCAGCATTTGTAAAGTCGTGCTCGACCCTCTGTCTTTATCTTTTCGAGAGGGACGAGATACACACGTCTACGTTCATATCAAGATTTGCTACGTTCCTACAAACTCGTTCCAAAACAAAATTTTAACACAAAGGGCAAAAACACTATACTTGATACACTCAACAGATCCTGTGTGCAAAATACACAGAGTTACTTATTGTAAAATTTTTGGTAGAGAGGAAAATCACCTATTGTTTATGCCCTGTGCGTTTAAATCACTAGAGCAAGGACACGCCGAGATGACGGACGCTTTCGAAGTACAATACAAACAGAAAAAAATACAAAGAAAATACAAGGTAGAAATGGGCGGCCTTATCGCTACAGAACGATCTCTACCACGACACCATAACAATGGAATAATGGTAAGAACAGATTTAACGTACGTTTTCCAATTTTGATGACGGATTTGCAATGGCTCTCTAGGAAAAGTGTAACATCTGAGAATGAGCTCTTTTTTTGAAAGTGTACTGTAGTGTAAGTGTGTGTGTGTAATTGAGAAGAGTACTTTTTAAGACAGTGCACCTTCCGAGAAAGTAGGGTTAATGAGCCTAAGCCCTTATAAGATACTTGTTTTACTGTATTTGTCATAGTCATGGTTGTCGAATAAAGTTTTTTATCTATCTCTATCAAAATCAGCTGTCACAGAGTATCGAGATGCATCGACGTTGAAACAGCTGTGAACGCGACGCTGTCACCTTAGAGAATAAGTGAACACCCCTGGCCCCTATTTTACCATCCTTACAATTGTCAGTTTTATATGACAATTCGAACTACATATGTCTTTGACAATATGAAGCGCGCTAAAACAAAAGATCTTCAAGTCAGCAGTTGACCCCGAATTGTAAGTAAGTAAGTAAGTAAGTAAACACTTTATTGTACAAAAAACAGGATAAAACACAAGTTACAACAATAACATTTGAGTACAAAGGCGGACCTTTAAGGGATTGTCATTGGAAACTGACAATTGTAAAGTTGGTGAAATAGTTGCCTGATTGTCGAATAACTTGTACAGTCAAGGTCACCAATATGTATACACCACAGAGTCCCAAAAATATGTATACAGACCTTATTACTGCGAGGGTAAGGTTGATGTATACATATTTTTGCAACTTTGCGCGGATCCCTGTCTTTGCCTTTGACTGTACCTACGTCTATAACAATACGTCAAAAACAGTCTAAAACAATTGCAACTCTTTCTGAAACAACTACTTACCTATTGACCACCCCAATCATTGTACCAATGCAGAAATGCGAAACGTTTTCACCCGACAACACGCATGCCCGAAGAAATGCATTAAAAATAGCCCCTGTTTCCTGAAAATAAGGTGTATGACAATATCCTCTACTAGTTTACCAGCTGCAAAACGCTACTCTATTAAACATGTGGATTATGTTGACCCCGGTCCTGCGTTGCGCAACCTTTTTTTTTGGACTTTTTAAATTATATTTTTTATGTAGCTTTGCTAAGGTTAATCATATTCCTTACAACTAAATATGTTTTCATAGTAATTATTTCGTTTATGTTTAGATTACCCTTGTAGGTATTATTTTCGCAATGATTATTTTGAACTCTTAATGAACGAATAGGTAATTGAAGTAATTGTGTTTTCATATAAGTAGTAAAAAATAAAAACAAAATTAGATTAGACTTTATAAACATTACAGATATTTATTAGCAAAACGAAATAGTTTTTCGTAAAACACATTTTGTAGATTTAAAGCCTTGACTAATTGAGGAAGTAGCTCAGTTTTCTATACAAATATAATGAAGAGATAAACTTTGTTTATTTCTAGGAAGGAAGTAATTTCTGGAACCAGACACTGAACTGAACTGAACTGAACTGGTACTGAACCAGTTTTAAGAAAAATGCCAATGGAAAGCTTCACTATTCCTCATTAACATAGGCTACTTGTTGTCCCGGGATAGTGGAAAATTCCGGGCTGCAGACGAAGTTGCTGGCAACAGCTAGTTTTCCATAAATTAAACTACACACCTAATTGACAATAACCCACATCTACTCACAACCAAAACGTCTTTGACACACTTGTCAAAATTAAAAACAAAAGAAAACGAAAATACAGATCCGTGCCACCGGTTATCGACAACTGGTACGACGTTTAAATTACGAGCGGGGCCTATTTTTTGTCTGGTTTTTTTCCGCCGGCCAGGGGTGGCGGCCGGTTTTTTTTGACTTATCTTTTATCGAACGGTCCGAATGGACCACACTTCGGTGCGGGGTTAAACGGGCGGCGTGCGCTGGTAGTTTTATGACTATCATCGCTTTTGGTTATCACCGGGGGTCTATCTTGGATCTACGTGACGGATTTTAATCCTGAACGCCTCAAAATCTGCAATATTGTGACTCCTAGTCTACTACTCAAGTTTCGCACTGGTTTGCAATTTCTGTCGTGTTGATAATATTCACTACGGCGTATAACATCCGTCAAAGGCGACCCGTGTGAGCTCGCAAGCCCAAATTTATTTTAGAAAAATCTTACGCAGGTCACACAGTATAGTAGAGCTGCCCATAAGAGTTATGTAGGTACAACAGGTCTGGGTTTACCTTTTCGTAACCATCGAGTTATTGTGCTATTTTGTTACTGAGATAAAATTAGAACTAGCTAAAAAGTACCTGACCAGAAAATTCCCTACGTACCTATATTGTTGGATTGCAAATGGCATCGTGGAAAGGTTACGTAGGATGGTACTTAAAAAAGTCGTTTGTAGGCTTCTTACTGAAAAGGTCGTGGGTAACCGAACTAATAATTTCGAGGTATTTACTTATTTGATTTTTAATTTTGGAGTTAACTTTTGTAAGTGTTAATACTGTCTCTCTGTCTGTCTTTGTTAATTCTTCACGGCAAAACCGCTGAACCAATCTTAACGAAATGTGGCAAGAATATAATAGTTTCAACGATGAAGAAAAATATAGACTACTGTTTATATTGGAAAAACACGCAATTCCTGCGGGATTCTATGCAGATGACTCGGGCTAGTAAAATATAAGAGCAGTTTTTGTCTAACATTTTCTGTCCAATAAATACTCTTAAAATAAGTTAAATCCATAACTTGTGCCAAAACAGGTAGTTTAGTCCTTACATAAAATTCAATCCAAAGTTCAATCAACATTGTACGCTGTTACCGCGAACACCACACCGAGCGGCTAATCACAACACGCCGTATGTTACGTTGGCTGCGCGGGCGCCGCAATCTAACCCGACTGCTTTGTGCTTACTTTCATATTCGCTGCATTGACAGTTAAAGGGCGGGATAGGGCTGTCAGTGGAAATGAAATGCGTTCAAATCATGCCGCTATCTTTTTTTATACCTATAAAAGTAAGGACGGGTATACCTATGTGGTATAAGATTGAGCACGCTTGCCTAGTAAATGTGTATGTATTTTACCTAAGATCTATTGTTTTTAGAAAAAAAATACTTTGTGCCAAGTTTCTTGCGGCGCATTCGGAAGAGATGTGTCCAGCAGTGAACGTGAAGATGAAAAAAAGATGAAGGTTCGAATGCAGACAGCAGACCTGTCCAGCCCACTTCATCTTGGCAGTCCTGGGCCGTTTGCAACAAGAAGGAAGCGAGGTCTGATATGATTTGCCCAGAAATGGGAATCTTTGAAAGGTTATAAGTATTAGTGTAACGTTTGAACACCTTCGCATCTCACAAATGCCCTTTCGCTGGACTTGAACATTCACAGAAAAGTATTTGAGTAAAACAGACGTAGGTACAACGCTTATCTGCCTAGCTATGTTAGGTGTATGTAGATGTACTATGAGGTAACAGTTTATTACTCGTTACACTTATCTCAACTTTACGGAGAAAACTAACTCGCCTAAAGTCTTTTCTTACAAGTCTATGGGCCTGCATGGGAACTATAGCTATAGTGTGACTTAGGAAATCACGATGATTCAATTTTTTTATTAGTCCATAAAATTTTATTTTAATTTTCTAGTACCATCTTGTAACTCTTCCTTTTTTAATTAGCAACCCATTTCTCGCCAACCCTACGGTCACAAACACATGCACAGTAGCTATCGACTCTCCTTATTAATAAACATGCGCTAACAATAAATAATTGTTTATAATGAACTTTATAATATATTAGTGCAGATACTTCATTATCTTGCACGCACACTACGATTCACGCGAGATGCGATTAGTGATGGGAATTTTATCGATAAAAAGTTTGCGTTCCATTTCGACATTTAGCTATACCCCTGAATTAATTTATCGTGGGCTCGACGTCGGCAACGCATAGCTTTGTTCCTAATCCTGTTATTTTTACTTACAAGATTCGTATTAACTTACAATGTTTCTTTGTTTGCTTGTAAATCTATAACATCTTAACTGTCAATGAACAATATATTCTTTGTTAAATTCTCTACAATAATCATGTCAAAACCTAAATACTAGTAATTACAATAAAAAATAAATAAAACTTAAGACAACCTAAGTTCAGTCAAATAGGCCCCCGCGAGTTGTTCCCGGCGCAAAGGTGCCCATAATACTCGCCGCGTTACCTTACGCTGGATGGCGATGGACAATCTTTGCGCCAGGTAACAACCCGCGCGAGCATCGGACCCCCTCTCCCTAATTCGACGTCCCACTTCCCTAATGAAGGCTATAGCCTCCGACCCCCAGCATCCCGTCGTCTCAAAGGCAAGAGGTACAAAAAAATTGTTACCCTCCAGGGTCGAATATTTGTCGCGCTTTCTGACTGCCGCACATTCCGCCGCAGCACCAGCCGTTTGCACCGTTCGGCTGAGGTGCGAGGCGGCGAAAGTGCTGACGCACGTGGCGTCCCAAAGTAGGCACTTCCCCTTCTGCCATGGCACCAAAGTGAGCCCATCTGGCCTTTTGCCATCGGTGCGACTGAGGCCCGGTGGTTCTAGCACACACGGGATGTTAGCGGAAATTAAGGCCCTCCGGACGATGTCGTTGAGAGCGTGGTGGCGCGGAAATCTTTCCGAACAGCGACAGCAACTCAATGCGTGATGGCCATTCGCTTCCACCATGGAGCCGCAGATGCATTTATGAGGGACACAAACATCGCAGCCCAGGCGGAGCGCTACTGCCACACGCATTGAGTCACTATCCAGGAGTGTTCCCAAGTGAGGAGCAGGCAAAGCCTGCAACCACGCCCCAGCTTCTGACCTTGACACCGACCTGAGTCTAGCCAAATCCGCACCCGTGGCTGCACCCCGCCGCCGCGGCCGTGGCCGCGAAAGTGCGTCCCTGGCTCCAACATCGTCCTAAACTCGCTGCACTTGCGGAGTCTCGGGCACGGACGCACTTGGGAAACGAGCCGTCCACTTAGCCAGCGCCTCAGCAACAAACGGGATGGTAACCCTGTCTCCATGAGAATTTAAAATTTTAGAAACCAGGTCACCAACCCCATGTGCCGACGCCAGAAACGCTGGCAAGCCCACATCCTCCGCCCGCCGTAAACCCAGGCCCCCGTGACGTATGGGTAAAGAGGCTTGAATCCACTGGTTACCAGAGAGAGACACATTAAGAATACTCTCTGTGGTATCCCTCAAAGTGTCGTCAAACGAAGACACCTCATCGGGACACAACCAAGTCGGGGTAGTTCTTAAAAGATAAGTTATCTTTGGGACCGCGAAACACATTCTCAGCAGAACCAGGGCGACATGGGCACTAATATTTTTGAGACGTTCCCGGGCGAGCAAAAGGAGCCGCCTCCTGGTCTCTGTAGCATCTGGAATGGCCTCTGGGAATTACTTGCTTGTAAATTACTTTAGTTAAAAATCTTGCAAGTTAATTTTGACCCATTTCCTGTAATCGGATTGATTTGAAATTGAAAACATGCAAAAAAGTTTGTTGTTTTTATTACTTTAACAAAATACTTACTATTCACAGAATTTCAGAGCTTTACTAACTTGTCTGTATTTTAATTCGTCATTTCAGTGGAAACTAGCTAGCCAGGCCCTAGGAGACCAGCGTTTAAAACACCTATCCTTTTTACACACGCATAATAGTTAGAAAGGGACATT